>BLFO01003992.1:689288-712509 GCA_014634245.1 Montipora cactus
AGTCATTTCATGTTGTCATTTAGTCGCTACTCTTTGGGAACGGCAAATAAAAAATTTAATACTGAGCAGCATGTTGCCAGAATATATATGTCACTGCGAACACGAACGAACAAATTATTCACCCATTTGTAAGTGCTACGAAGTTTATGGTTGTTCATGCAAATATCGGTATTTAAGCCGCCACTTTTTGAGAACAAGGCATACAACATTCTTGAGCAGCATGCTATGAGGGTATTAATTTGGCTACCTACGAATGAAACAGTCAACATTTGTTGTGAGTGCTATTGTGGACGACGATTATAGTTGTTCATGCATGTATCAGTATTTTAGCCGCCACTCTTTGAGAATGAAGCATACAACATTTCTAAGCAGCGTATTGTCACGGTATTAATTTCGCTACGAACGAACCATTGACCATTATTGGATGCTTTTAGGAAGCTTACGGCGGTTTTTGGTGCGCTTGAATGTCTTGAGGAAGCGTGCGGCGATTTCGCTACGCTTTAAGAACGAAGCATTCAACATTTCGGAGCGCTATTACAGTCAATCATTATTTCTGTTTCTGAGCAGCAGTTGTCTGAGCAGCATGTTGTCTGGATATTAATTTCGCTACGCCGTGAATGAACGAACCATTCACCATTTTTGGTTGTTTTGAGGAAGCTTTCGGCGATTTTTGCTACGCTTGGGTGTTTTGACAAAGTGTACGGCGATTTCGCTACGCTGTAAGAACGAAGCATGAATGCTGTTTTGGACGATGTTTATAATTTTCTATGCGTATATCGATATTTTAGTCGCTACTCTTTGAGAACGAAGCATATAACATTTTTGGGCAGCACAGGCTCCTTTGCTCATCGAAGTTTTTCTTTCTCTCACCATATGACACTTCCATCCCTATGCTTTAAGAACGAAGCATTTAACAATTCCAATAGTCGGGTCGACTTTTCAATTGACGGGTCGTCACGACCTGATCGGATCGTCACAATCAGTCGAGATATTTGTTTGAAGCTGCCCCAGGCAAATCGACTTCCGGCAGTAAAGCTTACTTCCTTTTTAAACATCACGACCCGACATCCCGTGAGTCGGGCCGTCAACAGCAATTGACGATCCGACTCAGTTCATGTATATTGGACATGTGTGTTATTTTTCCAAAAAGCTCCAGGAAAATCACTTTAGTCGTCATGTATAGTCTCTTAAGAAATTGCATTATACTTGTTTTTTACATCGTCTTGGCTTTCGAAATAACGATGGTTTTTCAAATTATTTTGTTTATCCAGGTCATGAGCTGTTTTAATTATTATGATATGGTTACCCACGCAAGAGTACGCATATTCAATCATATCAAGCGCGCGCTTGATATGATTGGCTATAACCAATCTCATATGCAACAAGCAGGAATGGAATAACTGTTTTATTACATTTTCGTTAAGATCTCAACATTTGAAGACTTAGAAATTGAAGATTTGAAAAATTTTGAATTTTTCAGCTTGGAACCATTTGACGCAACCAGCTTCCCTATTCGGTCATACGATATACTGTTACTCGAGATTGAGTGATCCAGTCAGGAAGTTAGAAACGCGACATCGGAGTTACAAAATAAAACTATATATACCCACTTTAAATTGCATAAGCCAACTCTTTATTAACATTTTACAAATGTCAGTCAATTTTATCTTGTCATTAAGAAGTCGACCTGTATGAGACAATTGAACTGGTTATTGCAAACAGACACTCTTAAATATAAATAGTTTTGCAATAGAGACGGCCCACAACAGGAGTGACGAAATAAAATATCACCTTTCCGTCTTAATTATACGACCTATTCATAATTAGCGACCAATAAATTATTCTGTTTTCTTTGGGATGTTTCAACCAACTGTTCTCATTTCAAGCATACTTTTTTTTGGTCATGAGGCAATTTGAGCATGTAGAAAATGTAGTAGTTGAAACGAAGACGTCTTTTTCTGAACGCTTGAGCTGTTTTGATTTTCATTGCCATCTTAATTTACAACTGAATCTTTTATTTCCCCCTCGGGGATGTTGCCTAGAGGCAATGCAAAATCCCGAGGAAGCATCACTGTAGCTTGCGTGTACATAGATAGAGGTACAGTGGTATAGTAGCGGAGCTCACGTACGCGAAGCGCGCCAGCGAAGCACCTTGGGTAAGACATTTTGGAAAATATATCCATTTGAAAAATTCTGGTAACGACGTCCTATACGCCCGTCCGTTCGCTCGCCCGTTCGCCCGCCCGTACAGACTGTTAGGGTGGAGACTGGTGTTCGGGCAAGTTTCCTTTGCTGGAAATCGCATGGCCAACGTTGCATTTGGCAAGCCACATTTTTCTGACATTGACTGTCGTCAGTGTTCATGCTTTGTAATCAAAGCCAGTTTAGCTAAACGATTTGCCTTAGTTTGAAAAAATCTGGGATCTTCGTCCAAAGACTGCAAACAACATTCGCTGTCTAACTTCATTACTTCTCGGGTGTTTTTGTTTTAACCAGTAAGAATCAGCGTTAGGGGGGTTACGAGCAGCGAAAAGGATCAGATGTCTCTTCTAAATTACAGATTACGGTTTACGGGTCTGCGAAAGAAAAGACCAATCGTGTTGTTTCGCAAGGTTGTAATGGCGCTATCTTTGGACTTTGCTGCGTATCCAAAGGATGTTTTGCCGCAAAGAATCCTTACTTAAAGAAGCAATTACTCGGTGAACATGGGATGAGACTGTAAAAAAAAAATAAAGAACTACCAAGGCACCTTAGAATTTGTATGTGCTTAGCAAAGCAACGATTTTGAGTGAAATGAAGGATTGCTGACTTAACTGTCGCCAGGTTCGTACTATTTTTGCCTCTCCATACAGATATTTATGTCAAATTGCTTTCTCCGATTTTTCGAAAAAATATCGAACAAAAATTTGCATCTCTTATTTGATTTCTTTAAAATGTTTTGTTCTTTCAACACGCCGTGAATTCACTTTGCACCTGAAATTGGTTTGGACTCAAAAATGCTAATACTTTTATCCAAATGTTTGCTATCCCATAGTTTAGTTGGATGCTGAGACTTTCGTTTTTCCTGCTATTCCTTATTTTTTAAAGTTACTGAAGAAAAGGCAAGCGAAGTCCGGTGAAGTTTACATTGACATTTTTTTAGTTTACTTTGAAGTTTACAAGAGAAATTGTCGCGATGAGCACTGGAAATACTTTCCGTCACTACAATTGTCCTTACTAAAAATCGCAAACGTTTAAGGCAATTTTAGTGAAAACTGTTCATCTTTTGTTCAATATTTACGGCTGACGGGTTTTTCAGAAAGCCGTTTGTATGTTCTTTGTCTGTTATTGTTATTGACAATGAGATGCTATCATTATCAGTGATCTCAAAAGTAATACCATTGACACCTTGTAGTCAAGGTTTATAGCAATTTGAGCATGTAGAAAATGTAGTAGTTGAAACGAAGACGTCTTTTTCTGAACGCTTGAGCTGTTTTGATTTTCATTGCCATCTTAATTTACAACTGAATCTTTTATTTCCCCCTCGGGGATGTTGCCTAGAGGCAATGCAAAATCCCGAGGAAGCATCACTGTAGCTTGCGTGTACATAGATAGAGGTACAGTGGTGTAGTAGCGGAGCTCACGTACGCGAAGCGCGCCAGCGAAGCACCTTGGGTAAGACATTTTGGAAAATCTATCCATTTGAAAAATTCTGGTAACGACGTCCTATACGCCCGTCCGTTCGCTCGCCCGTTCGCCCGCCCGTACAGACTGTTAGGGTGGAAACTGGTGTTCGGGCAAGTTTCCTTTGCTGGAAATCGCATGGCCAACGTTGCATTTGGCAAGCCACATTTTTCTGACATTGACTGTCGTCAGTGTTCATGCTTTGTAATCAAAGCCAGTTTAGCTAAACGATTTGCCTTAGTTTGAAAAAATCTGGGATCTTCGTCCAAAGACTGCAAACAACATTCGCTGTCTAACTTCATTACTTCTCGGGTGTTTTTGTTTTAACCAGTAAGAATCAGCGTTAGGGGGGTTACGAGCAGCGAAAAGGATCAGATGTCTCTTCTAAATTACAGATTACGGTTTACGGGTCTGCGAAAGAAAAGACCAATCGTGTTGTTTCGCAAGGTTGTAATGGCGCTATCTTTGGACTTTGCTGCGTATCCAAAGGATGTTTTGCCGCAAAGAATCCTTACTTAAAGAAGCAATTACTCGGTGAACATGGGATGAGACTGTAAAAAAAAAATAAAGAACTACCAAGGCACCTTAGAATTTGTATGTGCTTAGCAAAGCAACGATTTTGAGTGAAATGAAGGATTGCTGACTTAACTGTCGCCAGGTTCGTACTATTTTTGCCTCTCCATACAGATATTTATGTCAAATTGCTTTCTCCGATTTTTCGAAAAAATATCGAACAAAAATTTGCATCTCTTATTTGATTTCTTTAAAATGTTTTGTTCTTTCAACACGCCGTGAATTCACTTTGCACCTGAAATTGGTTTGGACTCAAAAATGCTAATACTTTTATCCAAATGTTTGCTATCCCATAGTTTAGTTGGATGCTGAGACTTTCGTTTTTCCTGCTATTCCTTATTTTTTAAAGTTACTGAAGAAAAGGCAAGCGAAGTCCGGTGAAGTTTACATTGACATTTTTTTAGTTTACTTTGAAGTTTACAAGAGAAATTGTCGCGATGAGCACTGGAAATACTTTCCGTCACTACAATTGTCCTTACTAAAAATCGCAAACGTTTAAGGCAATTTTAGTGAAAACTGTTCATCTTTTGTTCAATATTTACGGCTGACGGGTTTTTCAGAAAGCCGTTTGTATGTTCTTTGTCTGTTATTGTTATTGACAATGAGATGCTATCATTATCAGTGATCTCAAAAGTAATACCATTGACACCTTGTAGTCAAGGTTTGTAGTTTGCAATAATGTAATCTGATGGAAGACAAGAATAAAACGAATGAAACCATTCTCAACCTTACGAGATTTGCAGTTGATTCATGTTTCATGCTTTCGCTCTGTCAAGATCACTTTTCTCAATGAAAAATAAAGTCGATTTTGCCGAGTTTTTTCGATGATATTCAAAAAAAGAAAAAATTGGATACTACCCGCACTCTAATTGGTCAATAGCTGTGTTTAGATGAGAGTATAGAAACACGGCTGTGATATCACACGAATTTTGATTAGTTATGTTTCTCAGGCGCGCGTTTTGATTGGCTGGTAGGAAATATGAGCGTGTATCAAGAAAATTTGTTTCAATCTAGCGTTGGAGCAGCTATTCAAAAAAGTAAGAGAATGCTTTTGTCCGCCTTCATCTTAAGTCCGGTTTTTCACGAAGGGATCGTTAAGTGGCTAAATTATCTCACGACGAGGATAATCATTTGGTTTGAGTCTTGGGACCGTCACGATCATTTGGGAAGCAATTTGTCAATTGACGAACATTGTGCAAGCACGAACGAAGTTTTTTTTCGGGAAACGATTTGTCAGACACAGATAAAGATCACTGTTGAGAGATTGAAAGACTCAACCAGCAAGTCTTGTTAGAAAACAATTGAAGAGAAACATTAGTGCTTTGTAAAGTATTTGAAAGGCAAACGATCCGTCTTGTTCCAAATAGGATCAAATTGAAAGCTCGCGAAGGTATTCTGTCGTGAAGAGGTTGTTTTTTAGAACGAACTAATCTCGAACACGACTTTGGATTGAAGAAAAAAGGCCACAAGTTATTATTGTATTTTTGCTGGATTTTTGAGACCGTCAATTTCAGTTCTTTCAAAGTGCTAGGCGGTTAAATTTTGGAAAAATTATCGGAACATAGGAAACTCTTAAACATGCAAAACCATGTAATAGGTTGCTTCGTTGTTGGGAATATTCTAAACATTGCTGAATTCTAATTTTGTTACCAGAAGAGTTTTCTACACAATTTTTTCACTCGATGTACCTATTATTAATAATACCGTGACACCGTTTCAGTCCATTCATCTGGTCAGATTTTATCACTTCCTGTTTCTTACTATTCATTTGGTCATTTAATCCTATAACTACGATTATATAATTCAGGCCCGCGTTGATCGAAGCATGGTTACCGCCGCTAACCAGTGTTAAATACCATGGAAACTTACAGGTTTTGAAACATCTTAATAAACGGTTAGCGCTAACGAGTTTTTAAGCAACCGGTCCTAGATCAAGGACATCTAAATAAAGCATTGACACTAAACCGTGCAACATCAGGGGTTATTCACGTTACTCAAGACTGAAAACTTCATACCTTGCAATATGCTGCATTTTTGAAAAACGGTGGCCACATTGCGATAAAATTTGACCTGACGTTTCCTTTATCTTCTATTTTGACTGGTACACCATCGTGTCCGTCATGAACATACTGTCTAGTCACAACCCTTTTCCTATTCAGTACTGATTCGTGCTCTCCCCGGTTCAACATCAGTTGTTCTGTTTGTAAAACGGCCACCCCTTTACCTTTACTCGGGCCCTGGAAACATTGAATTCTGCGTGCAACTATACTTAACAGCGGGGGCGGATGTAGTGGCAACTATTACTAGTCTTATTTTTCCTCGGACACCCTGTTACACAGTGATTCGTAAAGAAACGTCTTTATTTCAAATTTACCCTATAATTTAGTCACAAAATACAAATAACAAGCGCTACTTAATATCACTTTAATCTGGGTCAGTACGTTTCACAGATTGCATTCAGTGAACTGCTGCGTTCGAGACGTTCCATTCATAGTTTTCATAGAAGCTGCATTGATTTGAAGTGCGGGTTACTGACGAAGGATATAACTGATCCTTTCACATTTCTGAGCAGCATAGTAATTGTCTTTTACAGACACCTAAAAAATTAAAGGCGGGTTCAACAGGATTCGAACCCACTCCCTCTGCGGCGCAGGTCTAATGCTATCAACTGAGCTATAAAGCCACTCATTTGGAAAGAAGGTCAACTTGTTGGGATCATGTGTTCCCGTGAAACGAGTGATCACTGAAAGGATCAGTGCGAATTTAAGCAGAAAGATAGAAGTGATCCTTGCACTTATCTCAAAAATTTAAATTTCTGCCTTAAGAAGTGAATGTTGAAGCGAGAAAATTGAATTTTTGGCCTTCATAATTTTCACTGATGGCAAGGTACATCACAATTAAGTTTTATGCATTATTGTTAGGTCATGCGGTATATATATTCCTTAGTCCGCATTTCATACCCTTGACCGTAGTCTGTATTTTGTACTCAGTCCGTGTCCCGTGTGTTATACTTTTCTCTGTGTTTTATACACAGTCCGCGATCCGTAGTCCGTAGTGCGCAGTCTGTACTTTACTCATTTTCTACCTTTCGACTATTGAGTTTTCGTTGCATTGAACTTGTATTTGCATAGGTAATCACATGAGATAAATCAGCATAAGGCAAGCCAATTGTAGCAATATTCAATATCGAGTTTCAATTCAAGTCAATGAAATTCAAATTCAGTTCAATGAAATTCAAATTCAATTTTAAAAAAATCAAATTCAATTTCAATTCAATCAAATTCAATTTCAATTCAATCAAATTCAATTTTAATTCAATAAAATTCAATTTCAATTCAACGAATATTCAATTTTGATAAAATGAGAATTCAACTTCAATTCGATGAGAATTCTATAAGGGGAATCAATTTTCTTTGCATATAGCGGTAAACACGTTCTTTTTTTCAAACCAACTTTTTTCACTTCCACTATATTATTTTCAAAACTAGACATACTAAGTTTTGAAAGCTTGCGAAAAGACTTATTTTTCTCCCAATCCCTGATAAGAGCTGCTCTGAACAAAAAGGCGAGAATGACAGAAGGCACGCATCATACAAATTACGGATCAAAAACGTAAAATAGGCAGTTTGAAAGGCCCATCATGCATGCGCAAACCCGCGTGGGGGTGTGATGTTGCAGGAAATGAAACAGCGTTCATACAACACGCTAATGAGCAGCGTCTTATTCATATTAGGTCACTTACTAGTACACTAAAAAGTCAGACGATCTGAACAGAATTAGCGCGGAGCACCATAGTTAAGAAAATATGGTAACCCATCGATGTGAGAAAATTTGGTTTTATAGCCATGACGTCATCAACGTCCGTACGTACGTACGCCCCTTTATGTATGCCAATGTGACCAGTACACGTAACCATATCACGGGCTAATTAAAGTTTATAGCTCATCCAGGAGGCAATAATACATTTGACACTAACTAGTTTACAGCATACATCTTTGATATTGGACATCAATGTTATGGTCAATTGACACCTGTCAAAACAAGGTATCCGCTGACCAGTCTCACGTGACTATATAGCGGGCTCAAGTTAGACCTTATCGAGATCAGCTGTTTTTTTGAAGTTGACCTCTGACCAGAGACTGGTTGTTGATTGAATCGCAGGCCCAAGCAAGGTCAGACACTCAAACACACCTGATCGAGGCTTAATTTTCGCGCTCTTTCTGTGGCTCGACGCGGCTACACAGTCACGCTACGTCAGCAAAGCTCTTGGCAGTCGATGCTTTTTGTGTTCAGGTACGGTTTGGAAAATATATATTTTTGCATTTTTCGCTGGTTTCAGTCCAGGTTTAACATAATATAGCTGTGGTCAGGACACACTGGTGGCTACGTAGTTATTCAAGCCAAGCATTGGAGCGATATAAACTTAAGGCTGAGTATTAATTTTGAATTTGTTTTGGGCTCCTTTTTGCTCTGAATTGCAGTTTTTGGTATTTCTTAAGATTTTTAATTTTGAATCTACTAATGTTGCAAGATGCCTGGACGGCCTATGACAGAAGAGCAGAAACAAAAGAAGAGAGAAAGAGAACGAGAACGACAAAACGGTACACCAGTAAAAGCTTAAAGTTGGTGGAAGAAGTTACTCCACAAATTCTTTTCTTGGACACTAAACCGTTTGTTATTTCTACGGATGAGATATTTCAAGTGGATGCATATTTCCAAAAAGTTGTTTAGTCGTTTTTTACTTTGCTCAGGAATGAAACTCAAATTTTTATTTTTAACTGCAATTAAATAACAATCATCTGTACTCTTTTTGGACAGAAATAATAGACCTTTTGCTGGTTTGTTTGGCTTTAAAATGCTAGCGAACAAGACGTTTTTACTCCGCTTGCCTAATGGTTTTTTGATGTGCCTCGACAGCGACAAGAAAATTTTGCACTTATGTTCGCATAATCGCAATGAGTTCTCGTAAAAAGTACGGAGAAATATCACCAGCTTGTGTTTTCAGAACATTTTTTAAAGCACGTACAGATAATTTGTTGGAGATCTTGTTTGAAGTTTGTTTGTCCTTTCTAGACGATTCTGGTTCTAAGCCAAGCTGGCGTGTTTCAATGAAATACATCAAAATGTAAATGATCTCATTTTTAGAGATAAAGTGGAATAAATAAAGTACGATCTGTCAAATCACGAGCTATAGTACGTCTGTGATTTCTAATTTTAGCGTGATTCCTATTCGCTGGCTTTTGACAGTCGACTCTGAAATGGTTTCTTTCCTTTTCCGATTGCTTGCTGAGGATTTGCTTGTTTTCTTTTCAAACCATAGTTAATCTAGGGACTGGTTATGAAACCCTGGGAATTTCAAAAACAGGAACAATACAGTCGCAATAAGACTGTGTTTGTTGCCGTCAGAAAATGTGTTAATGACTACCTGAAGCGTGCAAGAGGTGAACACCCAATTTCGTCCTAAATGATTGCCAATTATAGCACTTTCAGCACACCTCAAAAAAACACATTTTCAAACACCATTCCTCACTACGCAAACCTACCCGAACTAAACAAAGTTCTCTTCAAAGCTTACAATACAACTGTCATATATGCAAGGTCTCGCCCCAAAAAACAAATAGACAACCCGGCAATACGGAGGTAAAACAACTAGACAAGCAATTGCAAAAAGGTTGAGACACTGAATGGAAAATCCACCTCTTCTTCCTAAAACCCCTCTTCTAGTTCATAAGAAAAGGCTGAACGCCCCTCCCTCCTCCCTCCCCTTTTTCAATGTTGATACCCTTTAGTCTGAGTGCCAAGTGGAAATGGAAACAACTTTGCTTGGGGGGGAAGGGGGGCTGGAGATGCGCTGACTTAAATGACACAAATTGTACGGTTATCAACAGTGAGTGTCTCAACTCTTTTTGCAACTGCTTGTAGCTCCGCTATCACATTCAAGAATTTGCTAAATAAATCGTACTTGTGGCTGAAAAGACCACATTCACTCTACAGGCATTGCGTGGCATGGAGCAATTTTCATACATGAAAATGCCGCCAAAGCTGAAACTTATCCAATCAGATCGCTACGATAAGCAATGCAAATGTTCATAACAAAACAAACGGTCGGAAAACCTGTCGGTTAAAGGTGGTCCTGTAAGTTGTGACAAATGGTTTAATGTTTACATATTAAGTAAATTTGAACATATTGGTTATACAGCCTTTTTAGGGACTTGGTTCTTAAAAAGCTTTTTTTTTTTGTGATACCCATATGTTTCAACAGTTTTTCCAATCTTTTTTACGTTTAATAAATTCTGTTGAACGATTGCTTGAGTTCGAGAATTGTGTAAAGTGTTCCAAATGACGAGCCGGATGCTAGCTTCCCTAAAAGGGAAGGTTTGTAGGTTTGCTGCGAATAGATTATCCCATCTGTGCTGGAAATCCTCGATGAAGGATTGTGAGATTTTTGTGATCCCTGAGGCGCCATAAGCGAGCGGGTTAATCCCCAAGCTTGCAGACCTTGTTAGTCAACGATCTCAGCAGAAAGTCAAGGTCACACCTTGCCTGAAATTAGAATTTAAATCTATTTTGTCGAGAGGGTGGAACGAAACTTCCGTGCAGATTCTCCCCATTTCTTTGCGTTCGTCCCGTCCTTTGTGGGTGGGGGAAAGGCGTATTACGGGAGACTGAAGAGCAAAGGGCATGAAGCGGGAATTCTAAGAGGACGGAAGGCAAGAGAGAAATGTAAAAAGCTCGTGCTGTCATTTATTAAAGCGTTAGAATACCTTTAAAAATAAGAACCCCACATAATATTTCATATGCATTAGCGTCTTCTAAGCAATGAAGCAAACAAAAATTCGCGCTTGGGCCAAAAAGAAGGATTTCTTCTTATGAAACCTTTGGCGGATCTTCGCCTAATATGGGTGTCCTGAGAAATTAATCACCATTCTCAAACTTCTTCATGATTCTATGGTTTCAAGAGTCCTGGACAGCTGTTCCAGCAGTGAGCCATTTGAAGTGCGATCCGGCGTTAAACAAGGCTGCGTGATTGCTGCCACCCTCTTCTCCACCTTTATTTCAACAGTCTCTTAGCTGATGAAAGACCAGCTCCCTGAAGGAGTAGCAGTTACCTACTGACTAGAAGGGGGCCTTTTCTATGGAACGCCATACCTGCCTTATGATATTTATTTTCATTATTTATGGTGGTTTCTTCATTATATGCGGTGGTTACATCATTATACGCCGTGACTTATTCATTATATTCGGTACCTAGCCCGTTATATGCGGTGCCTTTTTTGTTATATGAGGTGCATGTTGTATTATACAGGGTACTTTTTTCCTTATATGCGGTGTTTACTGCATTCTACGCGGTACTATTTTCATTATATGCGGTGCTTTTCTCATTACGCACGGTAGCTAATTCATTATACGCGGTGCTTTTTCCTTTATGCACGGAAGTCAAGTCGTTATACGCAGTGCTATCTTCTTGCAGGGCCTTTTTCCCGCTATACGCGGTGCTTTTCTTATTATGTGCGGTGGATAACTAACGTTTTTTCGTTATACTCACGGGACCTCGTTCTCGCTGAATTTGAAACAAACTACGCAAGGAGGACTGGGTATAAGGCATAAAATTATAGTTCAAGTTCCCGGCATATTGAAGCCCCTTGTGCATTTGTCGTCTTTGGATCGATTGCTTCAAACATGGAAGCAATATTAAATGAGTTAGGGCTAGGTATTCTGAAAGAGACATTCGAAGCAGAGCGAGTAGAACCAGAAGTTGTGGCTTGTTTATCAGATGGTAACTTGGCTTCCCTCGGAGTGTCGACGATCGGCGATCGCATACGGCTGCGAGAACTTTGCACAAAATCCTTGGAAAAAAACAAAAATGAGAGCGATGATGAGAGGAAAAACTATCGAGAATGAGTAAGTGAGGAGAGAAATCATTTGTTTCAACCAAATCGCAGTAGTTCTAGTGGAAGAGGAAGAAAACGAAAGTCTGTTTGCCCACAGTCAAAGAAACAATGGTCCTTCCAGTTTATTTGTCTAGCGGACAAGTATTCTTTCAAGACACCTTCCTCTCTTGAGAAGCAAATGCTGTTCAAGGCAGGTCTTGGTTTGAAAAAGATCAAGCTTGATCCTAATGATGACGAAGATACTGTCAAAGAGAAGATTACGTCTGATATGAAAGACAGCGACGGAAACACTGTTGGCTTTCCCGCCCTGCGTTCATGTGGAGGGTTCGAGTTAATGCAGAGCTCCCCAAACTGCAGAGATCTACGACGTATTGATTGCTGTTGGAGTGCTAGAGATCTCAGAGCTAACTTAGGTGGGGGTCAAGGTAAAATATACATTGTTCCTATTCAGAAATCATTGTCAACTAAACCTAGTCAAATGAGTGAAAGTTCTTCTTTGAAAGAGGAGTGCCACATTTGTCACAAGCAAATTCTTATCCGAGAACTGCGAAAACACCTGTGGGACTGTCGGGATGGATCCCAAGAATCTGATGAAGAAGAAAATGACTTAATGCAGTCTGCGTTCAATACCTCCAGAAGGCAAGAGGAAATCACTTCAGGGTCAGCAACATCAACCCTATCACGGCCACTTGTCACTTCAGGGTCAGCAACATCAACCCTAACACGGCCACTTGTCACTTCCGGGTCAGCAACATCAACCCTAACACAGCCACTTATCACTTCAGGGTCAGCAACATCAAACCTAACACAGCCACTCTTCACAACTACACAGTCCCAATCACAAAGCAACAGCATTAGGTTAGCACCTGTTACTGCAGCTTCTTTTGCATCCAATTCTGGAAATGCTTTGGTTGTGTCCAGCTCTGAAACTTCACTGCCCACCACACCATCAACAAGCAACTCAGATGATGATAAAATGACGGTGGATGAAGTTGTTGAAAAGACTGTGCAGTACTGTCGTAAAAATGACATCAACAACCCAGTTGAAATCTTGCGATGCTTGCAGCTAAACATGGTCACTGGCAGAGCACTTGAAGTTGAGTTCGCTCATGAAGAAAAAGTCGGGGAGACAAACTTCATCATGGTGGATCGCCAAAACCTTTTACAAACTGCCCTTGATGAGATCAGTTGCCTTCAAGACTTTCGAAAAACATTGGAGGTCCAGTTTTATAATGAGGTGATGTTTTTATTCTTAGTTTCTGTTGTTTTATCAGGTTTGCTCCAGCAGAATACATCAGCCCGGCCATTGTGACTTAGTGTTCTTTTGTTAAGGTGACAGGAGAGTCTTTGCTCGAAATTTTATGCAAGTTTGAGCCTGTTTGGAATATGGTAGAAATTGCCAGTAGAAGGGCTGAGAGTTTGATCATATGTCAACTCAGCTGGAACTTCTAGTGTATTTTTACTAAAAATAATTCCTCTTAGTATATACCACACAAGTGAATAGTACTTTTCGCACACACTGATTGGCTAGTTCAGAGGTGATTAGCCAAGTACTATTCACCTCCGAGCAGCCGAAGAAAAACAAAATGGCTTTTGTTGGTACATTGTCACAAGTAAAGTTACTCTTTTGGCCGCTAGTTATTCAGCTTGTGTGGTATGTACTACGTATGCACGTGTCGGTGAATAGTGGTGGATATTTACCTCTCTGCTTCGCGGCTCGGTAAATATCCACCACTATTTACCTCACCTCCACTTCGGTGAATAATTGTTAATTATCTGCCAATAAATTTACTTACATGTTGCAACAGTCTCCTTAAGGTGCAAGGTTGTCAATATATTTTACACATATTTGTTTACATGTATGGTTTCAAAAGAATTCTTGATTTGCACAAAATAACAAAAGTCCTTTTCTACGTACATGCAGACTGTCACTAGGCTCTTTCACATTTATATAAACTAATAGTGGTGGTTTTCCATATTTAGGAGGCTCAGGACTATGGTGGCCCACGAAAAGAGTTCTTCTCTTTGGCACTTAATGGAATAAAGAGCAACTACTTTGATAAGGGCCTTAGAGAGCTCATGCAGCATGATTACAAAACAATTGGGATTATTCTTGGTAAGTTCTGCAACCAATTTTTTTTTGTTTTGTATAAATACAATGTAATTTTAGTTCTTAAGATTAGTCAGTAGTGTTATTTGCAACTTGTGAGTTGTAAGAATTTATTGTGCCAACTATAATGTACTAGTGATTATTTTCACAGAAAAAGTGCAACATACTGTAAGCGATGAAATTATTATTTTCATGTACATGTACTTATTGCGTATGCTGCAAATCCAGCTGATGAGCCAATTGAACTCTGTGAATCAAAAAGCTACATGTGTATTGACTCTTTGTGATAATAATCATTTCTTGACTTGCCTTCTTTAGGCCTTAGCATCATTCAGAATGGGAAACTGCCCACATTTTTGACTGAGGAGATGTTACAGGCTATCTTTAGCAGAATTACACCATTGGAACCTTGTCTGAAAGCACTTCAGAATGGATTCAAGGAGGTTGGAATATACCAAGTAAGGGTCACTTATGTTTACCATGGAATATGTTAACAAGAGCACCAGTATACATGTAGTTCTTAGTTAAGGAGGCCCTTGTCCCCAACTTTGTGTTATGCCTGCCGTGTTGAGATGGGAGAACTTTGGCTTGCTCATCCTTAAAACAAATAGCCTGCATTCCAGTCTTCTTGTTGTTGTTTTCTTCATGAGAAACACCTTTTTTGTTTTTTTGATTTGTGTAACAACATGAAAAGATTTAGAGCCATACTTTTCCTAGAAGTGTACTTGATTATTATTGGTACATTTATCTTCCCTTTGTAGATTGGATGCAAGCTTCCAATGTTCCTCCGCCTGTTACGACCAGGGCCTTCACAACCTTTGACTGTAAAGAATGTGACAAACCTTCTGAAAGCAGAATTCAGTGAGGAAGGGTCCAACAGGAGGACATTTGAAAATGCTGTCTACGCAAAGTTTATGAAGTACCTGAGGGAAGCAGCAAGTAAGTCAAGAGAGCAGTTTCCATTAATTAGCAGCCCAGGACATAGTTGCTGCAAAAGCAATTGCAATGTAACGCCAAAGGAAATCTACTCTTAAACATACATTGTACATAAACAATAGTAAAGGGTTTTTCGATTTACAACCAGTGGCAAAAATGACCAGATAAACATTTTTTGTATCATTTGTTTTGTGCACAGTGTTGTTGTGTGCCTTGTTCAGTGTGAAGATGAAGTACACTATTTTACTGTTATGAAAATATATATGATTTACTGTTTTCAGGTTTAGTTGTAGGTAAAATTAGTAACCATTTACCTATGTCTGCCATTTGCTGTTGCCATTAACATGTGCCTAACCTCATGGTGTGAGGATGGCACAGTGGTGGGAGCACTCTCCTTCCACAAAAAATCCCGGGTTCAATTCTCAGGCCCGGCGTCATATGTGGGTTGAGTTTGTTGGTTCTCTACTCTGCTCCAAGAGGTTTTTCTCCAGGCACTCTGGTTTTCCCCTCTCCTCAGAAAGCAACAGTGGATTTGACTTGACTTGATCTGATTGCGGTTGATTTGATTAGTGTCCCTGAAAAGTAGTAGCTGTGCTCAACTGGTAAATTTGAGAATTGAATTAATTGATAATAAAAATTATAGTAACAATAACAATAACAAGGACAAGGACAATGATAGAGATAATGATAATGATAAGTATAAGAAATAATTCTACTTAAACATTTCTGCAAACTTTATTATTATTTAATATTATAACTAGACCCTCCGTGAGGGTACACTGGATTGCCTGTGGTACGTGCACCGTTCCAAACAATTTTTTTCAAGGTCATTAAGAAGTCATACCAGAAGAGGCCCTTTGGCTCACAGGTCCTCATACGTTCGTACGACGAAACAGATCTGTCCTTGCGTAATATGTAGCTCTAACAGTGCACGATATTGTTTTGGTATTGTCTATCATTGTAGTGCCATGGTATAAGTCTTGGGTAAATAGTCTGAGGAGACATGTGGTTACTAGCAAAGTGCTGAACCCAGAAAGATTGAAGAAAATAAATGGGAAGTGAGAAACATTGGCTTCTGGGCTGACATGTTGATAAACTTCTTTTCACCACAAGTTTAAGCGTGCCCGCTGAGCATCTGACAGCTTTGTAATGCCGAAGTTCACTGAAGTTAATCCCTCTTCGGCGGGGTTAGTGTTTGGATACGAGACCAAAAAAATATACCCCTCATAAAACAGAAGCATCGGATCCGAAAATACTATTAACGCTAACAAATGCGAACTCAGCAATGTACAGATCTTGTAGCTTGCTTTATGCAAAAACAAATATTGATGCAAAAGTAAATAACTATTGATACACAGTTTTTAGAAAGAGCAGAAGGAAGTCTCCAGGACGGTCGATCGAGAATAACATATTTACGACATGAAAAAAACATTAATTTTGAACCGTGAATATAGAATATAAAAAGTTACGATCAGCGACAAACATTTTGGGAGATTTTTGCTACGTTCAAATAAATTGCAAAATCGAAAGTGACATGGCCGGAATTCAGCGGGCGCCGTGATTAAGTTACCGCGGCATGTTTACTCGCCAAACAGTGAAGCATCTGTGTCAAATGATGGCAAGATACCGGGTTTTTGTAAGTTTCTTTTTCTGTCAAGTGTTATAAAGTTTGACAATGAAATGAGCGAAGTCAAAACAAAGATCACAATCGCACAACTCTTGTTTATGCAAAGTCGCAATTTACTCTCCAAGACGCGTTCGACGTTATTTATCACCAGGTAATTTCATCATTTTGGAAATGGCAGCTACTTTATTATTCATCTGCGTCACAATTTTTCACTGATTTTGGGGCTCATTTTGTTGAAACTCAAGCTCGCTACCAACAGACCTGTGAACCCTTCCTGCTTACACAGCAATATTAAAAAACTTCTTCCATATCACATTTCAACCTTAAGCTCGGAAATTCAATACACAACATGATATTATAATTCACAAAGGCAGAAAATACCACAGAATCCTTTTCCAGCGAAAGATTTATTGAAACAAACAACATATTTGCTCTTAGAGGCGAGAACCTCTTTCTATTTCATTGCGTGCGTGAAGGCAAGAAACGCAATTGTGTCACAATACCATGTACTTCAGGTAAATACAGCTCACCTTGATTTCGGCTCGACGGGCGTTAGATTGTTGTCGAAGTCCATTACTCGTCGCTTTTAAGATTCCACCGCCTATATATCCAATTGACCTGCCATTCATGAGCTTCATAAGGGTATATTTTGTTCAAAGATCCACTAAAACGCCATTCGCGTTACATGACTTTCGACGCCATTGCCGGTTAAGTTAATCGTTCTACTGTGTCCACCAGAGAAATCTACGCATTTCCCACTACCCTCTCGATCCTAACAAAATATGCGCAGAAGGCTCTATGCATAAAGCCACCACTTAGCAGGGGAGTGACAGGCAAGACTTTTACCGACAAGGAAAATAACAAAAAAACCCACGAATTGAAACCGAGATTCCGACTGGGTCTGGCAACCCAGTAATTAATTATATCAGAGTGCACATGTATATCTACAGCACTGTAGTGTGTACATGTCAGTCCCCATATAACGATTTTAGTATGTGTTCATTTGCACATTTGTTTTGAAATTGAAATTGAATTAAATTGTTATACACATTTCATTGTCATCAGTCTGTGTTGCAAAGCTTCTGATAGCTCCGTCCTTTTTAATTTGTAGGTGGAAGAAGAGGCACAGTATCTCTGTCACATATTCTGCAATTTGTAACCGGTGCTGAAGAGGAGCCTGTGCTGGGATTTGTGCTGCACCCCAGTTTGCAATTTGTAGAAGTTACAAGCACGTTTATCCCCACAGCAAATACTTGCATTAACTGCCTGAATCTGCCTCGTCCAACCTTGGATATTCCTTTGCTTGCTGAAGACAAATTGTTTAACTTGTACGATTTTGCATTTTCTAATGCTTTTTTCGGTCATGTGTAACACAATGAAAAGTAAGGGAGATCATTTTTGGGTAAGGTAAAATATTGCATGGTGGTATTTTTCATGGCCTATTAGAGTTAAACATTGCAAAATTCTTGCATTATGGCAGGTAGATTTCAGTTTCTGAAAAAAAATTGGGTTATTCAATTAGATAAATTGAGGTTTTTAAATTGTTTAAAGTTTAACAGAAAATTGTCTTTACTGTGAGATGTTACAACTTTTTTATTGAATATTTTAGTAGAAGCATTTTTTACTTGTTGCTGTAGAAATTGTTTCTTTGTACACGTACTCAATTTACATGTGCATGCACCTGATACAGTTTTTGAATTTAAAAAGCTTAACCACCCTGGGATGAGCTTGTTGCTACCTAAACAGGCTACATAATAAAATTCAAATAAATTTAAGACCACTTTATCTCTTAAAAGATACAAATTGTAGGTAATGGGACAACCATGAGAAATACTTGCAGATTGCGTGACATGCAGTAACATAGGGTGGGTTTCACAGGCCAAAGCTCATTCCTGACCATGTGTGTGTGTGTTTATAGTGCAATATACCAACTGAGCCAATCAGGATAGTTCTTACATCACTGTCGATCAACCCCTAGTGCATTAAACATAAGCCTTGTGTTTATTCATTCAATTACTCTCGCAGGCAAACATCTTGCTGGCTTAAGTTTGCACTCTAGTAAAATTATTTTTCCACCCTCTTCACCCCTATGTCATAAACATGTCATGCACGATAGTACACGCAATATACTTTGCTTCTTATTGAGACTTATGATACATGATATTATATATGGGATGTTTGAATGCAAAATGCTATACACAAGATATTTTGCTATAAGTTTACTTCGGATGGATATAGACATATATATATTTAAGATGTTACAGTTGGCAGCCAATGGTATAGATTTGCTGCATATTTGCATTACAGACATTTAATGATTAGAGTAGCCCTATCTTCTTTCATAGACTAGGCATATATCTGTATTATGAGGTTAACATTCTGTTCCATTAGTGTTTTGTGAGATTTTTTCTTGAAATGAATAGTTGTTAACGAAGGCCTTTGGTTCAACACATTGTTACTCTCTAGTATCTGACAATATCATTGCGATCTTATATTAGTTAATATAATCGGTAGGAACGTTACATTCCAGTTCAACTTCTGCAGTTTCCCTGCACATAAGATGCATAATGAACCGATAAGCTACAGTTACTATTGAGATCTACAAAGCTGGACTTTAGAGTAAATCTTAGGTATATATCTCTCTGCTCTGTGATGTTGAGTTGATATAGACAAATAAACTTTGGGTTGGGATGAAGTGCTCCCATACAGGTCACTCTTTGCCCAATACACTCACAAAATGGATTGTTTGCCATGGTAACCATGACTCTTAACTACCTTGCCCGACTAAGGACCTCTCTCAGGGTATGGTGACCTGCAGCCCTGGAGAGGAGTAAGGACCTCTTTTAGGGTATTGTGATGGCAGCCCTAAAGAGGAATAAGGACTCTTGCTGTGACCTACAGCCCTCGAGAGGAGTAGCACCTCTCTTAGGGGATCGTGTCCTGCACCCCTAGAGAGAAAGGGGATGAGGGGGGGGGGGGGGGGGGGGGGGTTAACCCCTCCCATTTTACCAAGCTAAACTAGTATTGCATTAGTGATGATGCCTGTTAGGGTACTTCATTCCCAACCCCTTTCCCCACGTTTGTTTGTTTCTGGTTCTCGTGGGTTGGGAGCATTAATCACAAACTAGACCATTACATCAAAAAATTCATTCCACCAAATGATGTAGATTGAAATATGAACAGAAAAATAAACATGAAGCAAATCTTTGGCCACAGTATTCTAACAGAAGAATCATATGATACTCCTTCAAACATGAGATGCATCAATTTTCTGAAATTAAGAATCAAATGAATATTGCTCGACAATATGAAGGCCTTTGAGGTACATATCAATGCCAAAGTTTGAAGATGTCCATGTTGGTGGGACTTCATGTTGCAGCTGTTGTATGCAGTTGTCACTCAACTGATTTGAAAGGGGTTGAAACATGGGCCTCCTTTGACTGTCATCCTCTGCTTCATCATTTACGAAACCCTCAACACCATAACTGTTGATGGCCCCACCTTCCAGTTCAATCCCCACAGGAGTTTGAAGTTGACCTGCCACCCACATTCTGATAGGTGATGATCTAGCTGTGCGCAATCTGTGTTGTGACCAGGCCCTATTCCACATGTCCAGTTTTTCTTGAATTTTGTGTAGAAAAACATGGTGGAGTACAACCAGATGGAGGTCATTGAGTGGGTCAAGGATTCCTTCATCTTCCATAAAATAAAACAATTGGTAGTACACAGCTAGCACTCCTTGATAGACGTCCTTCCAGAGGCGTTCAATTCGTTGATTATGAGTGCTCTTTCCTGTAATGGCACTCCCTCTGTTTACTCCCCTCCTCGAAATCATGTAATCTGCAATCTTCACGTTCTCGAGTCCCTGGTCAGTTCGCACTCTGCTTGGAAGGCCATACGTATTTACAGCTTCCAAAAAGCACATCAAAAGAGTATCTGCGCTGTTGGTATCTGTGCATTTCAACATCACTGGTAATCTACTGAAACCATCGATCCCACCAACAATAATGAAGTTCCATCTTACAAGTTTATGATGTGTGTCGACATGCCACAAATGGTTTGGTCCTTGAACGTTATATACCCTCCGTTTCAAGCGTCCTTTCTTTCTCTCTTTTACTCCAACCTGGTCCACACGGTGTATACCATCCCTAAGTCTCATTCTCTGCACTTTGATGCCTTTTTCTTTGAGAAGAAACTTCAACATTTGTTCTCCACAAAAAGGAAAATCTTTTGCCGCTTCTGTCATATGCCGATCAAGCTCATCATCAGATATGTTGCTAAAATTGAGCGCCTTAAGTCCGTATCTTTCCATTCTGTGATAAATTGTTCTTTCACTGACTGAAATCATACAGGAAATCTCCTTCATTGTGAAGCCCTCTTCCAAATGATCTTCCAGTATTGATTTAGGAATGTCAAATTCCGGTGCACCGCATCCTACACGGTTTTTCTCTGGTTTCTGCCTACCGTAAGTGCAACATTGTAATCGCAAATTCATCATATCCACCCTGCTGGTTATCCCTAATTGATTCATTTCATGTGTAGATAGCATGGAGATTATTTCTGGAGTAACTATTTTTTTTTTAGAATACGAGCCATAATATCCAGCTTGTCCATAGTGGCCGCCATTTTGACTTGGCGGGAACAATGCTTCATACCCAGTCCTCCTTGCGTAGTTGGCCTCGTTTCAAATTCAGCAAGAACAAGGTCCCGTGAGTATAACGAAAAAACGGCACCGCATATAATGAGTTAGCCACCGCACATAATAAGAAAAGCACCGCGTATAGCGGGAAAAAGGCCCTGCAAGAAGATAGCACTGCGTATAACGACTTGACTTCCGTGCATAAAGGAAAAAGCACCGCGTATAATGAATTAGCTACCGCGCATAATGAGAAAAGCACCGCATATAATGAAAACAGTACCGCGTAGAATGCAGTAAACACCGCATATAAGGAAAAAAGTACCCTGTATAATACAACATGCACCTCATATAACAAAAAAGCCACCGCATATAACGGGCTAGGTACCGAATATAATGAATAAGTCACGGCGTATAATGATGTAACCACCGCATATAATGAAGAAACCACCATAAATAATGAAAATAAATATCATAAGGCAGGTATGGCGTTCCATACTTTTCAATCTAAAAAGGCTGAGAGCGAAAACCAAGACTTGCACCACCTCCGTTGTCGAGCCCCAGTATGCTGACGACAATTGCGCCTGTGCAACATCTGGGGAGAAGCTTTCAACTATTCAGGATGCGTTTGGCCATGCATACCAACGGTAAGGCCTGTCCGTCAACTTCAAAAAGACCGAGATCCTTTACCAACCTGTGCCTGGTCGAGCGAACGTCTCCCCCTCCTTTAAGATCATCGGGTCGGTCCTGAAGAATGTTGAATCTTTTCCATATTCGGCAGCTTCCTCTCTGTTATAGCAGATATCGA
Organism: Montipora cactus; assembly: GCA_014634245.1. NCBI lineage: Eukaryota > Metazoa > Cnidaria > Anthozoa > Scleractinia > Acroporidae > Montipora > Montipora cactus. The sequence continues at coordinate 711,534 of BLFO01003992.1, forward strand.
TGATGAGATCCAGGATCGCCTTTGAGCCGCTAGCTATGCCTTTAGACATATGCAAGAGTGGGTTTTCGACTAGAGAGGTATAAAAATCGATACCAAGATTACGATATACAAGGCAGTGGTTTTACCCTCGCTTCTTTATGGCTCGGAATCCTGGACCACCTACCGGCGACACTTAAAAGCCCTTGAAAAATGCCATCAGCGCTGCCTCTGTCGTATTTATTAGATGGACGAATTGCCAAACAAATACCAGCGTCCTAGAGGAGGCTAACTACGTTAGCATTGAGGCTATGGTAGCCCAAATCCAACTCCGCTGGTCAGGGAATGTCCGCACAGTGGATAACTCGCGTCTCCAAAAGGAAGATCTTGTACGGCGAGCTCAGCTCTGGTACAAGACCGCTGGAAAGGACAGAGAAAGCGCTTCAAAGACAACCTAAAGGCCAGGCTGAAAGCATGCAAAATCAGCGTCGACAAAAGAGAGGAGCTTGCCTCAGATCGGTCACGATCGAGAGTCACTATCTATTAGGGTGTCGTATCATTTGAACAAAGAAGGCGTTGCAGGCAGGAGGAGAAGCGCAAGAAACGATTCGAACGCGAAAGAAACCCTCCTCAGTCCCCTCTCTCTTTCATCTGCCCAGAGTGCCAGCATCCCTGCGCCTCGCGCATTGACCTTACGAGTCATCGAAGGGAACACAGATGACTAAGTGAACAATCTTACTCGCTTCGAGGGATTCCGGGTGATGATGATGATGATATACGTCACAGGTCCCGAAATGTCAAGCCGCTGTCGCGTAACTGACGCGTAACTGCTGCAAGACAAACAAAGCGACAAAGGAAACACCTATTGATAATGCAGCTAAATAAATAAAGAAGTGTTTTAAGTCTTCCAATTTATAGGCGACGGGAGCGGGACTGAAAAGGGCGTGAGCCAGGATATAAAGGTACGAAAAGAGGGAGGTTCTGAAACTTCCGCCCCCCC
>BLFO01003992.1:712663-715163 GCA_014634245.1 Montipora cactus
ACACTTCTTTCATGTTTCTGCACTTCATTGAGAAAACAATTTAGAATTTGTGCTCGTAATTTTCATTTTCCGTATATATTGTATTACCAATAAGCGAATGAAACAAAACTAACCACAGACGATCTGTTTAATTGTTGTAATCGTCCACCTACTTCTCAGTTGTCTATTCTGAATAATTGTCAGATCGATTCATTATATTGCGTGACGCCAGCACGCATGTAGATTAGAAAGGTCAGATTGGCACAGTCTTTCAGTGGTCAAGGATTTTCGCTTTTAGCATAACCAAGTCTGGACAGTCCGCATCATTTCGCTTCGATAAAGAGGTTTTCAAGCAAGATGGCCGGATGGTGCGTTTTCTATGTGCTTCTTTCTGTCGTTCAAATATCAGGTAAGCCATTGATGCGAATTTTACAACTGAATATGCGACTTGTAATCATGATCACCCGTGGAAGTGCAATGGGCTTCAAATTATTTACGCTGTGTCTATATGCCCTGCAGCCCGACAAGGTTTTCAAAACAGTCCATGTCCGGCAGTCCGTATTTCCTTGATGCCAAGTTAATACAAATGTAGAAAACCGAATTATATTGTGCTATGATTTTTTAGTTCACTAAGATGTTGCTAAATACAGTCTTCAATTCTGCAACCGCTCGGCAGTTTATGCAATTATCTGAAGAATTCGCGTTGCTCATGTTTGCTTCCGGACAAGATTTCCAAAATACTCCATGTCCGGCACTACCGTATTTCTTGTATTTTGAGTCAATCTGTGCGCATCTCTGATTCATCGAGATCGAGTGCTATATTAGCTTATATTGTTGTTAAATATAGCCTTGAATTCTCTATGCTAATTTCTTCAACCACTCGACAGACGAGTCATTGTATGCAAATCATACCATCACGTTGCTTTCCGGACAAGATTTTCAAAATGAGCGCACCGTCGGCTTCCTGGGAGAATGCCCTCTAGAGTGTAAAGGAACTTCCGAAGTTAAATAAGGTGTACCTTTACCTTTACCTATCACGTTGCTACACTCTCGGACAAAATTGTTGAAACACTTTTCGATACCTTGCCCTCTTACAATGTTGTTTTGGCAAATGGGCTCAGAAACTCGCGTTGAAACAACATTTTGAGGGGAGATTGAGCCGCGAAAGCTACAGATCTGTATAGTCGTTTACTGTACTAACGATTTTGTCCGAGACTGTATCAGTAAGCAATTTACACTATTTATAGGACGTGCTACCAACAGGGTCATAAGCATTGAAAGATATCTCTTCGTAAAGTAGATAAAATGAGCTACATTTCTCCTACAAGCGCTTGGAGATTAATCAGTGACGATTTTGAGTAAGTTTGCTAAGATAAAAAACATTATTTGCGCTCATTTGTGAAATAGTTTGAGCTTAAATAGTTTGACTTCCTTGTTGTTTATTTTTGTGTAAATTATGAATTTTCTATAGCAGTCTTATTAAAATTATGTCTTTCTTTTGATGAACAAATAAATACGTTTTATAGCTATCAGAAAAACAAACTTGCAATACACTGTAACTTTAATCATATTTAACAGTTATTTGCCAAAGACAAAGTGAGTGTACATCTGAAACGAATAATTGTTTGAGTACAACTTCAGAGCTGAACAACAGAGAAGTGATAATCGACACAGAGAATAATTGATAACTGACACCGTTAATTTCTGTTGTAAAGGTCAGGAGTGCCTGCGAGAGCCCTGCCATTTTGTTTTGCTTTATATTCACCAGCTAGTGCGGTGAATATAAAATCATATTATTATTTATGTAGGAAACCACTCAACCAATCAGATTGCTGGAAACTCTTTGTAAGTTGTTTAAGGTTGCCTTAAGTCGCCTTGAGTCGCATTAAGTCGTCTTAAGTGACGGTGACTGAGAGGCTGTTTACACGACAGGAAAATTAATATTAATTTGGGTCCCGACCCGTCAAAAAAACGGTACGGACCCATAACTTTTGTAAAGAAACAATGGCGTTTCTGCAGGGCCATAGGCGCCTGGAAATCAAGGGTTTCCTTCTCCTAAAATGCAGCATAATTCCCTCCAGTTCTGTTCATAACCGAAATTCCTCAAAAATACAGTCTCGGATAAAATTGTTGAAACACTTTACGATACCTTGCCCTCCCACAATGTTGTTTTGGCAAATGGGCTGTAAAACTTGCGTTAAAACAACATTGTGACGGAAGAGTGAGCCGCAAAAGCTTCAGCTCTGTTCAGTCGTCTAATGTTCCAACGAATTTTGTCCGAGACTGTAGCTTCTGGACAAGACTTTTAAAACACTGTGTCTTGCAGTCCTGTATTTACTATTTTCTCTATTGCCGGAAGGTCAATATGTTTATCGTGTTATTTTATCCTCGATCTTCCAGCAAAGGCGTTACTTAATAAGCTACCGCGGGCACGGTCCATCGGTACTGTACGCAATTAATATCAAAAACATGGCTTTCAGATAAGGTTTTTAAAATACTCCGTATCTGGCAGTCTAATGTT
>BLFO01003992.1:720163-740163 GCA_014634245.1 Montipora cactus
TAATGAACTAGGTCTAACTTAGCGCTAAATATTACTTAATGTCAGAGAAATTTAAACCATAGTAATAATTAGAAACAATCATAATTTACCATATTATAATACAAAACAAGCCCTAGCGATGTAAAATGTCCTAGGATATCGCATGCTTAAAGCTTGCAAGATCCATTATCTCACGTATATGATTTGACAGTTGATCCAAGCATTTTCACCTCGATAAGAGAAAGAGCGTTTAAGAAAATTCGTTTTAGGTAGCGGTAATTGGAAGTCAACGATAGAACGTAGGGGGAGGGGTGAGGAACTTGTGCAAGCAAACACGATTCTTTCGGTCAGTCCAGGGCCGTAATAACAACCACAGGATAGGTCCATAAATGAGGAACTGCAGGATCTTTTGTCCAGTTTCGGATATTGTAAAACACACAGTTCCCATCTGTCAAATGAAGGAACACTAATCTCCGTCGATATTTTGGCGTCTACAAGAATCATGTCTTCTGCAGAAGTTTCTTCGACTGTTGATATGCATCTTTGTGTGTGACTTCACTTAAAGGCTAGTGTCGAAAGGAAGGCGTTTCACATCATCACCAGGTCCCAGGCTGCTTTAGTGGAGTACCTGTCTATCTCCCCGACAAATCGACTGACGTTATTGAAGCAGCAAAGACACCAACAGATATATCATCCCTATTGCTGGAGAATGCCAAAATACTTGCAGACGGAAGTGACACCCTTTCTTAAGGCCATTTATCAGCAGAGACACATGGCACCAAAACCTGTCAGCGGTATTTTGCAAGCGCGTGTGCAAAATTAAGGGTCTGGTCATATCTGCTCTAAAATGTGCCTTAGAACATACCCATTCAAACCTGTGGCAATGTTTGTGGTGACAGTATTTGGAGGAATCGTTGCCACTGCCCCTGAACTCTGACGAACTTTATTTCTCAAACGAAACACTGATGCGCCGGCCAGCTCTTAGTGGCTTTTGTCGCCGAAGGTGCTTCCTCATCTCTTGGCTTTTGACTGACTCAGATATTTCTTTACTTAGAATTCGGTGAGAGAAAGTAGAGCCTCTACAGTGCCATGCTAGTGATGTCCCACTTTTTACTCGTGGCAAGGCAAAGTGAGGGGCAAGGGGAAGAGCCATAATCAGGGGGCCAAGGATGCGAGAAGAAACGAGATGCTTTAAAGGCTGACGAGTGGACCACGGTAAAGTATGGAAGGAAAAAAGAAGAATCCTCGTAACCCAAGGAAATATCAACAGGTTTTGAACAACAATGGGAGAAGAGTGGCTTCCAGACAGAACAAACATAGCCAAGGAGTTGACGATGGCGTGCGACTGAAGCGAGTGTTGGTTCTTTCAAGGACAAATAAAGGAATGAAAAAAAAAGAAGAAATCAAGGACGTACAAGGAAAGAAGCCATACGTTCCTTCCTGAATAGACCCATACTGGAGAACAAAAACAAGGGCGAAACTAGACAAGAGATTCCTCTCAATGAAATGGCAACTTGGAGTTCCAAAGGATTTCCCGAGCGACCAAAGAAAAAGCCGGAAAGAAGTGGAGAAGAATGATTTCCTCGCAAAAAATATAGCCACCCATTTTGTGGCACTAGCCCAATTTCTCGCAAAAGCAGTCATTATCAAGCAGACGTAAATTTTGTCACCAACGACCTCCTAAGCACCACTGCAGAGAACGTTGGATTTTCAATATTGTCTTTACCTTTCGGAACAAGACAACGTTCGTTCTTGCGTCAATCAACATGATTTTTTCGAGTTGCAGTTGTTCACCTTGCATGGTTATAGGTTTCCGTAATACTTCTAATATTTTTCACTTTCGAAACTCTTTCATCACCGTCGCATTTTGTGCTCACAGATAATCGCAACTCATGATGACTAGTGACATACGTTGGAACTCTGCATGCAAGTTGACAATATTTTTGATTCACTGACCGATTCGTTCCTGTATCGCTAAATATATTTAGCATGCATTCACCCCGAACACTTTCTTCTCTGCCCATTATCGTTGCAGCAGCTCTTCCTGTATACGTCACAATGTTAGAGAGCACGATTCTTTTGGTCAGAAGGATTTGCCGATCTGTGGTGGAAACTGGCCGAAAACGGCGGCCAGAGTAAAAGGGAACTGCATGTCTCTGGAAAGAGCAAGACAATATTGAAAAAGCAAGATTTATTTTATTTATTTATTTATTTATTTTTTCAATTAACGGCGGTTACGTCAATATCTGACTTTTTTCTTTTTTTTCATCAACACAAAATTTTTGTTAAATGTCTTGTGCTAGAAAGAAATACGAATATGTAAACTGAATGCTAACGTTCACAGGTTAAGCATCTCTTAATTTAATACTCATCTGAAACAAAAGTAGACAGCGGTACCAATGGATGGATGGAAATAGCATGCTGTGGTACTATTAGCTTCACCAATATGAAATGAAGCTTTAAAACAATGGCCAATTTCTAGCTAAATATTTACAAACTAATTTTGGTATTTGTGGGGCGGCCTTTGACTGGCTAAAATCGTACCTTTCAGGAAGATCTCAGCAGGTTTTGATAAACGGCACTGTCTCTCACCAATTCTCACTTAACTGCGGGGTACCCAAGGGTCCTGTCTTAAACCTTTTTTTTTTTGTGATCTACACAGGCAAGTTATTCGATATCATTAAGCGTCATTTGCCTTATGTTCATACTCATGCTTTCGACAGTCAAGTGTATTTCTCATTCAAACCAAAAAGTGTCGATGGTCAACAATCTGCTATCCTGGGATTAGAAGCATGTGTAGCTAACATAAGAAGGTAAACTCATTAATAATTCATGAGCCTATTATCCTCTCAGATGACAGAAATCAGTCACGTGCATACATCTTTATAGCCTGTATAGAATGATCGTTCTGAAAAGCCCGGAGAGGGTTTTGATTTCGGTCTCGGGGAAAATCGGGGTACAATACATAGACAATGAAATTATCACTGAATTATTAATGAAAATATGATTACCGTGATCTTAATATAAAGATGACTAGAGATCTTTATATAAAGACCACGTTAATTATAATGCCAAATTATTCCCCAAAAGGCAGTATACAAAAAAATTAACCACTGCAAACAACAATTTTATTTTCCTGATAAATCCTTGTTAGAACAGAAATTCGTTATTTTACAATTTCCCATTGTTCACAAAACTAACTGTGCAGTTTTTGAAGACACAACTATCCAATGTTGTCTTATTTGACTTGACTAGTTTCAGTCACATTCGGAATGGGCATTTGACCTCAAAGTTCATCGCTCACTACACACTCCAAATCACCCAATCCCGAAATGTCCTCACCTTCACCACCTTCGGTCTTTACATTACTCTCGTCATAATTTTCCCCGATGACTGGGACCTAAAATTTTGCTGACATTTATTTCCTGCTCAACAATATTCCTTTCATAATTAAACAGCGCATTGGACCGATGTTCTGTTCGTTCCCGAATTAACTTCTCATCTACCGAATGTTGAAACAACCAAGTGGGAAGTTTTCCTCTTTAAACCAGCTTGACCGCACAAGATATCGGGCAAAATCCTATTCAGAGTATTAATACCCACAGGTGATTTTTGATAACCAAATACTACTGAATTAGGATTTGGTTTAAAATAAAATGCTTGCACGTGTTCTGCTATGCACTTGATATTCTCTAGATAGGTAGCATAACAATTTGCAAGGTATGGAAAATGTTCAAGGTTCAAGTCATCACAGCACACATGTTTTACAACTCGTGGTGCACGCTTTAGACCTTTCAGACCTCCATGTAAGTTTTCGATACGGTCTCATCAAAAATTACGCCATTCGACTCTACTCGAAAATTATTGTCTTAAATCTCAGTGCTCCTTCGCACAGATACCAAACAGCTTCCCGTTGTAAAAATAAATTGTGTGTAATAATGACTTAGCACTATGACAACCGAGCAGATTCTTCTACCAAAGTATCTTTTCTTCTTCTGCTGTAATCGCTTCTTTGTCTTCTTTCTTCGTTTTATGAGCCACGCCATCTGCACAACGCTCCCTCAATGCTGCATCCAAAGCTCGCCCAAACGTACTCAATCTAAATGTAACACAAACATTTAGAAACGAGTTCTTTTTCCTTACCTTGCCTCATCCTTGTTTAAAAATTTAACAGCATCGCGTCCATTGCTTTCTTCCAAGTAACGCTGTAATCCACAGCAAATACTGTACAAACTTCTCGGGGGATTCCGCTCTCCGTTCTCCTTGCACACCTCCGCGACAAACTTTGTCAGCCAAAAATCTAGGGATTCAGCGCTCATCTCAACAGTATTCGTTCCTAAATTTTGCATAGTGTCAACTTAAACCTCTTTCCTCCAAGTTGGCGTCTCTATTTCTTCTTGAACTTTGCCACTCGCCAAAAATTTTGTAAGCCCACTTTTCGCATACCGAGTAGCCCTTGGAACACAAATATCCAAGTAATCTTTCTCTTCCTTCGCATTTTTTGGTTCTCGAAACGCGCGTTTGGGCGGCATTTCAAGCAAAGCTTTCTGAACTTTAACAGCAGCCGAACAATGAGCACTTTCCCGTCTGTATGTAATTAACTTTTAATGCATTCATATCACGTTTAGAAAAATCCCCAAGGAGGTACGGGTCTTTGAAGCTGTAAAAAAAAAAAAAAAAAAAACGCAACACGTGTTTTATCGGGTCTAAAAACACTGCTGCTAGGGAACTTCGTGACTTCGAAGTAGAGATGCTAAGCATTGTCTGTAGTAATGTGGGATAGAGCTGGTCCTTCAGTAAGTCACTGGCCATGGGGAGACACTGGGGAGACATGGTGCTAACAAAGCTCCTGATGCCCTTTTGGCTATTCACGCTCGAGGCTTTTGAGAGAGCCAGAAAACTGCATTTTTTTCTCGATAATCGGGTGTGTCACCCCAATGGAGACTCTTACAGAGACCTGACTCTCAAGCAGATCTAAATGAACCATGCGAATGAGAAGAAGACGAAGAAGAAGAAGAAGAAGAAGAAGAAGAAGAAGAAGACGAAGAAGAAGAAGACGAAGAAGAAGAAGAAGAAGAAGAAGAAGAAGAAGAAGACGAAGACGACGACGACGATGGCGACGACGACGAAGAAGAAGAAGAAGAAGTTTGCGGAAAGAGTAATAGAGATCGAAAAGGAAACGTTCACTCCCCTAGTTTTCACGACCACAGGCGGAATGGCGGATAAGTGTATTAAGTACCACAGCAGGCTTGCCGAGCTGATCTGAAATAAGAAGAGAGAACGTTACTCAAGCGCAATTTCTTGGATAACAGCCAAAGCATCTTTCGCCGTCGTACGCTCTGCGATGCTAGGCTTGATAGGCAGAAAGTCCAGCAGACGACAGCTACACATTTTTGTCTTAGAACCTTACCGAATTAACCTTTTTTTTTTCCTTCCAGGATTTTTATTCTTTTAACTTGAAATTTCCCTTTTCCATGTCTTTAATTCTAGAACACTGTACTGCCTGCTTTTATATGGCCGCTTTGTATGTTTGTATGCTGAACTATTTTTTAAACCAGTGAACAACGTAGTCGTAACAGGAACAAAACCGATCAAATTAAAGATGGCGGATTGTCAACAAAAAGAACAACATCACCAGTGGGTAAATACAGAGTCCCGCTTGCCAGGATGCATGTGGCTTACTAAACAATACAATGGATTTAGTAAACACAACAAGTAGTACGTCTCTTGATCCTCCAGGAGGATCGCAAATGGATTACAGTCCAAGTTAAGCAGAAGTTTTTGAAAGAAAGTTAAGAGAACCAAACACTGGACAACTTCTGGAGAAGTCAAAAAACTCTAAGTGCCCTGAGCGGGATTTGAACCCAAGTCCCCCTGATCACTAGTCTGGTGACTATGATAACCACTGCACTATCAGGATAATCGTCCTGGCAATGAGGCTGATTAATCACTGAATGTGTGGCAGTTCCGTGGTACTCCCTAAGGGCCAGATCTTCTATGTGATAACGTTGGATTAACATGTGATTCAGGGGTAATTAATGTAAAAAGTCAGTTAAGTAGGTCCCTTGAGCCAACAGCCCATCACCTCCAGAAGGATCGCAAATGAATTCACTATTTTTTTTTAGTCCTAAAATTTTAAGCGCCCTTGTGGCCAAAAAAATCATTTTTTAATTTTTCTTTGGGTTTCAAAGTTATGTTAACTAATCACTCAGCAACCAAAGCTTATATGTAGAGGCGCTGTTTATTTAATAAAGTCAAAATAGGAATTTACATTAATTTCTCTTTCAGGTGGGGTGGAGTTCACTTCGCCTTATAACGGAAAGGCAGTAGGAGGTTATGTTGGCTCTTCTTTGCAGTTCAATTGGAGTTTCACTGGGAATGTTGATACCATTCTGTGGGGTCTCTCACAAGCAGATGATTCAACTGTGCTTGATTCTAGTCAAGTTCTATTTTTACTTAAAAGGGCTGGGCCAGGCTCATTTACAACCCCAGCAGCATATGTTGGGCGAGTAACTGGAACACTTATCAATGGATTGGTTATCTTTACTATCCATGATCTTAAAACAGATGATACAGGATATTATTGCTGTGAGATGATCCCACCACCACCTTCTAACAGGAAAACTGATCACGTTTGTTTATTTGTCCAGGGTGAGTATGGTAATGCACTTTAAACCTGATAATTTAACATTGCAAGAAATCTTGAAATTTTATGGCTAAGTGCAGTACCCTTTTATTATTTCTATTACATCCGGAAATTACATATACAGCATACTAAATGTAACATATGATTTTTTCACACCATGAAGTTGATCTCTTTTATCATTTCGTAAAGCTAACCATCGACTTTGATTTTCATTAGAGAAAGAAAGACGAACAATGATATTCTCTTCCACTTTTTGGTAGTAATGTTCATGTGTTGTTTGTTTTGTCTTTTTTTTTTAACATTACAACATGAGTGTATTTAAATTAAATGTACATTACATAATGAAATATCAATTTAAATGCCATTCCTGCTAACCCGGGAGCTCCACTCTCAGTCCTGGCAAAATCTATGTATTAGAGTTAGTCTTTTCAAGTACCTGGTCTTGACGGTCAGCTACTGACAAACGTAGAATTACGAAAAACTCCCGCCAAACTCCTGAATAGTCCTAACCTATCCCATAGCCACCTACGGACCTCTACGTCGTGCCGTCAGAATATTCAATTTCTGATTAAATCTTTCCCATGTCACTCGACCGTCAGAAATTACACTTTCCGTAAGGTTTCTAATGGACGAATGCCTGTTTCTAACAGGCATAATCACTTTGTTTACCCTCGGATTTTTAGAGTACTAGTAGCTAATATCTTCGAGAATTGGATATATACAATTGTTAAACTAACAAACTATTTCACCATGATAGTTGCGATTGAGCAAAATCCGGGTTTGCGTGACGTGTGTGATTCGTTGATTGTTGTTCTTGTTCTTGTTGAGATAAATGACTACGGCAGGTAAGCGCATACTAAAAAGAGAGATTTTGCACAGTATTCTGGTCAATTTTAGCCCCAAGCATGGTTTTGAATGGGCTTTATTAACTTAATTCGATCAGTACTTTAGTTATTTACTGTTTAATTAGCGTATGGGTGAGGTCTTCCTTGTTTGCTGTCCAGCAGAGGCAAAGCCTCTTTGTCGTCCTGTTTTCAGACATCTTAGTATTGTCAGTATTCATGCATTTGGAGGAATTTTGGCTCTTTTCAATCATCAAAAGTAATAGCAAGAGTAATTTCCTTACTATTCAGATGTTTTCCGTACTCTTTTTGTTTAATATCAATTGGATCATAGTGCTCAATATTATTTATGTTACATAAAGAAGGAAAGTCTGTTTGTTGAAGTTTCTCGATTATGTCTTCATTTCTCAGGTCCACCAAATATAATTGGCATCTCTTCTAATCAAACAGTGAACGAAGGAAATGACTTAACTCTTAACTGCACAGCCGGTGGTAACCCAGTTTCCAACATAACTTGGACAAGACTATCGGATAACAGAGTTGTCACTATGCCACTGACTAAGATAACAAGGCAACACAAAGGCGGCTACAGATGCACTGCCAATAATGGCATTGGAAACCCAGCTTCCAAAGATGTCTTCATAACTGTTCATTGTGAGTGTTATTTAAGTTAAAATAGTTTTTTTTATGTTTATGCAGTAATTTCTAACAAGGGATGTTATTAAGTATTAGTATCACCGAATCAGTGGACTAATGCAAATCCTGCATTTTAATTGGCTACGCTACTAGTACGCTAGTAGTGGACTATTAGTAATAGTCCTTGAGTAGGAAAAAGCGAGACGCTTTCTGTCGTTTTATTCCCAAATAAATATTTCTTCAACTTGTACTTTCTAACTTTATTATTGCCTTTTCTTTCCGACTAGGTGGGTGATACTAAAACAATTAGACCCTCCGTCCTCAAGGGCCACGGGTCAATAGCCCGTTGCCTCGCCTGCAAGGGCTACCAGTCTAATTGTTAATAAGGAAGAGTTACAGGCTTAATATTGAATTACATGTATCTACCATCTGTTATCAGTCTTGCAGGGACCCCTTGCCACAATATAACAATTTCTTTGTGTTTTTTTGTGATGTCTACATTCTCTCAAGCATTGAATCGTTAGAGCCACCTTAAGCTCTCAAACAGCTGCCCAGTTCCCCAAACTTGAAAGGTAGCATTGTCAGGGGGAACGGGGAAGAGGCCTTGGAAAGTAAGAAGAAGAGGGTATTAGATAATGGCTGATTGAGGCTGTCCAATGACAAAAACAAAAATGTGTAAGTGTTGACCCAAAACATTTGACAAAAATTGTTTCTTATAAATTATAATTATAAGAGAGGAGAGGCAAGAGATTTAACACTTAATGTATCTCAAAATTGCAGTTATGTTGAAGGATATATAACAGCAGCAAAGAGACAAATCCTACAAAAAAAAGTCGAAAAACTACTTTTAGTAAATTACATTGAGAGGCAACCGGTAAAAAGGGACTGCATTGTTAAATTCGACCTTGACTCGTGAAATCTGGGTTATGCACCGGCTTATCGTTGTAATGATTTTTTGGAGGCATATTATTTACAACAGAACCCTAGGTACAAGTAAATTGCCAAAGTTATCCCTTGAAACAACTCTTCTTATGAAAGGCTAACAAGCCTGTAATATAAGAATAACAAAATAAATCTGAGATGAAAAAATTAACATAAAAATTATAAAATGTCTTGAAAGAGTGGCAAATTGCCTTCAGGGTCCATGGCTATTTTGGTTTAGAATCCAGGAAAGCGTATTGTACAAATGATGTAAGGTTGCTCTCTTGATGGAATCTACACTACCTACCAATACTTACCTACCACAGAAAAGTTATATGCAAGAGTAAGGGGCTTTAGCTTCGAAGGAAACTATGGTGATGTGTCAGTGGGGGCATGATACACAGGGAAAATAAGAGACCAATTATTTCGGTGCTGCCTGTAATGTATGCAAGAAGAAGACTAGTCTCTAAATTGCTTTTTTTTTTTTTTCTCATTTTTTGTCTGAGACTGCAGGCTTCTGGTTTTCTGTTGCTATTGTTTGCCGGAAGTCTTGCAACACTGTCAGGCACTCCTGGAAAGTTCCATACTCCTACCTTAAGAAATGTCTAGAAGCTTGGGCCGGGTACTCTCTACTTTCTTATAATTTCCTATTAGATGTACTTAAAATATTTTTCGACAACCTTGGACGCTTTAATTGAAATTTTGCAAGCGCATAAATCAATTTTAGTGTTGAACTGGAAAGCATTGTTACACTAGATGAATGCGCAGATATTTTGCAGACTATCAGTGGCAGGAGATTCCCAATGATCCACCCCAACCACATACAGGTTTTATCAAAATGCAGAACGAGATTAAAGTTTATAACAAGTGCTTATCCTTGTTGCAAGGTTTTGCTTACGTTTCCAAACCCAGAAGTTTGAGGAGCTAGCCCAAATCAACTGCACTAATTATTTAGGACGGTGCCCAGTTTTGTTATTGCGCATACGTTCTGTGCATCTCGAGATAGTCGGGTTTTCTCTTGGCGATGCTTACAAATACAAGAATATTTTTGCGCAGTTTAAAGCTGTCCGAAAAAGGTAGATCTTAGTAAGTCGGTATCCAAAAAGAAAATTGGGAGTAACCATGCATTTTTGAGAGATAATTAAGCTTCAATTTGAGAAAGAATGCCATACATTGCTTTGTATTTTAAAGCTTTTTACAAATACCATTCATGAATTATCTTTGAAAAATGCGTGGTTACCCCCAATTTTCTTTTTGGATTTCAATAATACTTGTTGAGATTTTCATTCCCTGCATAATCATAAAGCGGGGCAAATATACCTTTCATTAGTAGGCACCGTCCTTAACTTCATCAAGGTTTTTGATACTGCTAAAATATCAACATGCATAAGTACATAATAATCATATACGTTTCCCAAAATTAATGACACCCAAAAATTTGGCCTGATATAACTTATATTTGCCCGATATCTTGTCGTAGGCGCCTTGAAGCTAGCATGTAAATGAACTTACTTTGTTCCCATGATTTCAATGCCTTCAAACCGAGTTATGATACTTAAAAAAAAAGCAAGTGTTCCGCGCGTTTTTGCTTTTGTTCCTGTAATCAACATGGGAACAAGTACACTGAGCACTTAAAGGAACTTTTGTTCCTCGTTGAAATTTGTTCTTAGGAACCCAAATCTGCTTAATTGGGAACCGGAGTTCCTGGTCGTATTAATTCGGAACTCATAGTTCCTATTAGTTTATTGAAAAGGAACTCCATGTTCCGTTTTTGTGTCGTAAGGAACAATAGGTCCTTTTTTGTGCGGTCCGTTTTTCGTTTTGGTCTCTTTCACAACAAAAGAGAACAGTTGTTCCTGTTTTAATCGTTCCCTTAAATTGAAGAAGAACTCGTTGTTCCTAATATTTAACATAAAATCGCATTGTCCTTGACAAAAAGGAACAGCTGTTCCGATAAAGCCTGTTCTGCTTTGCGATTGTTCCTATCTAACTGCTATCAGTTCCCATTAGTGTTACAAAGGAACACCATTTTTCCGAATCATACTGGTCCTTTATACGTTAATTAGGAACAAAGTTCCCTTGTAAGCCACGGGAATTCCCGATTATATATGAAGATTCTTAAACGTTTTCTTTTTTTTTCTGTTTTTGTTGAAAAATACTCTCTGGTCTTTATGACTAGCTATCTTGGCGTGTTTAGGCAGGCCTGGGCGAATTTGAATAAATTGGATATTTCGCGTTAATGATACATGGTTTGATTCTGAACAACTAGCAAGGTGACCAAGATTTATTGTTTCTTTTTTTTGCGTTTTCAATGCCGGGAAGAAAAAGAAGAATACGAAAATAGACAAGTTGAGGCAGGTAGCGCAGAAAACCCCAACTGATTGGTCCGCAAACCGCCAAGAAACATACTTAAAATTCGAAGTCGGGGGTAAGTAAACGTTGATTTCCAGATTCAAGATGAGCAAACGAAGAAGTACAGAGACAAATTGGTCAAAAGTTCCAAGTGCATCTCCAAAACCGAATAGGCTTCACTTGGAAGAAGACGATTTAGATGGTTTGTTTCATTGTCCAGTGAAAGATTGTAACCATGATGGATTTGTGTCTCAAAGAGGTTGCAGAAAACCCGTTAAGAGAAAACACGGCTGGTTCATTTATTTTGATGAAAAACCCCAACACGTCCCCAATCAAGAAGAAAAGAGTCCCAAAAAGGAAGAAAACGACACAAGTCCAACCCTCACAGCAAGATCTGTACCTACATTTGATCGCTCAAGTGTAATCGTGGAAGAACTTCTGTCTTGGCTAACAGGGAGTGGTGGGGGATGCAAGAGTGACCGACAAGCGCAACAAATCGTTAGCAAATGTCTTAAGTTTCTAAAATTCTGTTGCGAGGACGAAGAAGAACTTTCTCTGGACATAATTGACTTTAGTTTGTGCTCACCTAATCTACTCTTCAAATTTGTTGATACAATGCAGGACGAATGGAAACTTGGGCACGCGGGGCGCATTTGTTATTTAGACGCCATTGCCGAACTGATGGATTTCATAAAAGTAAACGGGGCATCCGAGGTTGTGTTGAGGGGTATGTTGTCTACCGAAACCTATCTGAAAAAAGTCCGTAAAACAGTTTCAAAAATGATGCGATTACAATGGACAAATGAACTCGACATCGACATATTAGAATCCAAGGGACATTGGGCCACACTAGAAGAGCTTCTGGAGGTTGTTAAGCGCTACTTGCCACGCTACGAGAACGTTCTCAAAGCATGCAAGGATAAACCGGGTACAGTATCTCCACTGGAGTTGTCCTTTGCAACAAAATTCCTTGCGGTAAATCTGTTTATCAAGGTTAAAGGCTCACGCCCAATGACCTACCAGTATTTACTGTTGAAATGGTGCGCTCAGCAAAGAACAACGATGGATTTGTCGATCAGAAAATGTTTAAAACCGCTGGAAAATATGGCTTCGACTCTCTTTTCCTTACCGACACAAGCATGCAGGTGTTAGATGGCTACATCGACCATATTCGGCCTAACCTAAAACCAACTTGTGACTACGTCTTAGTGACAAGAAATGGCGGCCAACACAACAAACTTGGCGAGCTGATGAGCAAGTTGGTGCTTGACGCCATCGGAAAATACGTTCACCCTACTTGTTACCGACAAATAGTGGAGACGGCTAGCTCCAAGAAACTTAGTAGTAAGGCGCAGGGCACAATCTCCGAGGATCAGAAGCATAGTTCTATTGTGGCAAGAGTGCATTATCAAAAGCAACGATCCCGAGAGCTGGCAACCAAGGCGCACGAATATTTGGAATCACTTTATGGCGAGAAGGGCTCTGAGTTAGAAATGGATCTCCGATCAAGACTTTCAGACAAATCCGCGTCCTCGCCTGAAAAACAAGAAAATAACGATGGGTCGACCCCCGAAGAAGACAATATTTTCATTACGCCCACTAAGTTCAAAAGCCAGAATGCTTCAAAAACGCCCGATTCTTTGAGAGGAAGGAAAATTCTACTATTCACTCCTGAAGAGGATAAATATTTGAAGATTGGACTAGATCGCCATGGGTTCGGAAATTGGACAGCTATTCTTAGAGATCCAGATTTTCATTTTCAAAAAGGACGGAAACCGAACTCTCTTTTAAATCGTGCGACCAGAAAATTTAGTTCGAAATGTAATAAACCGTAGCAAAATCAGGTCACCCACATTTACCCTCCATCGCATGAAATTTATTCTTTTAACAATTCGTTTTCTGTGACGTGCATTTAGGAAGTTTAGCAAATTCGTCGCGAGCGCAGGACGTGAATACAGCAATTCCAGTTATGACATTTATTCTTACATTTCAGCAGAAACTTGGTGTACATCATACACTAGGTAATAAATTGCTAATAATATCTTCGTACTCTGACTCATAACAAGCTCGAATATCACTGTTGGCTCGGCGTAAAGAAGTGCGTTATTCTTCCCTTCTTTGGAACTGGAGTACTGGTCTGGGCTGGCCTTTTTTTGGAATTGCGTCCCTGAACACGTTGGCTCGGGCCTCTTGATGACGTCGATGCTTGTGAGGAGGGAGTGATGAAAATTTCTTGGTCTTGCTCTCCGGACCCATCAAATGGATACGCCATGGGCGCCCATACACTTGTTACGCGTTGTGCTTGTTCTATAGACAGCCACTTCCTGTCCATCGCTCTCTTCCGTCTTTCCGTTATGACCAGTCTCAAAAGAACAGGTAACTGATCTCGCTTAAAGTGCAACTTAAGCGCCTCGACGGTGACTCCTATCATGTATTGCAAGGCGCGTTTGACGTCCATGTCAGTCGCTTCGTCCTCCTGTTCTTGCAACTGTCGAAGCTCCTTTTCTTTGGCCCACACCCATTCATTCTGGTAGTATTTGGCCGCCGTTTCTTCCAACATCTTCTGTTCTTCTTCTTTCTCGTCTCTTGAACGCTCGATTGTCGGATGGTAAGGGCCCTGCACCGTCTCAAGGAGGTGAGCATCTTCTTGTCTTATCATGCCGAGGGCGATCCAGTGTTGTCTTTGTTCTTCTAGAATACGCTCTTTAGCTCGCTGGGCTTCACTTTCCCTTTCCTTTCTGGCGCGTTTCACTCCAGCAGCGATTAGACCGAGTTGTCTGTTCTTAAGGCTATGGCATGGCTGCAGATCTTGAAGCTTCGAAATTGTCTCAAGAGTCCTGACCCATCCTCTTGACTGTGTTGACTCTGTGTCTGAATCTGCTTCCTCTTCTCCCAAGTCTTCTATATCTGTGCCCTCTTCCGCCATTAGCTCTTCTTGTTCCCTAGTTCCCTGGTCGCTCTCACTGTCCAAGTTGATGGCTCTGATTCTCTGTTTTTCATCGTCATCAACTTCGTGTGGCTTTGAATCAGATCTCGGCATCGGAGGTGGTAGTTCGTCATCTGGAGTGACTGCGACATTGCTGGCCCACACAAGGCAGTCCATTGCGTTGTCTCTCAGTGACTTCTGCACCCCTGAAATTGGAGGAGAGTTTAGGCTTCTAAAATAAAACTTGCGAAGACGGGCCTCCATGGCTGCATTGTGCTGTTCACCAAAATTCATCTCTTTCTGACATGTAATGAGCATTGGACATCGAATGACCGCCGGGTGGGATTTCTTGTATTTGCGATCGTGTGCTGTTAGGCCACCTTGAGTCAAAAATTTCCAGTCGTCTGGATCGAGCAGGTTCACATGGGCTTCCTCCATGAAGATGACTTGTGTGTTCTGGTCCACAAGACTCTTATTAAAAGCCTTCTGTTTCGTGATCATGGCAATGTACCTGGCAACGAGAACATCAACAAGTTTTAAAAAAATGGACAAAATCAAAGGGAAAAACAAGATCTCAGTGCAAATGATGATTTTGGGCGAGAATTTCAGTTCAAGGAATCTGACCATCTCCAACAGCTCAAACACTCTGTCGCAACAGTACAAAAACACTTCGAGTTGGCAGATATCAATTCGCACGCAAACACCTGGTATTATCAATCAAGTGAGAGACGCTAAAAGATATATGGACAAACTACAGTAAAGACATTCACAAAACAACTAGCAAATACCTTTCAGGAACTATTCGAGTAACTGGCGTGAACAAACTTGTTTTCCCGCTGTTGGGCTCCCCAATCAGGCACATAACTTTTTCTTTATGCTGCTTGATTCCGTGATTAAAGAGGCGCAGGTAGTATTCGCAGAAGTGACTCACATCAGTTGGACTCAAACTGTTTTCCAGAATTTCTTTGAAATGCTTGGCATCTGGCTCTTTATCGTGTGAGTACGGTACAAATGCCCGTGGACTTTCTTTCCCAACTTCAGTTAACGGGTTATGGACAAATGTTCTTCGACTTACCGAGAAACACCATCCATCTGACACTTCGATTAAGTCGTAATTCACCTTTAACTGGCTGGTTAATTCGCACTCGGCGTCGGCAAGGACAGATTCAAGCTTTTTGAAATTCGTGACAATCATTTCCTTGAGGTGGTCGTTGGTCGCTAGTGGTGAAAGGAACTTTCTGACAGAGCAAGCATGTTCATACGTAAATTTTGAAGCTTGGTTTTTCTTAAAAACTTCGCCCTTGTGTAACGCATACTCCAGTTTTGACATGGTTCTTTCAATTTTATTCAGTGCTACAACAACAGGGGACTTGGACAAGACCTTTCCAATGGCGCGTTCAGGATTTTCTGCTTCACTTGGATTACCTATTCGAAAGACGTCCAATACCAAACCAGCTTTAATGAGTGCCGGGATTGCTTTATTTTGCAGTTCTGATGCAAAAATTGGACTCACAACTTGCATTCGGACCACGCGTTCCCTGCTGCGAATTGATGCAACCGGCTCTTCCAAAACCTGGGATTGTAGCGCCTCCAGACAATGCTGAAATGACAAGTCAACTTTTCTTTGCAAGAAATCGTTATTGTGGTCTTTAACGGTTGTGCACAAAGGAGCCACTGCATTCTCCTCCTTTCCTGTAGTACAGTCTTGTAGTAGCTTAGCCGTTACCTCCATTTCTGTTTCCAATAGCGCTGAGTGAACGGGAACTGTAGAAACTCGCAAGCCATCCCGGGATTGTAAGGCTATCCAATAGGATACAGCCGGCCAGTACATCTTCTTTTTTCCTTGAGAGTTTGCCGTTTCTTCGTCTCCTTCTTTGTCCTCTTGAGAATCGTTTTCCTTAACCTTCTTCTCAACGACTGCCACTGAAGAAAAGAAAAATGTAACCCCTCTGATTTTCTTCATGGCGTTTTCACACTCGTCCCTTTTAGCACATATTTGTAACCACAGGTCGTCAGGGTTTTTTGTCGGTTGGGATGCAACGTGGGTCACCTTTGCTGAGCTTAGCGAGCATTTTTCTTGTACGACGGGCAAGATTTTACTGACAAGAGCACTTCGGATATTCTGCAGAAAGTTCAAACAACGAAACAACGTAAATTAGTACTCTTACTTACATTTTATGTTAAGACTCGACTTCGTAAGCTTTTTTTCTGAACTCAAGTTTACCTACAGGATACATACCTTACTGTTGAGCTGCCGAGCAGGAGCACTTGTCATCATGGCACGGATTTCAAACTTGCAACTGGTGAGAGCAACTCAGCCTTTCGCTTTTATAGCATTTTCAGCTATTAGCTGATCTAAATTCTGACACCCTCTTTTGTTTCTTGGAGTATCCATACTATTTGAACGAAATAGCAGTAGTAAAATGTTTCCGGTATTCCATTCATATGCGCCATTCCATTAATATGTAGCGAATACCTCACTCTGCATAGTAAGGAATTTTTGTCAGCTTGAAAAATTAAAACGGAAACTTTTGTCTGATATCGTATGGCTTAGTGCATTTGAAAAGCATTCTTGCTTTGAAAGCAATGCAAGAGTATTCTGATAGAGAACGATCATATGGTGCATCCGTGTCTTGGCGTGACTATTTTTCTCGGGAATTGAGTTGTTAATGCCTTTTTAACATTCCCATAATAAGAAGTTAGGTTATATAGTGAATGTATCATACTAGAATGCTGTATTTCAAACTCGTTCAGAAAGCATGCAGTTCAGTGCACCGTGTCAGAAATCAGATCCAATCACAAAAATTCAAAATACCAACTAAAGAGAAAAGTACTAGTATGCCATTAGCAATGGTCAAGAAATATTTACAAGGTGGGAAAAATGTAACAATAGATACTAAGTAGTCAGGTTATTTAGGGAATGTATCATACTAGAATGCTGTATTTCAAACTCGTGCAGAAAGCATGCAGTTCAGTGCACCGTGTCAGAAATCATATCGGACCACCAAAAATTCAAAATACCAAAGAAAGAGCAAAGTACTAGTATGCCATTAGCAATGGTCAAGAAATATTTACAAGGTGAGAACAATGTAACAATGGATGAAAACTCTTTGAAATGGCATGTTTTATTTCTTTCAAATATTTGGGTAAGCAATGTGTGTTACAGCGAACAAGCATTCCGCGAAGAGAATTGAATACTCTCCTACGAAATATTTGCACAAATATTGAACTAAGTTGAATCAGTACTCAAAGAAAAAGCTATTCTAATGCGATAGGCGGCTTTCCCCTGTGTATCTGTCATATCCATTACGCTTGGAAAAAATTCATTCAACTCCAAATTGTTCTTTACTCAGATGAAATACTTGAGACAGCGCTGGGAGGTATTATTCTTTAACCCTAATCATTATGCCGATTAAAGATCTGGAAGTGCTGCCTCCGCGTTCTCGTCACATCCGATCTGCACAAGAAAATTCACGAAACTCGAAAGTGCATTCGAAATTGCACTAAAACATCTCAAATCAGAAACACAGTTGATGACAAAGAAATACTCGCAGTTCATTAGGGAGGTACTATTCCAAAACCGTAATCATAATGCCAGTTGAGGACCTGGAAGTGCTGTCTCCGTGTATCCGTCATATCCACCATACTTTAAGAAATTCATTGAACTCTAAGTTATCTCCGGCAATAAAAATATCACAGATAAAACGGAGACACGGAGATGCCGGAGACACATTTACAGTAACATAGGGGAGTAATAATCAAACATCGTAATCAGTATGCCATTGAAAGATCTGGAAGTTCTGTCTCCGTGTATCCGTCATATCCACCATGCTTTAAGAAATTCGTTGAACTCCAAGTTATTTAATGCAATAAAATATCACAGACAAGACGGAAACACGGAGATACGGAGACACACTTACAGTTAAAATGGAATAAATCAACTACTACTACTACTACTACTACTACTACTACTACTAATAATAATAATAATAATAATAATAATAATAATAATAATAATAATTTTTTATTGTTATTAACATTATTATGAATAGTGACGTAATAGTTTACTTATTCCTGTTTGTTTAGCTGTAAGTGTGTCTCCGTATCTCCGTGTCTCCGTCTTGTCTGTGATACTTTATTGCAGGACATAACTTAGAGTTCAACGGGTTATTTCCTGCAATAAAATATCACAGACAAGACGGAGACACGGAGATACGGAGACACACTTACAGTTTAAATGGAGTAAATCAACTACTACTACTACTACTACTACTACTACTACTACTAATAATAATAATAATAATAATAATAATTTTTTGTTGTTATTAACATTATTATTAATAGTGACGTAATAGTTTATTTATTCCTGTTAGTTTAGCTGTAAGCGTGTCTCCGTATCTCCGTGTCTCCGTCTTGTCTGTGATATTTTATTGCAAGACATAACTTTGAGTTCAACGAATTCCTTAAAGCGTAGTGAATATGACGGATACACGGAGACAGTGCTTCCAGATCTTTCAATGGCATACTGATTAGGGTGTTTGATTATTACTCCCCTATGTTACTGTAAGTGTGTCTCCGTCGTCTCCGTGTCTCCGTCTTATCTGTAATATTTTTTTTACTGCCGGAGATAACTTAGAGTTCAATGAATTTGTTAAAGCAAGGTGGATATGACGGATACACGGAGACAGCACTTCCAGGTCCTTAACTGGCATAATGATTAGGATCTTTGAATAGTACTATCCTTTTAAGCTGCATTTCTTCGTCATCAACTGTGTTTAGTACTTGTTTGGGGTGTTTTAGTGCAGGGGACAATTTCGAGTACCGTGAATTTCTTCAAGTACAACGGATATGACGGAGATACGGAGAAAGCATTTTTAGACAAGACTGAGGGTTTTGAAGATCACTTCGCCATATTATTGTAAGTGCGTCTCAGTCTTTATCTTTTATGATTTTCCCATTAGTTGTTCGAATACTCAACTGAAGATCGATAGGAAACCCGTGGGAGTTATTCCACTGAAGTATTGTACCATTCTTTTCGGTTAAGACCATGACCATTGAGCACTTGACTAAAAACCTAGATTTCCATAATTCCAGAAGGCAGTTTGCCACCGTTTCAAAACGAGTCTGTATGTGCAACTTTTCAAATGGAAGTGATGGTGACTAGCATTTAAACTCACTACTCATTATTGATCGTATTATTAGTCTTTAACGGATTTCACAGAAACGTCAAGTTTTTGCTAACAGCCGTTTTGTGTATAATATAGGAACAGATGTTCCTTTCAACAGCTGTTCCTTTTACAATGAACACCTTTCATCAGAAACCAACCACTTTGGTTGGTTTACTTGGACGAAAGAGAAAAAAGGGCACGTTCTGGCATTTTTTGACATAAACCAATCCAAGACAAACAATGGTAGAGAAATTTTCACTCTCTTTGCAGCTGTTTGTACGGTTTTAAAATGGGGAACTAAAATTTTGGGAAACGATCATCATCATCATCATCATCATCATCATCATCATCATCATTATCATCATCCTTATCATCATAATCATAATCATTATCATTGTCATCATTATTATCATCATCATCATCATTATTATTATTATTATTATTATTATTATTATTATTATTATTATTATTATTATTATTATTATTATTATTATTATATACCAGAGGATTCAACTGAATCCTATATTCTA
>BLFO01003992.1:747663-751566 GCA_014634245.1 Montipora cactus
ACCTCTGACAAGCTTCAGTACTTTGTGGATAAAGGTTTGACCAAAAGTACGAACTATACTTTGAGGGTCTCTGCCCTAAATAAGGTTTTTGAAGGAATAGCAGATGAAAAAAATGTGATGACTAAGTATCAAGGTGAGAAATCTTATTTTACATTAATGATGCTGCATAAAGATGCAGTGTCACTGTGTTTTGAATTAATTTTACTTTTAAAATATATAAGCTACAGTGCTTTGGTGTAGTTGGGATGACAATTACAATGACTTTCGGTCAATGCAAGAATGATGGTAGTGTAAATTAGTGAGTAAAAAATAATTTGAAGACATTGTTTAGGATGTTTGCACCACCTTTGAAAAGATCTTATGGGAAGTGCAGGGTTTGTTGCTGTAAGACTTTACAGTCTTCCTGGCCTTCATTGTTCACCGATCATTGATGTCATAAAGGAAAATTGCTGACTTTAATCCGACGGAATTATCTGGAAAGTTCGGGATGGTCGATGTCCCGCAATGTGTTCTTTAAAAAAATTTCTGGAACTGTAACTTATCAGTTTCAAAATAGTTTGTGACTCGTAAGTTTAAAAATAGAGCTTATTGTAATAGCTGTAAATAGTAACTTGTGGACACTTGTAGATTCTCTTCGGATAGCTATATACGCGGCTCTCTAGTAAGTTGGTTGTTGTGGATTTGGGACTTCGTTCCCTGTTTGTGATTTTCAAGTGATATTGTGTGATTCTGGCTTTCTGCTAACAAGTTTACAGTTGGTGTCCGTGGAGATTTCATTAAAGAAAAGGACAGTGCTTTGCCTGTGGTCAGATAAGCGTAGAGAAGTATTGAGTCAAATGTAATAATATTGCACTAAGAGCTAAGGTGTCGTCCGTTTTTTACAATTAAATAAATTGCGTTTCGTGGAAATAGCGAGGTTATTATCTTTCTGGCGGTCATTAGTTACCGTAACAATTACATGTATGAGATTTTATTGCAGTTGTTATCTGGGGTAGTAAGACGTGATATATTTTCTGTTGTTTCCTAAAGAAGCAGAAACCGTTAGCAATAACAAGGGATTGTACATCTAACTTTAATCTCATGAGAGAATCAACTGTTTAGGTTACCTCGGCGTTTAGGTTGATGTGGAAATATCAGCATTTACATTATACACAGGGGACTCAGACTTTTAACCACAATGTTTTGTCATGCAATGAATGCTTTTATCGCCATTTTTATTTTTTTATTTTTAGGGGCCCCAGCTACTGCTGAAATTATAGATTTCCCTCCTGTAACAAAAAGTAAGAAAGTGACAATAAAATGGAATGAGCCACAGGACAATGGAGCATCCATAACTCTGTACACAGTGTACCGACGAGATGTAAAAAAGGGTGATATAAAAGGGGAATGGGTCAAAATACGGGAAATAAAGGACTTACCAAGGCGTCAAGTGGTTGTTTCATTGAAGAAAAACAAGGTGTATGAGTTTGTGGTTACTGCCAGAAATCGGTTCGGTGAAAGTTTGCGAGAAGGACAAAACATTAGAAAACTTTATGTTTCAGGAGGTACGAAGAACTGCTATCCTGATTTTTTTCAATAAGGAGTTTCGCGTCTTGCAATTTTGTCGTGATACATTGTACTTTAATGCTCCTTGACATTTTTCTTAGCTGTTTTTTTTTTTTGGTTTTTAGATATTTTTATTGCATATATTTTCATTCTTTCTGTACCATGGATGGGCACCTTGGATGGGTCTGAGCGTCCCATTTGCACTTTTCCATTTTTGGCATCCATTTTTAACTTTCCTTATGCCATTTTAGTTTGTATTACCCAATAGAGTTTAAAATGAGTAAATTAACGTAAAAGCTTTGAAAATGATAAAGAGGTTTCTAAAGGTCAGAAGGGAAGCACAGGAAAGGTGGTTGGATCTTGAATTTTTCCCCATACAAATCCTTGCTGTGCGCTGTCTGGTATATGTATATTTTTTTTCTGCCTGGGAGGTTGATTATCCTTTTCTTAAAACCCAAACAGGCAACCATAGAGCAGCATAGTATTATTTTTGTACATAATGAAAAAGTGTGCATTGCGTATTTAAATCTCCATAGATATTCCGGAGCCTGTAAATATTCAAGTTGAGGGAAAAGATGACACTGTAATTCTCAGTTGGGCTGAACCAGCAAATAATGGAGCAACCATTACTAAGTACTCTATCTACATACGAATTGTTGGTGACGAAGAGTGGAAAAAAGTTGCAGACTTAAAAGTAAAAGATGCTTTCAAGCTTGAATACATTCTTGCGTTAGAGAGAGGCAAAAACTATGAATTGATAGTGACTGCAACCAACGCATTTGGTGAGAGTGCTATGGATGAAGACACCATTCAGACAGTTGAAGTACCCAACGTAGGTGAGCAAAAGGTTGAATCATCAAAGATAACTGAGGGTGTCATATTCATTGTGGCATATGTAGGATTGTGACTCGTGTTGCATGAAGACTACATGTATGTGATACATATGTGTAACATATATGTAACATATATGTAACATATACTTTACGGAGGTACATGTGAAACGATCGGTGATCTTAACAGATCGCTTAGTTCCCGATACCTTAACACTAGCAAAATATCGGGATCTAAGTGATCTGTAAAGATCACTGATCCTTTCAAATGTACCTCCACAAATGTCATTAATTGCATAACCTGTACGTTATGCAATAAATTATACATTGGCAAGACAGGTAGACGACTAGACGACCGATTCCGCGAACACCTTCGCCATGTTGAGAAGAATGACAAGGATGCATGTAAGCCAGTCGCTCGTCATTTTAATCTCCCTAACCACTCCAAGTATCACATGGCTATCTGCGGCCTTCATCAAGGTACGACAAGAAGCCACAAGAATCTGGAACAAACATTCATCTTTTAAATTGGTACCCTTTATCCCCACAGTATTAACAAACGCTTTTCATTTAACTAATGTATTCCTATTTTCCACGGTGCCATGTCGCCACCAATAGCGTAGCTCCTACTCCACTATAAAAACTACAAACAACCCATTATTCCTCGATTCGCTGTGACGAAGGGAGAAAGCTCGAACCGTCAGCCTTTAGAATCCCTGCACAGTGGTCAATTTACATTATAAACTCCGTTGACAAAACCAAATTTTTGTACAAGAAGGCGAGAGTATGATCATTAATTTAGAAAACATCAAGACAGTTCAGTTGCCATATTTTTGCGGACGTCTATCCATTCCGTGGTTATACTGGAGCCCAAATTGAGGAGCATGCGCAACAATAGCAGTCGTCGTTCTCTCACTCGTAGGGTTACTCGCCCCAGTCGTAAATGCGAGCTTGGCAGGTATTTGGGTTCTATAGATTGGTCCGTTGTAGATTCTGCGCCCGACTGCAAAAGCAAGCTGGAACTTTTTCAAGACCTCGTAAAGATCGGCCCAGACTGGTGCTTCTCAAGACCATTAAACTTCACGTAAACGATGCTCCCTGGATGTCTGCTGAGTTTGTCTATTATCAAGTCGTGTGAAAAGGCATTTGCGCAAGGAGATACTGAGCGTTTGAGACACCTTCGTAACATCACTGATCATGAGCGGAAGTTGTGTCGCGGGAAGTACTATGCAACCAAATTCGTTCACCTTAAGACCACCAAGCCCAGCCAAGGGTGGAGAGGGGTCAAGAAGATTGCAGGGATGGCTCCAGCTACTGGTGGTGAAGACATACGCTTGCATCTCCATCCTCCGCTGACTTTCTAACTGCCCCAGTCTGTGACATCTTAAACTCATCATTCGTCGAGCAGAAGCCCCCTCGGTCGTGGAAGGATGCTGACGTTTCACTGCTGATGAAAGTAAAACCTGTGACCATAATAACCAAGCATATCCGACCCATGTCCCTAACTCCGGCTCTGTCCAAGTTAGCA
>BLFO01003992.1:751801-776801 GCA_014634245.1 Montipora cactus
CTGGAGTGCCTCAAGGCACCAACTCGGACCCTGGCTCTTCATCCTGATGGTCAATTATCTGTACACTCCTAGCTCCGAGGCATGGAAATATATTGATGATACTACGCTCGCTGACGTGGTGTCAAGGGGACGACAAGGTGTAGTGCAAGTCGCTGTTACAGCTGTGCTGTGGAGCAATCGTCTATCACTAACAAGCTTCAGCTGAACCCAAATAAATGTAAGGAACTGCTGATCGCCTTTAAAAGAACGCAACGCCAGTTTGATGTGGTGTAAACAGTGTAAAGAGTGTAAACAGTGTTAAAGTGTTAGGTGTAACAATAGCCAGCACTTTTCATTGGAGTTGCCATATTTCAGTCGTAATCAAAAAGGCTAATAAGCGGACGTTTTTTCTCGTATTGCTTAATTAAGCGCGCTCATAATATGATCAGTTTCTATCTTACTTGTATTAGACCTGTAATTGAATACTGTGCTCCTCTTTACCATCATGCACAGTCTCATTATTTAAGCAACGACCTAGAACGTATTCAATCTATCTGTAATTTCGCCCGGCTTTTCATAGCTCGACAGCCTTTCGTTGTTTAATCTGAATTCACCGAAGGATAGACGTATCGAGCAATGTCAAATTTTTCGAAGCAATAGTATCCAATACCGAGTGCAAGCTTCATTATTTTCTGCCACCGAAGAACCATATTCCTTATAATCTTAGAAATCAACGTCAGTTTGGTAACCCAATAATGCCACCAAACGTTTCTGCCAGACATATTTACTATCTGTGTGTGGACAATAGGTAAGGTAAAGTCTGCTACGAACCTAGAAGGCCCATCAGGCCGGCGCTTATCTCCGGTTACTGTATCATGAAGCGACTAGGAGTATTTTGACTCCCCCCTGGATGGGATGCTAGTCCATTGCAGGGTTACCCCCAGCATTAAATTCGCCGGTACCCATTTATACACCTGGGCGGAGAGAGGCACCGTGAGAGTAAAGTGTTTTGTCTAATAACACAACTCAATGTCTCCAGCCAGGACCCGAACCCGGACCACTCGATGCGGACTCGAGTTCACTAACCATGAGGCCATCGTGCCTCCTACGTGTAGACAATAGGCCCGAGTAGAAGTCTTGTAAATTACATGCTCTGTAAATATAATTGTAGTTTTTAAGCCAGTATTGTATTGTAAATAATCATGAAATTCAGCCTTATTAATGTGATTTTAATAAATCCATTTGTACCACTGTTAAAAATAGCTAACTTAGCTATCTAGACAATAACAAATGGTAATATCTATATAGGGAGACAACGTAAGAAAGTCTTAGTGCATTGTCATTTCAAAGGTGTTTCTCTTCACAGATTTCTCAGTGATGCTGGGTAAGTGCACTCAAACACTGGGACTAACTGTCATCTTACTTTTCTTTTCCCTAGCAACTCCATTCTTTTCCTTAGCAACTCCAAGGCCTGTGGAATGTCAGAAAGGTGAAAAAATAATGTCCAGTTTTCAGAGATTTAACAGAAGAAGGTCATTGCTTCATTTCAAGTGTATGGATTCCCGTTAAACTGAATAACAAGCGCTTTTCTGCTTCCTTTGTGTCAGGTTCTTGTGCTATTTTGCATGTTTTTTACATCTTATTCATCGTTGTCCTGGTGATCGTAATTATTGTTCTCTCCGTGTTGATATGGAAATTACGCCGTCGTCCGTGTCGAAGATGTGGGGATCTTTTATCTATGGTAAGTTGTTAATAAAGTCTTTTTAGAAGAATAGATTCGTGGAACGTGAATCCTGGATTAACAAAAGTGGTTACAATGGGTTCTTCAAAGCAGTCATGGATTGACGAGGGATTGAGTCTATTGAAGCTCGTCATTAGCGTTCTAAACTCTCGATCTGTATGTAAGCATAACGTCGCTATCCTGTTGTTTCCTTTATATTGTGTCTTTGCCAGACATCTCGCTTGAACTAAGTTTACAATTGCATGGACGTTGGATGCACTGATTCAAGACTACAATGATCATCCGTTATTTCAATCATGTTCAAAGCAAAGCTCGAGGAGAGCGATGTTTGTTATAGGAAACCGAGGCTTGCATTGTAGTTGAAGTGAGAGATACAATTTGTGTAAGAGTGTGATTTCTGTGATTTAATCATCGCCAGAATCCAGTATCTTTGCAAGTCAAAGACAACATGGGGCTTCCCAGCGAACTAGACACGAAGGAAGCAGCGACCTACGCGACGCCAGCAGCTGGAGGTGGATACTACATGCCTCTCCATCCTTCCGGGAGAAGCTGGGAAGTCAGTCGCGAAGACGTTCATGTTAACAAAGTCATCGGTAAAGGAGCCTTTTCTCAGGTTGTCCAGGCAACCGTGAAAAACATACGAGCCAATCAGGAGGATACAACAGTAGCAGCAAAAATGCTGAAAGGTTGGTTGCCGCTTATCCTTGTCATATGCTTTCAATCATGTTTTTGATCATGCTTTTGGAAGCGCGTAGTGGAAGCAGAAAAATGGCTTTATTACTTTATGAAGATCAACTTGCATTGACACGGTAATAACAGAATGAAATAGTTTTCTCACTGAAATATAAAAAACTGACATTAATAACAAGAAACCTTTTCAGTTCTTTGGACTATCATTTATTTGATGACACCGTAAATGACTCAAAATTCGTACACTTCCAAGATTACCTGCACTAATGAAATGAAGCTATGATCCCTGCAGTTATGGATGCCATTTTAGCAATAGAGTGTTTTCACGTGAAGTCACGGTGGCCATGTTGGTGTTCCCAACTGGTCCTCCGGGAATTGAGCTCTTTTATCATGCAAATGTTTTCTTTTGTTTCGGTGGAGAAACAAGGTTACTGATCACGTGAGTGAAAACACTATTGCGTAGAGATGCCTGAAAAATTCAGCACTTCAATTGGGTTTGAGCCCGTGAACTCGCAATGTCGGTGCGACGTCAAACCAACTGAGATATGAAGCCAATGATGTTGGGAGCTAGTCACTTTTGGGTTGTAATATTCCCGTGATGAATGAATCCACGAATGAAATGATATATGAAGTGAATCGTGTTGAAGTGCGGATATGAAATCAAATGAAGCCAAGATCCTCGCAATTAGGAACGCAATTTTAGCAATTGCGTATGGAAGCCTGAAAAATTCAGGACTTCAACTTGGATTGATCCCGTGACCTTGCGATGCCAGTGCATTTCTTTAATCAACTGAGCTGTGAAGCCACTGTTGTTAGTAGCTGGTCATTTGTGGGTTCTAGTTTTCCCGTAATGAATGAATGATGTCACAGGTTCAAACCCCGGTGAAGTCCTAAATTTTTCAAGCTTCTCTACGCAATTGCTAAAATTGCTTTCATAACTATGACGATCATAGCTTCATTTGCTTTCAAATCCACAGTTCAATATATGATTCACATCATATTAGCCAGTATCAAAAATACCACAACACTCCTTGTAGCAGCATTCTTTTTATTTTCTCTTTGGAGTTACAATGGTACCAAGAGAAAATGGAAACAATGCTTATGCAAAATTTTGGAGAGACAAACAAATAGTATTATGGCATTTTTGATCCTGGCTACTGTTTCATTCCTAACACATATGTTTTGGTACCGAGTCAACTACTTTATATTGAACAAAGACACTGGCAGTTTCTCTTCGTTACTTCCTAGACAATGCTCCTCCATCGGATAGAAAGGATCTGTTGTCAGAACTGGAGCTGATGAAAAAATTAAAGCCCCATCCTCACGTGATCAAGCTCATCGGATGCGTCACCGAAAGCGGTAAAATTGGCATTTTTATAATGGAGTATTCTGTTACAAGCGTTTGTTAAGCAACCCTAGGTTGCAAACAAACACCCTTCATTCCAAGAATGTTGTTTTCCATAGACCCACCGATGGTGTTGATCGAGTATGTTCCCTTTGGGGATCTCCTGGGATATCTGCGAAAGAGCCGAGGACTCAACGACACTTACTACAAGAACCCTGATGTGAAACCGGAGACCAATCTGACTTCGGAACAGCTGATGAAATTCGCTTGGGAGGTTGCTGATGGGATGTGTTACTTGTCTTCGAAAAAGGTTTGTTCTACAAGGGAGGTTGCCATCAGCCAGCATCCATAAATGCCAAATAAATGTTTTAATACCATGAAAAGACTTTTACTGCATGTGACACATAATGGGCCCTTTGCAGCTGGTGATCACATGGTACAGAAGCGGCCAAACTGAAGAGCAAATTGCGCAATCGGACATCTAAAACTAGTCAACTTAAACCCCATTCACACTAAGAAGACTTTTTTAATTAAACTGGGTTTAACAAAATAAAAATCAGTCACAGAAAAATGTAGGACTGGCTTTTCCATGAGATTCAAGCTTGTTTCAACACATGCTTTGTCCTGTGCTAAATTTGTAATCGACAAAAATCAGTAAACATGATTTAACAGGAAAACACTTTGAAACCATGTTTAACTAAACATGTTGAAAAGATGTTTAAGAAACGGTCCAGATAAGAAAGATAGCAACAACGGGAACGAACATGTTGGAATTCAATTGGTATGCAAAAGGTGATAACTTTTCTATTGTCTGTACTTACTTCTGATTGGCTTAAACAGCAAACGGTTAACAAAACTTCATAAAGCAGTATTATATTCATCCTTACTTTCCAACCATCTTCCATCTTTCATCTGGTCTCAGTTTAAATGAATTCGAGAGAAATCGTATGTGGGGAACATGTAAAATTGTAAACGTTTCTTGGCTTTTGTTTTCAACTCTTGTGATTGGTCAAAATCTTTTAACACAAAAAGACACCCTTTCAAAGTGGGCTGTAAATGAATTTTATTGCGTTAAATGCCTTCCTGTAGTTTTATGCATTCTCTGTGTAAAAATGATAACATTCCTATGTGGGGAAAGCCCCGTTGCCGCATAACAAAGGAAATTGCTATCCACTTTACACGGATCATTACTTAAGGTTTGGTGTGAATACCCCATTAAATTTAATTTTCCTTTTTCCTTGTTTTAGTGTTGTACTACGTGATCAGCAGTTGTAAAGGGCCATTTAGGGGTTCAAAAGATAACCGGGTTGACAATCAGACAAAGTTTGATGCAACTCGTGTTCGGAAAAATGCGAATGTAACTTAAAACGTTACAGCACTTTGAATGCTACTTTTTAAGCTACATTCGTAATTTCCCAGACCACAGTAGCATCAAATTTTGTGTGTATTTGGAGTATCTTCCTGCAAGTAAACATGAATCTAATTATGGATTATCATGTGGTTCAGCCGCTCGGCTCGTGCAATTTCAGCTTTTGAAAAACTCACTCGTGCAAATCAATTCCAAATTGAACGAGGAAAACCGCAGAATTACGTTTTAATAATACAAAAAGGAAAAAAAATCACGAGGAGGACGTACCGCAAGCTCTTATTGCAGACAAGAGGCGAGCATTCGATATGGATTTGACACTTACTGACACATTAAATATAATCGTGCTGCACGTGGGGCTTGCATGTTTTGTGGTGCTCTGTGCAACGTTAATGTTAAGGTTTTAACAACAACGTGAGCGTACAAATACAAATCTTTACTTTATTATTGTTTTTTGTACTCTAAAACCACTCGTACCAATTTAATCTTAGGGTACTTTGCCCAAATCGAACGACGCGAATATGATGGAATAATTGCGAAACAGTCACTACAGGGCAAAGGTAAAATTTTAGGTGACGTTTTCGTCGACGTGGCCGTCATAGATCTTACATTTCTAAAGGGTACGAATTCAAAGCGGTTCGTTTCAAACATTTGCACATGGAATAGTCCCAGAATGTTTTCAATAGATTAACTAGAAATTTGCAAGAATCTCACGCCATAATGGGAAAAAAAGTATTTCAAAAGTCATCTTTTAATCGGAATCTGAATCGCCGTCGATTATATGGACGCGACGACGCTTGGTAGGCTTCAGAGTTGGAATGGCTGTAGTGGCTGTAAGTGTTCAACACATTTTTCTCCGAAGCTCTCATCATTGTCGGATTGAACGATATGGAACTTTGGTTTAATGAAAACGCTGATCATGAACTGAGCATCGAAATCGGTAAATTGCATATTTGCTTCAAGAAGGTTACAGGATGCACAAACCAATGACTGTTATCATGCAAAAACGATAAATATTGATACTCATCGAACAACAACGAATTACCGGAAGTGGACCTACGCAAACACCTAGGAATATGGTTGGATTCGTCCCTCTCTTGGAAGTACCACATTAATTTTATCTGCGAAAAAGCCAACAATTTTTAGGCCTGATTAGGCAAACGATTGGTTTTTAAATTAAGTCTAGTATTACGGTAGCTTTCAAGAAGTTGGTTAGACCGATCCTTGAGTAAGCCTGCCCTTCCTGGAATCCGCACTTAGTAAAACAGGTCAAGTCAATTTAATCTATTCAACGACAAGCAGCCCGCCTATCATGCGGCTTTCACATTGACTATAGGGTGGGTCTCCCTCGAAGTGGGAAAATACTTTAGTCTGACTCAGATGATAAGATAATACTTGGTAACTGTGGCATTAATAGTCGCCATGCACTATTTTGATTTTATAGATGGCAATCGAACAAGATCTAACCATGGTTACAATATTTGGCTAAAACCCGTCTGCACTAATTATTTAAATTTTCTTTCTTTAATCGTTATATTAGTGACTGGAACTCCTTATCTGCATATGTGATGTCTTTTAAATGTTCATTGCTCAAGCATTTACGTCAACAAATTAAGTAACTATCCATACTAGTCCTATTGTTTATTCATATGTATTTGTGTGTGCGCGCGCGTTGGTGTGTGTGGCAGGCAGTGCGGCCCAGTGGATATATATATATCGTTTAATCCACTCTTTGCAGTTAGAACTATGTATAAACTGAATTATCAAGCGGTATCATTTACAAAACTATTAAAGATAATTAAGGTATACTAATGTAAAATCTACATAATAATTAATCTAGAAATCTAAAAGTTATAAAATCATTAGCTCTCTTGGTTCTTGCCTCCTGGCGAACGGACTTTTCACTCCCAGATCTAAGATTGTAAGGAACATTATAAACATTAGCCTGAAGGGCGGAGTTTCCACGTCGCAATGAACTTCCTACTTAATGTTTCTCGCCTGACTTCTAGACTTGGAAGGCCAGATATGGTCAGGGCTTCCTTATAACCAACACCCGGGAGTATTACCTTAAGGGCTCTCCTTTGTATAGATTCTAATTTAGATGACAAATATTCAGGGATGTCTTGCCAAGCAGCCACGGCATATTCCAAAATGGATCTGACAGAGCACTTATAAATATTTAAAATATTGCTATTCGCCACACCAGCTCTTTTAAGCACTCTTAGGGTATATAAACGTTTGGCGGCCTTACAATAAATATAGTCTATGTGGTCATTCCATTTAAGATCGTCTCTGATAGGACGCTAGCAATGAGATCCAGAGTTCCCAGGTTTAAGATTTGTTCTGACCATTGTTCAATCATTTCGATGATTGTGTTTCATTGGCACTGAAAACCAATTTAGTATGTCTTCTGTTGTAACATATATTAGAAAGCGAATTGAGTTACCCCGTACTATCATCCTGCCACCCTATCTCTTGTAATGGTTGGCGAATTGTTAAATAAACAAATAAATAAATAAATGAAGAAATTGAGCTAAAAAGGGAGGTGGTTCTTGTTGGCCAGGAAGTTCTCTGGACACTGTCGGTTGTGGATTGACCACATTGTGTTTACAAATGCCTCTGGGAAAGTACATCCGAACTTGCTCTCGTCAAATCTCTTGCTTTGTTGGGGGCGATTACCAAGACGGGGTAGTCGCAGTAATTGCGCTTTTCCCTTCAAGATCTGCCTACATGAGTGGAATTCCCGGTCTTTGACGATTGCCAATGGATGTTGTTTCTTTCAAGCACCTATGGAGGGCAGCAAACATAACGTTTAGGCTGGCTGGCTCATAACCTCGGCCGTTTTTGTTTTATACTTCAGCGTATAATTTCTCAAGTAATCTGTTCAGTTCAGCCGGTTCGTGTTCCTCGATTTCCACAGCCATTCTCTTTTCCTCGCACCACATCTACCACACACTTAACCAAAATGACGTACTTTTGTTCTTGTTTATATTTTATGCACCGATAGCCCTTTTCACGGTTAGTTTTTCTTATTTGCATTTCAAGGTAATCTAACGTGGATGCGAGGCAATTTCGGGTTAAAACTACAAAATAGCCCGAAATTACCGCACATACATGCTAGATTATATTGTAATTTAAATGAGAAAAACTAACCGTGGAAAGGGCTATTTGCAGTTCTTCTAATGTATCGTCGGCGGCCAAAACAACTCTTAGAAAATTTTGCTATTGTGTTTCAGGCAATCATAATCTAGAATTTCGATGTGTAATTTGTACTGGTGTTACACTTTTTGCACCGGTGTTACACTTGAAGTGCACTGCTCTTAGCCAATCAGAATCAAGGCTTTTTTTAAAATGTTATTTTACTTTTTTCTTTTTTTTTTAATGCAGTGGTAGTGATACGAAATTAAGGTGGCTGCAACAAACAAACAAACAAACAACTAAGGCGATAGTATGGTCATTAAATTAAGAAAACATCAAGACAGTTGAGCTGCCGTAGTGGTTAACGCTCTACATTTGCAGTCGGACGCTTAAGGTTCGATTTCCGTTCTGACCACTGGATTTATTCGTCATGAAAAGTCCTGAGTTGAACTCTGGCACTACTTACAAATAACAAATTGGTTGTCTCCTGTCTATTGGGAGAGACATTAGGCATGGTTTAAAATCTTCCTTTCGCTGTTAATTGAGTATTAGAAGTTTGAATTATAGAAATATATACCAACTGAATTGTAGCTAAATATGGACGTTTTAGGCGTAAGCTAAGGTGATCCTGCTTTATCATTTCGTGGAGATACGCTGCGTTTGGTGGAGTTATGTTTGTTGATAAAGATAGTTTCCTTGGTACTAATGTACTATGCATCCACATACAATTTCTCTTAGATTGTCCACCGTGACTTGGCGGCGAGAAATGTTCTTGTTGGCGAAGGAGAGAGATGCAAGGTGACAGACTTTGGGATGGCGAGGAATGTGGAACAGGATGATATTTATACCAAGAAAAGTAGGGTAAGGCTTGCACTGATATCACGGTTTATACCCCATGATCGAACTTCGAGTTAACCTTTTTCTTTGACGGTATTCTTTTCTGGTTTTCCGTACCAAGGGTCGATTACCTGTTAAATGGACTGCATATGAGGCCTTGTTTTACGGAGTATACACGACACAAAGTGATGTGTAAGTATATACGTTTCAGTATAAAGTTAAATTTATTTTTCTTTTACAATTATAAATAGAGGATATTACATTGCCGCTTGGGGATAAGAATTTTATCCTCTAGTGCTGCATTGTTCTGTTTTTTATGTAGATATTGATGAAATTTGCAGAATAAAAGCAACTTGTTTTATTCATTCTCAAAGTGGTGAAAGAGTGGTCAACAACCGTTAAACAAGCCATATTTTACAACATGAAACAAGATATGAAAGTTAGGAAAGACAAATCATGATAATGTCAAATTGTGCAATAAAAAGGTTGATGTAGTGGAGAAGAATTGTATTACAGCACAAGAGTATCTTCCAGTGAAGAAAAACCTCACTTTGTATTGGCTAATCGTGCTAATTACCATGATAAAACCTATATCCTCACATGTGAACGATAAAAATGATATGTTCACTCACGCAGTGAAGATATGATTTTTTCGTAAGAGGGAAAATCCTAGTATTTTATCAACATCTATATCATAAATGTCTTTTACGACTCCGTGTTGCAAGGAAACTAAATAGTTTCCTCCAAAGGTTTGTCATTTCTTTTCTCTACTAATAATTTTTATTACGTCTTTGTAAATCTGTTTCCTTGCTTCCTCGATGACTTTTACCATGCATGTAATATACTCTTTTTTCAGATGGAGTTATGGGGTTCTTCTCTATGAAATCCTGACAATTGGTAAGATTCAATAAAACGGATACTTGACTTAATGACAAAACAGTGTGCTTTACAACCGGAAATAGCTTTACATTTTACATTGGCGTCTAATTACATTTGATAATGGTACAAAGTGAGATTGAGACAGGAATTTCACACTCCTAGGTGGATCCCCATACCCGGACACACACGGCAGACTCATTGCGGATAAAATTCAACAAGGATACAGGATGCCTAAGCCGAGACATGTGGATAGCAATCTGTAAATGATTTTTTTTCCTCAATTGCGATACTAAGTAAAAAGTAATGAGTAACTGCTTGACTATAAGTTCTTTCCAATAATTCAGGTATGAAATCATGATGCAGTGTTGGGAAGAAGATCCAAGTGATCGACCTACATTTGAAAAGTTGAGAAAAACAATGAAAGATATGGAAAGGAATCACAAGGTAAAGAAATCGAGGAAAGATTTTGGGTATTTATGGGACAATGTGCCCGTAGAATCTGTTTGCAAGCGCATTTCATTTTACCGTCCTTAATCCCAAAGCCAAGTCACTTTACGAACGGAATCACTTGTTGTTGTTGTTGTTGTTTTTTTGTTGTCCTTAAATGTCGCCAGTTAAATAAGAAGTCCCGCATTCAATTATCCTTATTGTCTGTCTTCAATTAGTTCGAAACATTCTACCATATTGAGGTGATTGTCACAAAGAATCAAAGTGAAATCTAGCACAATCACTGTTACACTATTACTTTTGCAGACGTATGTGAATCTCAGTCAGTACGACACAAGATTGTACGCCAACGTGGGTGATCTGACTGCCGAGTAGAAAAACTGGAATTTTTGGCCCTGGTTCGACCATTAAAGAACCAAGTTCAGACAATAAAGGGCAGTCTTGATTTTTAATCCCTTTGTTGGCTAGTCAGGCAACCGTTCTCTGAGCGAAACGAGAGACCCAGAAAAAATGGCTCAAGCTCACGTTGAATGTTTCATTTATTTACTAGATTTTCCTTTCTAATTGTTTTTGTTTTTTTTGTTTTATTATTCACGAGCTTTAGAAATCAGCGTACTATATAGAAGTAGCAGTAGCAGTAGTAGTGGTAGCAGCAGCAGCAGCAGCAGCAGCAGCAGCAGCAGTAGCAGTAGTAGTAGTAGTAGTAGTAGTAGTAGTAGTAGTAGTAGTAGTAGAAGAAGAAGTAGTAGTAGTAGAAGTAGCAGCAGCAGTAATTGTAATTTCAGTAATTGTCATGTGTATCTAGCGACAGTGAAATAGTCGTTGAAAATAATCAAGTAGATGGCCCAAAGGGAATAAAATGAATTTTAGAAATTGAGTATCAAATCATAATTACGAATTGAATTAAACAGGTAGCCCAGAGAATAGGTCACGATGACAGTCTGAAACATTAATATTACACCATTAGAGATTGCCTTACCTCTTTCACCGTTGAAGACAATTTATGCTACGTATATGACAGAATTTGTGTAAAAAAGTTGTTAAGTATTAAATTTTGTTTTTTTGTTCACTTATCTTGATCTTTGTCATTGGCGACGATTAATTAATTAGTTTTAGCGATTCTGCGATTATTTGTCCCCTTTCACAAGCTCACCGAGGTCAGCTCATTTTTTTTAAGTTGACCGCTGACCAGGTACTGGTTTTCAAGTGAATTGCAGGCTCAACCCAGACATAAATGAGGGTTCATTTTTCGCGGGCTTTCTGTGGCTCGACGCGGCTACACGACCATACAACGTCAACTATAGTTCTTTCACAGTCAACGCTTTTTGTGTTCAGGTGGAAAACGGTTTGGAACCTTTTTTTTCTGCATTTTTCTCTAGTGTCAATCTAAAATAGACATATCATGCTAGCTGTGGTCCACACTGGTGGCTACGCAGGGATATAAACTTAAAGCTGACTGTTTATTTTTAATTTGTTCTTACAGCTGCATTTTCTGTGTATTGAAATTTTTGGCATATCTTTAGAAGCTCTGATACGGTTGCATGATGACTGGAGGACCTATGACTAGAACACAAACTTCATGAGCTACTTCTTAAAAACACCACTGGACGACGTAGCCTTAGGAACAACAGACTTTTCAATCTTCCTAAGTGTAAGACTGAACGTTGCAAGTCAAGTTTTATAATCAGCCATATTCTTAGAACATAGATTTTAAGTGGGGAGACGTGGGTTAAATTTATAAATACTAATTTTAACATTATTTCTTTTAAACCGATTCTATGCTGTAAATAATTCGTAATTCAGCCTATGGCTGCAATGTTTTCTTTCTATTAAACTATCCAAACTAACTATCCAAACTAGAACGGAGAAAGAAAACGACAACGACAAAACAAAATACTAGTAATAGCTCCTACTTGGTGTAGTCCGGTAGCAGAGACCAGAAAATCGGGGTTTCGTTCAACCCACGAGTTAGAAAAGGTTTGACAGTGGATTTTGTTAGACCAATACCTGCTGAGTAAGGCTCGCTACGTCGTAAAGTCGCAAGGTGGTATACGATCCGAGATAAAGGAGAGTTTTGCTTCGTCACTGTTTCGTCAGCGTGAAAACGAGGCTGAAAAGGGCATGACATTTGTTTGCTCCTTTTCTTACACCCTTATCAACATTTGCGGTCTAAATACCCAGGCAGTGTAGTATGGCTGGGACGAGTCAAACTGCATACAAGGAGCAAAAATACTCAGTTATACTACATATAACTACCAACAAAAAAAGACAGCGAAGCGAAATACTATCGCCTACTTTAGACGCCTTAACCCAACTCATCAAGCGACCCAATTATCAGGCATACGTGTGGAAGAATGCTTTGACAGCGATGCACCAACTACAACCACCAGAAGGTAACGGTTGGTATATAGGAGGTATAATTGAAACCTGTCCTGATGACCAGGGACCCAGCACCAAGAAGACTTCTTGAATTAATGACTTTTCAGTGCAGAAGATCTATGTGTCGTGCAAATTGTTCCTGCTCTGGTACTGGCAATTCATGTACAGAGTCCTGTTTGTGCAAGGCAGATAAAGAAAGCCCGCCACAACCCTCATCGCACATCCCTCTATTTTGACAGTGACTCTGAAGATAGTGACAACGACTAGCTATAGCTACAATAGGCATCTCATTAACCACATAAATAATTAACTACTCTAGAAAACGCTCACGTACTGCTTTGAAAAAAGGAATGGAAAGGAATTTCATTTAAGTGTCTAGTCGCCCTAGCGCTGGAGCACTTAACAATTAACGTAAATCAAGCCAAATGATTGATATTTAAGATGCACTGGTTTGTTTCCAATTGGGTAAAAATTGATCAACGTTCTAACGCAGTTCCTGTTTAGTAGTAGTGTTGCATAATTTAAACTGTTTGTAACTGTCGGTTGTAAAAACGTTTGGTTTATATAGCGGACATGTTAGTCAAGACTGCATGATGCTACTACATGTAAACCGTTTTTTGAAAAGAATTTATGTTAGTTCCTCAAGGATTCATAGCAGTGACAGTCCGAAAACGTTAGAACTGTCATCTCTAACAAAAAGCAACTTAAAGCATCAGCCTAGTTTTCTTGTTAAGTCATTCAATCGACCAAGCATTGATCTTTGATCATTAATTAAACAAAGAACAAAATACCTGTAAAAGGTGGAGTGAGCATTTTAGACAGGCAAATGTTAAAAGGCTTGGGATGACAGAGGTTGACAAGACAAGGATTTTTCATA
Source organism: Montipora cactus (assembly GCA_014634245.1). NCBI lineage: Eukaryota > Metazoa > Cnidaria > Anthozoa > Scleractinia > Acroporidae > Montipora > Montipora cactus. The sequence continues at coordinate 765,480 of BLFO01003992.1, forward strand.
TGTTCAAGGGTTTCTTAAGGATTTTTCTTGTCACGTGATTAGGCACGTAACGTCGGTTTATGGTACAATTAAACCCATGAAGCAAATATTTGGTACTGCCTGGGTATTTAGACAGCAAATGTTGATAAGGGTGTGAGAAAAGGAGCAAACAAATGTCATGCCCTTTTCAGCCTCGTTTTCACGCTGACGAAACAGTGACGAAGCAAAACTCTCCTTTATCTCGGATCGTATACCACCTTGCGACTTTACGACGTAGCGAGCCTTACTCAGCAGGTATTGGTCTAACAAAATCCACTGTCAAACCTTTTCTAACTCGTGGGTTGAACGAAACCCCGATTTTCTGGTCTCTGCTACCGGACTAGTGGAAGAACTTTCTTCACAAATTCTTTCCTTGGGCACTAAACCGTTTGTTATTTTTTACGGATGCGTTATTTAAAGTGGATGCGTATTTTTAAAAAGTCGTTTAATCGCTTTTGCCTTTGTTCAGGAATGAAACTCGAATTTTTATTCTCAACTGGAATTAAATAACAGTTATTCGTACTCTTTTGGACATGAAGAAAATATATTGATTTTGTTTGTTTGTTATGCTTTAAAATGCGAGCGAAAAAGTGCTCTTTTTACTCCGTTTAATTTGCCCAACTGTTTTTCGATGTGCCTCGACAATGACAAGAAAATTTTGCCCGTATGTTATAAACACGTTTATTTAAAGCACCTAAAAGTAATTTAGTGTTGGAGTGGATCTTGTTTGAATTTCGTCCATTCTTGGCTGCATTGCCGTATTTTGCCGATTCTTGGTACAAGCCAAGCTGGCGTGTTTCAATGAAATAAATCAAAATGAGAATGTTCTCGTTTTTTCCTTTTACATTCGCTCGCTGAGAGGGTGCTCGTTGTCTTTTAAAACTCACACAGTTCAAGAAAAATTCATTGCCAAACTGTTGAATTCCAAAGTAATTTTCACTCGAAAAACCGATATCGCACTTATCGCTTCGTGATTCATGCGATATCAGTGTTAAGCGTAAAATTTACCGTGGAATTTACTTGTTCGGCAATAAATATTTCTATAGAGGAAAGCAAAAAAAGTGCTTTAATTTATCAGCAACTGGAAACACCAAAACGTGGACAATTCGAAGCCTTTTTTTTTAATTTTCACTTAGGCTTACCTAAATCTATATGTTATTTCGTTACCTTGTACCATTTCCTCAACTTGATCATCACCACCATGTCAACTGCTCATATTTTTTAAAGCGGAGCTCCGCACGCGCAAGGAGCACCATGGTTAAGAAAATACGGTAACCCATCGGTGCGGCAAATCTTGGCTTTAGCTATGACGTCATCGAGCGTCCGTCCGTACTTCCACCCGTCCATGTTTGCCAACGTGACTTGTGCCCAACGTTGGCCATATACTTTAACTAGTTGATTTACAATGTACATGTTTGATATTGGACATCCATGTAATGGTCAATTGACACCTGTCAAAATAAGCGATCTGCTGACCATTAACACATGACCATATTGTAGGCTCTAGTTTAGAGCTTACCGAGGTCAGCTATTTTTTTTAGAAATTGACCGCTGATCATGTACTGGTTTTGGATTGGATCGCAGTCTCAAGCCAGGTTAACTTCTTGTAATCAGGACAGCTAAACATAAACGAGGCCTAATTTTTTTGCGCTCTTTCTGTGGTTCGACGCGGTAACACGGTCGCAGTACGGCAACTAAAGCTCTTAACAGTCGAGTGATAAGCAAAGGTCGGGATAAATATCGGCAAAGAGCCAAGTACGTATGAAAAGGCTACAAAAGCCTGATGAGAGGGCCGGAGCATGGGGAAGGGGCGGGAAAATTCTTCTATAGTACCAGAAAATTGTGTTCGGATGTTAACATGATGGGAATGTAGGCGAGAAGGACCATAAGTTAAACTGATCTTGCCTATAACCTCGGTGTTATTCGATCTGACCTCATTTGATTGGCTTAAGCTCTATGATTGACAACGCCTCTTGCTCCATGCAACGACACATCTAAATACTTAACTATGACGGGCCTCGAGGTAAACTCACATTATGCTTGTGTCATAATGTAGGCCTTTTTCGTTGTGACCTTCATACTGCTCCGACACGGTCGATCATTTTCAGGTTTTTGAAGCAACTTTTCTTTTCTTTGAGACATAGATTAAGACCCAATGAACTTAAGTGAGGCACAAGACCGGTATAGCCCAGGGTAGTTGTTTTTGAACCACCATCAAGGCAGAAATCTGCAGCAAATTATTGCCGAACACCTTTGTGCTGGCAACGCCAGTTTTTATTAGTTTGGCGCCCTTTCGGCAAGAAAGAGGAGTTACTATTTGAGCATCTTTAGCTGCATTTACGTTCTGTGTGTCACCACTACACACCTTGGTATGTTAGGGAACTCACAAGCTGTGTTATGAAAACACACCTCATTTAAGAGTGTAGGGAAAAAAATGAAGTAACAAAACGATCTGGTATTGATTCATGCCGGCCGTTTCTATTCTCCACGTTGAGCGGGAAATGATAATTATTACAATGCAGTAAATTTATTCAGTGACAGATGCTATGTTTACTTTCGGTTTATATCCCTACAGATGCGATCCTAAAACGTTTTAATTGTCTCGGACATGTTCGGAGACAAACATTGTCGGCAATATCTTGGGACATTTCAGAAATTTGTCTCAAGTGGGACGCGACCCTAAGTGGGTTTTTGACGTAGGTGGTTAATGTTCCTCATGAAATGTTCTTCTTTTGGTATAGGATTGCATGGAACCGCAAGCAATTTTAGACTTAGATGATCCATTCATACATCCTTTATCTAACAAAGTCTTCAGAGATTGTCAACTGTTTGTCCCATTGAACTGATTCATCTAAGTGGTTATGATAGACCGTCATTGCAAGATAATCTGGAATTGCCCCATTTAAACATTTTAACAAAGGAAACTCTATAGCCAGTGCAATGTCAGATAATGACATTTAGGTTCGCTTTCCCCGGTAACAATAATCATTGAACATCTGCTTGTCATAACTGAAAATAAAGATGGCATGGTAATTTAAACACTTTCATATTTAAAGGAAAACGGTGAAACGTAAGGTGAATTTTATGTCACTGTCAACGACATCCCTTGAAACCCATCCACGACAAGGGAATTGCAGGTGGCTTTTACTTGCTGGCGTTCGTTTCCCGAGTTAGTGGCAGAATCTCCTTTCCACAATTAGAATTGAAATTTACGCTGTGCTGCTTGTGGCAAATAAGTTTTTCATTAATGCGAAATACCACCAAATACGAAATAAGTTTCATGTTTCAAAAACGAAATGCAAAAAGAAAAACGATGTCATTACGGTTTCAATTCTCCCCGAATTACACTTTTCGTATTAAGTCTGATTAACTGAAATCTGCAAATCCAGTTGTGTAGTTTAAAGTCAGGGGAGTGTACTTTAAAAGAATCACTAATCCAAAGGGGTCTTTTCTCACCTTTCATAAATGAAAACCAAAGTTAAAGCGTGAATGGAGTTAATTACGGATTTTCTGAAAATACATGTAAAATGCTTCTAGGGAAAAGTATGCCGGAACGAACGAAAATTAACGGGAGTTTAGTTCGATAAATTGTTATATGTGACTAGAAGAAGAAAAGAAAAAGAAGAGTGATCCTGTACGAGTGTGTGTTAAAACTCGCAGTTATTTTTCCAAAAATCAAGAAACGAAATTATCATCATTGTACACTGCAACCAAGGGAGAGCTACAGGAAAATCACTTTAGTCGTCATGCAGCCTCTCTTAAGAAACTGGATTTTACTTGTTTTTTACATCTTCTTGTCTTTGGAAATAACGATGGTTTTTCAAATTATTTTGTTTACCCTGGTCATGAGCAGTGTTTTAATTATTATGTTATGGTAGCCTGCGCAAGAGTACATGCACGCATATTTTGGCGTTCTTATGGAGGTTTTCCATCTTCCTTTGCAGAAAATGCATTTTCAATGTTTATAGAACAATTGTTTAGAGTACCGTGCTTGCACAATGCTAGTCATGTTTTACTCGAAAAGTTTACAAATCACTTAGCTAGACCGATTCAGAGTTTCTTGTAATTTACTGTGTGCTTCATTTAACAATTATTCCACAAGCGCGCGCTTGATATGATTGGTTATAACCAATCTCATATCCAACAAGCAGGAATGGAATAAATGTTTTATTGAATTTTCGTGAAGATCTCAACATTTGAATACTTGGAAACTGAAGATTTGAAAACATAGGAATTTTTCAGCTTGGCAACACTTGACGCGACCAGCTTCCTTATTAGGTTATACGATATACTGTTACTCGAGATTGAGTGATCCAGTCAGGAAGCTAGAAACGAGACATCGGAGTTCCAATTTTAATAAAACTACATATACCCACTTTAAACTGCATAAACCAACCCTTTATTAATATTTTACAAATGTCAGTCAATTTTATCTTGTCATTAGGAAGTCGACCTGTATGAGACAATTGAACTGGTTATTGGAAACAGACACTTTTAAATATAAACAGTTTTGCAATATAAAGACGGCCCACGACAGCAGTGACGAAATAAAAGGCCACCTTTACGTCTTAATAATACGACCTATTCATAATTACCGACCAATAAATTATTATGTTTTCTTTAGGGAAATTTAAACAACTGTCCTCGTTCCAAGCATACTTTTTTTGGGTCATGAGGCAATTTGAGCATGTACAAAAAGTAGTAGTTAAAACGGAGAGGTCTTTTTTTTTTTTCAGTGGTGACTCGGGCATACTCGGGACAAATCAAGGTTCTAGTGCTCCATTGCAAGAGTCGAAATTACTAATTCGGATGCTCTTATGCTCAAAGGGCAGCATAAAGAGTCTCTCTGTATGTACATGCAAAAATGTGAGCACGTTCATTGGCTGAGAACAGGTCAATTAATCCCAAACAGTGCAGAAAGCTGAGATGGAGCGCAACAAATTGAAAGTTTAGTTAAATTGATTGACAAGAGGGTCGCAAAAGCGCAACAAAACAAAATGGTTACGACAAAACAACAACGTTTTAATTCAGAGGTTGCAGATTATATTATCTTATTTTATTTTATTTTTGGCCTGCATGTCTCCGCAAGTGTTTGCGTGTCAATCAAGGATGTCATTTTTCAATCAATAGGGAGCTTACGAAACGACGACGCCGATGGCAACGACGACGCTTCAAAACAATAGGTTTAGTGAGCAAAAACAATGGCTCTGCACGTGCGTTTTACATTTTGGTACACTTCTTTGCCGTCATCTCCTAAATGAGGACGTTAGCACACGACGATGAATTTTCAGTTCTCTCTGTACGCTTCCAACCCATTCATACCAGTTTAATTCCTCAACAGTTAATACACATTTTTAATGCGAAACGACATGAAATAGTTTCCTAGTGATATGAATAACGCGAACGCGTATTTTTAAATGAAGTCCTCGTAGCCGTCGTCGGCCTCGTTTCGTAAGCTCCCTATTAACGTTAATGTAGCGGGACTGATGAACCAAGACACGAACAAAGTGCAATAAGAGGCACCCGGATGACATTCGCAAGTAATCACATGATTCATCTTGTGTGCAATTTAGGATAAATGAGAACTAGTAAATATTTCAGTAAATTACTACAAATTGCCCTTGCAATTTGGATAGCCTTTGAAAAATTTACTCGTGCTGACATGGCAAGCCAATTGTATAGCCATATTCAATATCGAGTTTAATTCAATTTAATGAAATTAAAATTAAATTCATTGAAAATTAAAGTTTCATCCAATGAAAGTTCAAGTTTAATTCAATGAAAATTCAATAATCGGTCAGTAGGAAAGATGGACTGCGGGCTAGGGACTACGTATAAAAGACAAGCAAAGGTCTAAAACGCGGGCTACGGACTACGGACTGAGTATAAATTACAGACTACGGTACAAGATGCGGACTAGAGTATCAAATGCGGACTAAGGATTATAAACAGCGTATAACCTGAAAACAATGCATAAAATTTATTGTGATTTACCTCGCCAAAATATCTTACGAACAAGAAGTGATTTCGATAAACATTTGACTATAAAAAATTGCGATAAAACATTTCTTAAAATCATTTTAAGATTAAAAAATTGCTAAAAGATTTGCTAAAAAGCGACGACGTTTCGACGTTAGCTAAACGTCATTATCAAGTCAAAATATTTGAGTGAGTTTAGGTCTATAAATACTAAAAAATAACAATAGCTGATTAAAAGCTGTAACATGAGTAAATAATAAAAATTAAAGAAAATATTAAACAAAAAGTTTCGCACGTATGGAGTCCATACGTGCGAAACTTTTTGTTTAATATTTTCTTTAATTTTTATTATTTACTCACGCTACAGCTTTTAATCAGCTATTGTTATTTTTTAGTATTTATAGACCTAAACTCACTCAAAAATTTTGACTTGATAATGACGTCGCTTTTTAGCAAATCTTTTAGCAATTTCTTAATCTTAAAATGATTTTAAGAAATGTTTTATCGCAATTTTTTATAGTCAAAATACCTTAAGAGTCAAAATAGCTCAAGCATTCCTTCCATCAGTGAAAAATTTGAAATTGAAAAATTTGATTTTGTCGCTTCAACATTCCATTCTTAAAGTGAAAAGGTAAATACTCAAAAGAGGACGTGACTTAAAAATGAAGTTTTTATTTCATGTCTGGCTTCGTGTCCCAAGTAGAAATTTCGTGGAAATTTGAAAAATATGCTAATTTCCATACCAAGCGGCTACCTCAATCATGGGATATTAAAGCAAGAAATGAGAGACAATGCCATTAATGAATGAATCCATTGATTCTACCTTCGCTGAACGCTTGAGCTGTTTTGAGTTTTGATTGCAATCTTAATTTACAACTGAATCTTTTATTTCCCCCGCGGGGATGTTGCCTAGATGCAAAATCCCGAGGAAGCATCACTGTAGCATGCGTGTAAATAGAGGTACAGTGGTATAGTAGCGGAGCTCACGTACGCGAAGCGTGCCAGCGGAGTACCATGGGTAAGACGTTTTGGATAATCTATCCATTTGAAAAATAGGCCACTTCGCAAAATACCAGAATACTCTTTGTTTGTCCTCCCAAATTTTGCATAAGCATTGTTTCCAGTTTCTCTTGGGACTTACAATGGTCTCAAGAGAAAACAAAGCAATGCTTATGCAAAATTTTGGGGTACAAGCAAAGAGTATTCTGTTATTTTCCGAAGTGGCCTATTCTGGTAATGACGTCGTATACGCCCGTCCGTTCGCCCGCCCTCACAGACTGTTAGGGTGGAGACGGGTTTTCGGGCAAGCTTCCTTTGCGGGAAATCGCATGGCCAACGTTGCATTTGGCGGGCCGCATTTTTCTGGCGGGCAACCACATTGACTGTCGTCAGTTTTCATGCTTAATCAAAGCCAGTTTACATAAACGATTTGCGTTAGTTTGAAAAAATCTGAGATCTTCGTCCAAAGACTGCAAACAAAATTCGCCGTCTAACTTCGTTACTTCTCGGGTGTTTTTGTTTTAACTAGTAAGTTTCAGCGTTTGGGAGTTACGAGCAGCGAAAAGGATCAGATGTCTCTTCTAAATTATGTATTACGGTTTACGGGTCTGCGAGAGGAAAGGTCGATCGTGTTGTTTCGCAAGGTTGTAATGGCGCTATGTTTGGACTTTGCTGCTTATGTAGGATGTTCTGCCGCAAAGAATCCTTACAAGAAGTAATTCCTCGGCGAACATGGGATGCGACTGTAAAAAAACTATCAAGGCACCTTACAATTTGTATGTGCTTAGCAAAGCAACGATTTTGAGTGAAATGAAGGATTGCTGACTTAACTGTCGTCAGGTTCGTACTTTTTTTGCCTTTCATACGGATATTTATGTCAAATTGCTTTCTCCAATTTTTCGAAAAAAAATCGAAGAAAAATTCGCACCTCTTCTTTGATTTCTTCAAAATGTTTTGTTCTTTCAACACGCCGTGAATTCGCTTTGCACCTGAAATTGGTTTGGACTCAAAAATGCTAATACGTTTCATCCAAATTTTTGCTATCCAATAGTTTAGTTGGATGCTGCCGTCCCTTATTTTTTTAAACTTACTGAAGAAAAGGCAAGCAAAGTCCGGTGAAGTTTACATTGACATTTTATAGTTTACCTTGAACTTTACAAGAGAAATTTTCCCGAAGAGCAACAACTCCTTGCCAAACTAAACACAATTTTAACAGATGAGCACTGGAAATACTTTCCGTCACAACAATTGTTCTTACTAAAAATTGCAAACTATTAAGGCAATTGTAGTGAAAAATATTCATTTTTTGTTCAATGCCTATGGCTGACGAGTTTTTCAGTAAGCCGTTAGTATTTTTTTGGTCTGTTGTTATTGTTATTGCCAATGAAATGCTATCTCAAAAGTAATACCGTTGACACCTTTTAGTCACGGTTTGTATTTTGCAATAATTTAATCTGATGGAACACAAGAATAAAACAAATAAAACCATTGTCAACTTTACGACACTTGGAGTTGATTCATGTCTTATGCTTTTGCTCTGTCAAGATCACTTTTCTCAATGAAAAATTAAGTCGATTTTGCCGAGTTTTTTTCGATGCATTAAAAAAAAATTATTAAGATAGTACCCGCAATGTCATTGGTCAATAGCTGTGTTTAGATGTGTTTAGTATAGAACCACGGCTGTGACATCACACGAATTTTGATTGGTTATGTAGTCAAACGCGCGTTTTGATTGGCTGGTAGGAAATAGGAGCGTGTATCAAGAAAATCCGTTACAATCAAAACGTTAAAAAAAGAGCATTTTCCTTCTTTTGTCGAATTATCTTTGAGAAATATTTTCTAAAAGCAATAAAGGACTTTTTTCCGTGTTTCCATAGGCTCATCTAAACAATCGGAGGAGTTGGGAGAATTCTCGACAGTTATGCAAACCCTCGACTGTGTCTCGGGTTTGCATAACTGTTTCGAATTCTCCCAACTCTCCCGATTGTTTAGACGAGGTTATTGAAACACGGAAAACGTCCTCTATTGCTGAAATATATCACAAAAATGGCACCATAAAATGTTGGCGCCATCTGTCACGGAGTGAGTAAGAGAATGCCTTTGTCTGCCTTTATCTTAAGTCCGGTTTTTCACGAAGGGTTCGTAAAGTGGCTAAATTATCTCACGACAAGGATAATCTTTTGGTTCGAGTCGCGGGACCCTCGCGATCATTTAGGAAGCAATTTGTCAATTGACGAACATTGTGCAAGCACGCACGAACTTTTTTTCGGGAAACGATTTGTCAGACATAGAGCACTGTTGAGATATTGAAAGAATCAACCAGTAAGTGTTGTTAGAAAACGATTGAAGAGAAACATTAGTGATTTGTAAAGTATTTACAAGGCAAACGATCCGTGTTGTTCCAAACATGAACATATAAAAGGCTCGCGACGGTATTCTGTCGTGAAAAGGTTGTTGTTTAGAACGAACTAATTTTGAACACGACTTTGGATTGAAGAAAAAAGGCCACAAGTTATTATTATATTTTTGCTGGATTTTTGAGACCGTCAGTTTCAGTTCTTTCAAAGTGCTAGGCGGTAAAATGTTGGAATAAATTATAGAAACATAGGAAACTCTTATACATGCAAAATTGTCGCGAATACTCTAAACATTGCTGAATTCTGATTTTGTTACCAGAAGAGTTTTCTATACAAAATTTTCACTCGATTTACCTATTATTACTAATACCGTGACACCGTGTCAGTCCATTCATCTGGTCAGATTTTAACAATTCCTGTTTCTTACTATTCATTTGGCCATTTAATCCTATAACTACGATTATATAATCCAGGCCCGCGTTGCTCGAAGAATGGTTACCGCCGCTAACCAGTGTTAAATACCATGGAAACCTATAGGTTTTGATACATCTTAATAAACGGTTAGCGCTAACAAGTTTTTGGGCAACCAGTCCTAGATTAAGGACATCTAAATAAAGCATTGACATTAAACCGTGCAACATCAAGGGTTTTTCATGTTACTCAAGACTGAAAACTTCATCCCTTGCAATATGATGCATTTTTGAAAAACAGTGGCTACATTGCGGTAAAATTTGACCTTCCGTTTCCTTTATTTTCTGTTTCGACTGGTACACCATGGTGTCCGCCATGAACATACCGTTTAGTCACAACCCTTTTCCTATTCGGTACTGATTCGTTCTCTCCCTGGATCAACATCAGTTGTTCTGTTTGTAAAACGGTCACCCCTTTACCTTTACTTGGGCGCTGGAAACATTGAATTCTGCGAACAACTATACTTAACAGCGAGGGCAGGTGTAGTGTCAACTATTACTAGTCCTCGAACACCCTGCTACACAATGATTCATAAAGAAACGTCTTTATTTCAAATTAACCCTATAATTTAGTCACAAAATACAAATAACAAGTGCTACTGAATATCACTTTAATTCTGGGTCAGTACGTTTCACAAATTGCAATCAGTGAACTGCTGAGATCGAGATGTTCCAAGCACCATTGATTTGAAGTGAGGGTTATTGACGAAAGATAAAAGTGATCCTCACACATATCTGAGCAGTTTAGTAATTGTCTCTTATAGACACCAAAAAAAGAAATTCTGGCGGTTTTAACGGGACTCGAACCCATCACCTCTGCGATGCCTGTCCAATGCTATCAACTGAGCTATAAACCACTCAGTTGGAAGGAGGTCAACTTGTTGGGCTCATGTGTTCCCGTGAAAGGAGTGATCCTCGCACTTATCTCAAAAATTTATCTTGTGCCTAAAGAAGTGAATATTGAAGGGACAAATTTGAATTTTTGGTTTTCATTATTGTGACTGATGGCAAGGTACATCACAATTAAATTTAATGCGTTATTTTCAGGTTATGTGCTGTTTATAATCCTTAGTCCTCATTTCATACCCTTGTCCGTAGTCTTTATTTTATACTCAGTCGGTATCCCGCGTTTTATACCTTTGTCTGTATTTTATACACAGTCCGCGGTCCTTAGTCCGTAGTCTGTAGTACGCAGTCTATACTTTACTCATTTTCTACTGACCGATTATTAAGTTTCTTGTATTTGCAGCATAGGTAATCACATAAGAAAAATTAGCATAAGACAGGCCAATTGTAGCAATATTCAATATCGAGTTTTATTCTCTTTCGCTTCGCTCAGCCGAATAGAAAACATTTCTGTTATATGTATAGAAGAGACAAGTAACAAACAAATAGTGGAGGAAGCCGCCAGCAATGGTCGAGTTTATTTACAGAAAACTGAGCCGGGGACACACTGGATACAGGTTGCAAGCCAAGGAAAATAAGAAAATAGCCATATG
>BLFO01003992.1:784301-786801 GCA_014634245.1 Montipora cactus
TTATTACTTAGCGAAAACGAGTCGTCAGAATAATGACTTTTTCCGACTCTAGATCACATTCTGAGCCACTAATGAAGCCTCTCACTCTCCTGAAATTCTCTGATATAATCCATCTTGAAATTCTCTCCGTCTGGTTTTGTTAATTTTTTTAACCCGATATCTTCTATTCATTCATATTGTACACGTCAATCACAGATTGATAATCTGTTTGTTACATCTGTTCATACCACTCAATACGGCATTCGTTCTCTCAGTTTCACTGGTCCAAAAGATTGGAATTCTTTATCCATTGATGTTAAGAAAATCAAGCCGTTTTCCAGTTTTCGTCAATACATCAAAAATCTGTGATTGATGGTTATAATACTATTATTGATTCCTAATGTTTACGATTATGTAATCTTTAACTGTTATTTAATTAATGAAGTAATAATTTTTATCTAAAACAATTATTTTCCATCTATATTCCTTCGACGCATTTATTTCTTTTTTTGGGTCACCTTCTCGGTTAGTTTCATGAACTATTTAGGTCTCCCAAACTCTGCACAACAAAACCTACAATTGTAAAATGTATTTTTCTTCGTAATCTCTTGATGTTATATTTTAAGCACTAATTTGTATTAATTATTATTTCTGTGTGAGTATAAATAAAAGTTGACTTGACTTGACTTGACTTGCACTGGGGATCGTCCTTTTATAAAACCTAGATATTGATGAATGCAAAGTGTTTCCCTTCACCTGTGACGTCAATGCCGATTGTCACAATACAGACAGCTCTTACATCTGTACATGTATTGCTGGATACACTGGGGACGGAAAAACGTGTACAGGTAAGGGCTTATATTTCATATGATTCGCACTTCGCCCATTAAGTTATGCCGCCTACTGTTTTTAATGTATGAAACTTTTTTGCATTTTTTTTACCACAGCAAGTTTTCGTGAGTTGAAAGGTGACAGCTAATTAGAAATTCGAAAATATATAAATGGAGACTGAAAACGCGCAAACTACTTTTTCACTTTACTCCGATCAAGAACGTTAAAAGACAATCAACTGAGGAAATCAAACTGTAAGATCGGTAGATTAGAAGAGACAAATTGTAAGTATATATTCAAGAAATCAATTGCATCCTTTTTTTAGCCTATCGCTGGCATTTGAAAACATTAATCTATTTCAATAATATTTTAATTTTAGTTGACTAGTTCAACGACTTATCGATGGAGCAGCTAGTGTCAACTGGAACGGTGAAGACTGAAATAAAAATACAAAACATGTAGGTAGTGCGCCAAATACAACTGAAAAACGAACCAAATACTCAGAAGGTCTGTGCTCTCTCTGCAATAAGACATCGCAACAACTCTCACCGATCAACAAGCTAGTCACATGGAAAAAAAAAGAAGAGGTCACGTGCCCAGCGTTCAGGTCCCTATCAAAAATCGTTACAGTTTTCCGGATAATTTCATGTCCGATGGTTAAATTAGATTTGTCCCCAACAGCTAGTACGAATAAAAATCTGAAAATCTAACGGATCCTCAGTGGCATGATCTTGCCTTAAAGTAGTGCCTAGTGCGCAGGTGCGAATCAGCATATTATTCAATAAATTATTCACCGAAGTAGAGGAAAATATCCAAAGTCACTTAAGCTAGCATGTGTCTTAATATATACCATTCGGCTGCTCGGTGGCGAATAATACTTTGTTATCACTCCAGAGCTATCACTTCAGAACACGTAGAGAGCACCGATTGTAGGAATATGTGGTGTACAAAAGCAAGCGACAATGATGCTTACCATTCTTGATGCAACTTGACGTTTTTCTTTCGGGATTTCTAAAGAGAGGATATTACACGAAAAATACCGATATAAATTGTCTTCACAGAAAGACCGATTAATGGTAAAAAAAAAAAGTGCTTGGGTACGAGTACAAAATACAGAGTCTAACGATTTTGTGAACAGTCACTTATTGCCAATTGAAAGAAAAAGGGCATTATACTTATAACAATTTGTTGTTTCTGTTCACAGAGATCGATGAGTGTTTAACGGGAAAACATAACTGCAGCCATGTGGCCATGTGCAACAACACTATTGGTTCATATAACTGCACTTGTAAGGAGGGATATGTTGGAGATGGGCGAAACTGTTCAGGCAAGAATATATACTATTCGGCTGTTCGGTGGGGAATAATGCTTCCTTATCACTTAACAGCCAACCGATCAGAACACGTAGCAAGCAACAATTGACCGAATGTGTGGTGTACAAAGGCAACCAATAATGTTTACCGTTCTTGATGCAAGTTGACGTTGTTCATTCGCGTTTCAATTTCTAAAGATTGAATATCACATGAAAAATATTATCATAACCTGTCCAGTCATCAACCCGCAAAATATTATGTTCACAGAAAGACTATTATTCATAATGGTAATAGAAATGAGAAGAGTACCCTTTCGGGAAGTAATCATGAAAGTAATTTCAAAATAAGCTGCGCGCGAAACGCGAGGCCTATATGAA
>BLFO01003992.1:791801-799301 GCA_014634245.1 Montipora cactus
TTTTTCATCTCCCGTGGTCTCCTACAATTCAGCTTAAGGAGGAATGGTAATAATAGGTGCTAATAACACTAACAATAATAATAATAATAATAATAATAATAATAATAATAATAATAATAATAGTAATAATAATAGCCTACAACGACAATGCTCGGTCTGAGGCTAGAAGATCGGACCTTGTAATTGTAAAAAAACACGACAGAAAGCTCTGTATTATCGATATTGCTGAACCATGGGGTAAAAGAGTTGGTGAAAAGCAGAATGACAAAGTTGAAAAGTATCAGAAGATTAAAGAGAAATTGCAAGGATGCGAAAATGAGAACCGTAAATGAAGGTGATACCGATTGTTGTAGGATCATTGCAAATTGTAACAAAGAACTTGGATAAGTTCCTGGAAGAGTTGGACATAAAAATCAATACTTCATTGCAAAAAAAAAAAAAAAGAAATAGCCCTGTGAAACGGGCTAGGAGATAGGACCTTTACTTATTGGGGTGATCATTCTCAGGGGGAGAGACAGGGTTGAAATGAACTAGTAAAGTACATCTTCGTAAATATTCTGAGAATTGTTCAGGTGGATTCGGCATCTTGGAAGCCAAATGGTATCCTATGGATGAAACTGAAAATACTTATTAATTAAGTCTATGTGATCGATGAGAAGTAAGTAACCTTTCATTCTTTCAACCAAGTTGAGAATAACAAAGCTCTCGTATTGTTCACTACACGTAACTATGAAAAGAGAGTCATGGAAGATGTAGCTAATTGTTTTAGAGTCTGCTGCCACACCTCGGCTGTGTTTTACGTATTGCACATATGAAATAAGATGCAAATGGCATCTAACTATTATTGAAATAAATGTTCAGATAAATCCCAAGCAAAATTGCTAATGTTTACACATTATGAAAGGTGATGTGTACGCTTAAGATGAATAATTACTTTAAAAAGGTCAAGTTAGGACGATTATTAAAAATCGTGCAGATTTTAGTAGTTCTGTGCAAGTCTTGTATACAGTTCAGAGTTTAAGAGCCAGAAAAAAGCTTCTCGCCTTTTCTACAAACTCGAAGATAAAACTTGTAACTCAGAAAACTTGACCTTTTTGTCCTTCTTCAGTGTTTGTACTTTTGTTGTTGTAGGTTTTTCTTTCTAAGAGGTATAAAATAATACGTCCAATACGTTAGCATTATTAAGGCAACAATTCGACGACGAGCATTATTCGTTTTGAAATTTGTAGAACTTTTTTCATGTTTCTAAGCTGAGGTATATTTCTTTCTTTTTTTTTTTTGGCGTGTTTTTAAAACTTGATGACATTTAAGAATTAAAAAAAAAAAGAACCGTGACTTATATGACAGCAAAATAAAAAGAAACAAACGAGTAATTTGCAAGAGCCTGCCATGCAACTCGTAAAGGAACTCTTGGAAGAAGGGTGATGGTAATGGATTTATATACACCACACATATCACATATAGTCTCGTGGAGGGGTGAGAGTAAGCATGTAAAAGTGCCATGGCAGCCGCTATCAGTCAATATTTGATCTTACCCACCCAGCAGGGCTCGACACTAACACTAACTCTGATTGTGATTAATGGACGATGTTTTTGTGTACGTGATACGTTTTGACGAATTAGAGGCAAGTATAAGTAATGAAAATGGCGTTCGAGTACGATTGAAGGAAGCCAGTGGT
Organism: Montipora cactus; assembly: GCA_014634245.1. Taxonomy (NCBI): domain Eukaryota; kingdom Metazoa; phylum Cnidaria; class Anthozoa; order Scleractinia; family Acroporidae; genus Montipora; species Montipora cactus. Next base: position 793,481 of record BLFO01003992.1, read on the forward strand.
TGGAAGTTGAAATTTTCTCAAGTGCAACCGTCAATCTTAGATCGCTATAATCTTTTTAGAAACTGAAGTGGCGAACTCAGTTACATGTGGAGCAAACGTCAGGGGGGCTAACTTACTAGGGGGCGAAACCACCGTAATTTGGAAGCTAGTGGTTTCGTCCCGTTGCGAGTTGGCCCCCTCGAGTTAGCCCAGTAACTAATCTAGTTCATTCCCCAGATATATCGAGTTTGCCCCACATACTTGGAACCCGTTATAATAAATTAATACTAACTGTTTTCGCTCCCTTCTAGAATCAGGCTTACCTGGCAGACAAACCGTTTATATGTTGTTTACGATATTCACCACTGACAAACTTGTAGCAAGGCGCTGCTACTCACAGAGACTTATCGATAAAATCAAAACGTCTCGAGTCTATTAAATTTTAGTTAGAATTCACGAAATGAGAAAGTGCTTTTAGTAAATTTTCGAGTCTTTTAATTTATTAGCATTCGGGAATTAAGTTGCAAAAAAAAAATCTCACACGTAAAGTCTATTGTAAGTAGAAAAATGTCTCACTGGTGAAGTCTATTGTGTAAGTACGATCGTCCGGGTGAGTGTTGTCCTGAGAAGGACTGTTTTGACTATTGACTGACGTTTCGACAACCTGAGCGGAAGTCATCTTCAGAGTCAAGTGATTTGTGTAACGTCATTAGATACTATAATAAGTCCGGTCGTAGATGTCATTGGTCAACTTATTCGTAATGTTACTGGTCGACTGTCATTTGAGCCTAAATGTAATTGGCTGGGAAGACTAAACAGTGATTGGCTCGTTTCGATCCTTCTATAGGTCTAAGGTCTGTACGTGTATCGTAGAATACATTGTGCATTATTGTGATAGAGTAAATCAGTGTGCCTGTCTGTTGATGTGGCAATGAAGATGCTCCTCAAAACAGTGTGAAATTAATGAATATCGTAAGGGAATACCCCACCATATATACCTGTAGTAAAGTTCTTGATCGCAAAGAGCCAGTTCCTACAGTATAATTTGATACTGGCTATGCGGCAGCCGTTGCTGCTCCTCGAAAATGTATCGGACCCAGAATCGGTGACGTCTTTTGAAACTCCCTCTCTTCCTTCTTTTTCGCAACAACTCCAACATAAGAAGAGTTTGAACACGACGCAAAAACTAATTCTGCTTTTATTTTTTCGCCCTTTTCTTACGATGGCACGAGATCAAGTTGCGTAAAGAAATCACGCATATGGAAAACAGGATCGCCAACACAAACACAAAAAGTGCCAGTGCAAACTGTTTGCGACGTTGTTAAGTGTATATGGAAAGGGGTCACGCACTTGTTTATATATTGAATCCAAATATAGTTTATTCCAAAATAAAAAAGAAAAAGATAATATGGAGAGACTTATCTCGTTTACTAGGAATGGTGAATCTCACATAAAAAGAGAGAAAACGTGCTCGCGAGCACTGTGGCCGCCAAATATTAATTGACTCCGAAAACCATTCAAGCATGAAACGCACGGATTGCTGTTTGCAACGATTAAAAAGAAAATCTTATATGACGGCCAGTCTGTCCTTTCGAAATTCCTTTACATCTAATTTAAGATATTTCCCGCATTCCGCTGCGTTTGTGCTTCATGCTTTGAATGTCGCTTTCAGGTTAAAATTTTAATCGCAAAGAGCTCTATCTAATCAAAGGAACAGCCTTTCCATAGACTTGCAAACGAGCGGTTTAGCCTTACGTACTTAATTTACTTTATTCCCCGTTTTCCATACTCCATTGCATTTGTGAGTTGCATTTGGCAACGGTTCTGTGAGAACTGGCCTCAAGGCCACGAAAACTATGCCTTCTTGAGAAAACTACGGGAAGCCGTGCACTCCAGCATATTTGAGCCAATGTTGCAACGGTGGATATGAGAATATGAGAATATTATCTAACGACGCAAGTTGTGTTTGCAAATGTGAGAATTTTTTTGGTGATAGTTTTTTTTTAATGAATGAAACTGCGCATGATAAGACTGGCTAGTGAAATCAGACCTGATACTAGCCACCAGTCTAGTGAGCTACAAAATTAGTCTCAAGCCCTGCACTCACCCAGCCCACGCATCCATGCATGTAAAAGGAGGACAGACCACAACACCGGGGTCCCCTGCCAACCCTAACTCTTAACGAACAGTGTTCAGGTTATTTAACACCCAACGTTGTTAATTAACAGTACGGATTTTGAGACACGACCTTCGGTTAACAGTGCTCATCTTTCTACTCAATTATTTTTAAGACCCTGAATGTTGGTATGCGACCTAATTTTTAGCCCGCGATCTCCTGCACGAATGCTTAACCGACTGAGCCACCGGTCGTTAAACCAGCAAGTGAACTTCCGAAAGGTTTTTTTGCTAAGGAACTTGATGAAGAACTTGAGTAAGACATAGAAACGAACATACAAACAACTGATAGAGACGTGATAACTGATTAACCGAAAACAAAACCTTCAACTAAAGAACATTATAGCCATCTGGTTGCCTGCAAAAGGCTTGCACAATGCAGCAAAAGCACCCGCAAAGTAAAAACAAACAAGGTCATGTCGCAGCAAGAGTTGATTTCCTTCAAGCTGCTACAGTTTGTCACATGGGTTGCAATTGATGTCCACAAGACCAACAGGTATGTAACTAATTTGTTAATAGAGCATGCGATTCTCCGGCTAAATGTGAAATGCAATTTGAACGAAACACAAAAAGTTTTTTTTAAAAGCGGAAATGTATTTTTTTTCGTCACAACAGTACATTTTTAGCAAGCGGAATTTAGTTTTACATGTAAAAATTAACCGTTCAAAGTTCCCTGATGGAGAACGAAGATTACGAACATTCACCAAGCGAATTTTACTGCTAGTTTCACTGGAAGTGTCTGATCGCTCAAAGAAACGATTTCATATAAGTAGTATACCTCGCTTATATCGTTCTTAGCCAATCAGAAGGCCGCATTTAGAATTACGCCACACAAATTCACCAATGAGAGCCATGTTGTTTTGGCGGGATGCGGTAAATGTAAATGTTAATGCTTTGTTTACAGTGGAAGTGCACTTAGCTATCAAGCTACTTCACAGGCACTCCACTTTTAATAATCTGAAATAAACATTTCAAACTTGGCAGAAACATGATTAAGAACCCCAACTGGCAGGAAGCGACCAGTCGGCTATTTACAGAGCTTGGTAGAGTCGAATCTGGGACAACCGGAAACAAGTCCAAACCAGTGTTATTTTCTGATAAGCAGTGGGAGTCCATAAATGGGCATAGCACTAGAAGGGCACCGAATTGTCACGCGAGCAGGAAATAACGCCAAAATCATGCGAAATGAAAGTTACAAGCGGTTTCTGTGGACAATCTCCAAACGTATGAGTCCCTTCCCAAAACTCTAGCCGTCAACGTCTCAAGAAGAATGACACTAGTTACTAAAACTCATTTCATACAAATATATTTTCCTGAGAATTTTCAAGTTGCATATTTTTGTTCAAATGAAAGCTGAAAGTAAAGATTATTTACATCCTGGCATAAGATTACCTGTAATTTGTTTCGTTGACTAAAACCATGTAATTTTGATGTTCAGTTGTTCTGAAATGTATATATACGCTGTGAGAAACCCTTTTAGTGAAGCGTACTCTTAGGTAAAACCAGCGCGTGTGAAAACACGGGACGTTGCACGTCAAACCACCGGTTCTTTCACAACCTAAAAAGCATGAGTCATTTAAAATCCCGGTCCCTCGGCCCACGGGACATGACGAGGATTTCACGCAGCTATAACCGGGGCTTAACACCTATTTAACGACGCATTTGTCCCAGGGGAGGGGTGGGGGACATTAGCAAAATGTCTGTTTGACCAGGATATTGAACATCTTGCCTCCACATAAGCCGGGACAACAGCGCAAATTTAACATAAAGGAATTGAACTTGTTTGAAAGTCGAAAGCTACACAGTAGCTATAAAAACGTTATAATACGAGTTTGATCACCGCAGTGACGTGAGCAACTAAAGCAGCTGCCAAGAAGCTTGGGTAGGAATCCCGTTGAAGCTGTACGTTCATTTCAAGCTCACTTCACTTCATTATTGCTTGATAGCAATGAACGTTTGCTATCTGCCATGCGCTGTAGAAGAAACGCTCTACTATCGAGCAGGCTGGTCGATGTCTTTAGCACAGGTATCGCTCTCAGTTGTTTTCTCGAGTCGACGGGACAGCCATAAAAATAACAATAACAAAGTAATGGGGGATAATGGGGTCCCTTGCTTCCGTTTGAATTCTGGTATGTCTGAGCCGTCCTCCAACAAGCAGCAAACCATCTTTCAATATGGGATCGAGAAGACTGATTGAACTGGAGTTATTCACCGAATTGACGCGATCAGCTTGACCACATTTTGATAGCTGTTTCAACTCTTTGGGGAATAATTTCCTCTGTAGAGACATCAGGATTTCTCTTTCTGTTTTCTTCATCTCAGTGAGAGTGACCTTTCCAGACGGTACCTGAGCAATAGGTCGACCAAACTTGCTGCGAACTTTGTTTAACAACCAAGTCATGTAACGCAACAAATAAGCCACAGACCTTCGAAGCTTATGCTAGGAGAAATCATAGGCAAACACTTTGTCATCAGGCTGCGCAAAATTCTTTAGCTGCACGCGGTAAACACGTTTGTGCTCCTTCAACTCAAGATCATCCTGAGAACTTGTTTCCAGGGACACAGGAAATATGGGCCATGAACGTTCTCTAGGCTAGAGAAACTCCGGACCTCTCTTCCACTTTTCATCACTAAGCAGGGCCTTTGCAGATAATTCTCGAGGGGTTACTTCTGAAGGGTTTCGCTTGCTGTCCACGTGCCTCCATTGATCGACCGATGAACCATTTTGAATCCCTGTCAGTCTGCTCGAGACGAACGTGTGAAAGCGCTTATCATCATTGCGAATGCAACGAAGGACGGACGTGCTATCTGTCCAGAACACAGAACTTGTTATCGGTAGTTCCAATTCCTTACGGAACATGTCGTCCAACTTGGCAGCCAGAGTCGCGGCATTTAATTCCAAACGTGGTATTCAAAGAGCTTTCAGAGGCGCCAAACTCGACTTAGACAACAGAAAAGAACAACAAACGCGCCCGTCTTCACTAGTGAGTCTCACATACGAGACAGTCTCATAAGCAAGCTCTGAGGCATATGAAAAGTCATGTATTTGAATGCTAGTGTTTCTCCAAACATCCCTGGCTTGTAACAGCGACCGACGGAAAACTGCCCCAAGGCTGGCAATTCTTCACGCCAACGCTACACTGAAGGTAAGCAATCACTTGGAATAGCGTCGTCCCAGTTCATCTTTCTGCGACATAGATCTTGAAGGGCAATCTTTGCTGATAACACGAAAGGCGCTGTGATGCCTAGTGGATCCTATATTGACCACACAATATTCAGCAGACCACGATGCGTTAGTGGCTTGTCTTTAACCTAGATTTTGAAAATAAACTCGTCGCGGAAAATGAACAAATAAATTAAAAAGCGTTCGCACAGGAAGACTAATAACCCTCATCCTTCATGAACTTTCCAATTGTTTCCATAAACTCTAGGGGATTCAGTAAACGTTTCAGAATTATCTTATTGATAATCTTCACGCTTCGCATGATGTTTTTTTGTTTTCAAGAAACCTTTATTACTGATCTTGAAGTATTTTGTGCCCTTTCTAAAGACTGATTTGGGTCTTAGCTTGTTTCTGGTCTCCCGCTGTTGGAAAACGAGCCTGTGTTTTTACTTGCTTATCTGATTCCTTGTAGGGTATAATAAGGAATTGGAAAAGACATGTGTC
>BLFO01003992.1:806801-820104 GCA_014634245.1 Montipora cactus
TGGGGACTGGTTTCACCGTGTTAAAAATATTGCATGTTAAAACTGACAATGGAGACTAATGGAGACTAATGGAGACTGAACACGAAGAATTTGACAAGGATAATTCCATTGGCATGACTTACAGTAGCTTTTAATATCAACAGATACCCTACAACATGAAGGTCTGTTACAGTGAATACGGCAAATACTGCACTTTCTTTGCAAAATAATGCTTAAATATATTAATATAATAGATAGTTTGTCAAATGTATGATTCTATTAATTCTCCACGTACTAATAAAGTATATTTAACAATTATTCCATGAGCGCGCGTTGGATATGAGACGATAAATAGCTAACGAGGCGCGTAGCGCTGAGTTGGCTATAACTAGTCTTATATCCAACAAGCGCGGATGGAATAATTGTTTTATTAAATTCCTTAAACTCCAAAAATTGGAAAGTAACAATTACGAGCGAAGGAAGCGAGAAGTCCCGAGCGAAATGGAAAAACTTGATGAAGATCCGATGTTATGTAATACCTTGTGGTCAGACAGACATAGGCTCATCACAAAAACATTTCCTGCCTTTTCAAGTACTTCTAAGCTTCGGAATTGATCCAAACTGCCCACAAAGAAAGTTTTTTTTTCCTATTTTGGCTTTATTCAGAGAGAAATTTCGCTTTCCGAGGAAGAAATTCTTAGCTTAGCAACGCTTAGCGCAATCACTTACCATATAAGGTCAAACTAAGGTATATGAGCTGATAACCGAGATTGAGTGAACCAATCAGAGCACGTGAAATGCATTATCCAAGGTTGAGACTTTAATAATATGTGATATTCTTACTTTGACCGATAAAAAGAATGCCTTTTAAACAAAAATAGATCAGAATTAGATGTAAATTCATTCTCCCTGTAAAGTCGTCTCTCCTTAAAGTTCATTAGTTTGTGTCTTGTTGATTCTAAAAGCAAAAACGTGAAAATTAAGAACTAGAAATGAGACTGCCCTTGGAAATATGTCAAACACACTGTGTAAAGTCCCGAGGGAAGTACTGAGGTCAATTTTTGCTGGGTATGTGCCGCTGGCCTCTCCGAACCCCTAACCCTTCATGGCCAATAGTAGACCCCATCTTAGTCACTTTTGGGTAAATGCAATTTTAGCGACCCCAACTTATAGTCACTTCCTGCTTATCCATAAAGCGTACATAAAGCCTTTTAATTGTAATTTCAGAACGGAATGTAATGCGACTAGTAAATATTAAATCAAAAGCGCTTCAGTTCTTTTTGTAACAAATTATTTTTTAAATGCGAATCCTTCCCTTGCAATGTATGTACGTGTTAGAAAATGTAGGTCAGAAAAGGACATAAGAACACTCAGGTTGCAACCCACTGCACAAACGTGAGCCAGTAAATTCTCATAAATATTTATGGGAATTTACTGGCTTTAATTAGAATTAAAATTAACATATACCATGCAAACCTTTTGCGTTTTCAGTGAAACAGGCTTTTCCAAAATCAATCAAGACACCTCTCTTCACTCCCTCATCATCCTCCAGGACAATATTATTTCCTTTCACATCATCATGTAGGGTACCAACTGAGAAAATGTGTTCAAGGCTTCACCAACAGATAACAGCAGCTCTAAAGCCAAGCTTAAGTTCTGTCTTGACTATTCCTTTTCTTTCAAGAAACATGAATATGTCTCAGGTCTTCCAGCACAACTTTGTTGTCAAAACAAATGGTAAAGAGGTAGTGTGAATGCCAATAAGCAAAGGGATACCAGGACGACTAGGGATTCTCAAAAGAATCTTCGCCTCTGTATGAACATCATCCAAACATGCGAGACCTTTGTAAATTTTAAATGCAACTTTAACTCCTTTATATGATCCTGCAACACACTGGCCAAAGGTTCCTTCACCTATCAATTACTCCTGTGTAATATCCGACATATTCGCTTTACAAAGATTAAGAGAGGGAATACAAAAAGGTCTGAATGGTGTTTCCCCACTTTTTAATTCATACGTGTTCACACTCTCTGGTCTTGAGGCTCCTTCATGGTGATTGCCAAGGCTTAAAATATGAACATCATTTGCACAATCCTGTTCTAAGAATTCTGTCTTTGGCGTGGATGGCGCTGTGTTTTTTGGGTCTCTGTTCCCATCTTGTAACCCACAGTAATACCATTTACTGTTACAACGCCTTCTACACACCTAAGGAGAGGCTTGTTTAACGATTTTACCGCTTTCCTCTTTAGTAAGCTCTGAATTGAGATTACCAAGGAAATCTCGTATGACTGTGACGGGTAATCGATCTGATGTCTTGCCCGGCACAAAATGTTTCTTCAACCTAAAAAAAGGTAATCTTACCTTGTTGTCAAAAGTCCCAGCTAAAACACAGCAGATAACTCGGGAGTGTCACCCTTACTTGAGATAGGGATCCGTCAGCATTTAGCTGGCAAGGGGGGCGGGGGGTTTATAGACTTCATTTATCTTATTATCTTTGATTAAGTGATTCCGTGCTGTTGTGTTGAAGCACTTTAAAACAGCGTGGAAAATAAGGACAAAATACATACAGACAGTAAGGGTTAAAAGTAATTGCCACATCATGGCAGAATTATAGTGCCATGGTACTCGCAAAAGCGATAAATAAAGACGAAAATCAAGAGCACAACCGAGTAGATATTACATTCTATTAGCTGTAATATACTGTGTCCTACCTTGCCACTAATTCTGCTCGTCTGTGCAACCTAAAGTGAACAAAGCTACTGCGCTAGTGCACGATTCTGCCATCTTGATACAAAAGTGCTCATGTTACTACTTCATATTTGACCACGCCAATGTTCCTGGTTTCCTGGGTTTAAACAAGGACCCTGCCTATAAAAGGGATAGCTCCTCCTCCCTTCTGTAACGCAAGCACTGCTTCCAGGGCTCATCCAAGATGGCGGGCGAATGTGAGGAGAAGGCAAAAGTAATGCTTTAACGAGAACATTGATATTCCACTTTTCTATCAGTTTAGCTTCAAGTTAATGTGTGTATTTTTTTGGCTAAAAACGAAAAAACCAAGAGACCGTTGCCTTTTTATAGTGAATAAACAAATTTCTTGATCGAAATTTGAATTTCGCGCCCGCAACGGTTCCACCAATTTTTGTTCGGTGTCGCTTTGCCCCGCAGTCCACTCATCCGGTTTTTTCGACTTTTTGAGCCTACAATATCCTTGTCTTGAGGTTCTTGACATCAGAGCATGCCCTGAAAATTGGCTTTGAGAGTTACGAAATTCGTGGTGGAAAAAAAGACGAGCGATGTCGCAACATGGTGGGAAACGATCGACGTGTTGCGACATCGCTCCTCTTCCACCCTGAATTGCGCGGTTGTTGCAAGAGGGAAGCGATCTTTATTTAGTTCTGCAACTTTTGTTTATTGCGCCATGGCCGATTACCCAGCCAAAAAAGCCAAAACATCGGAGCGAGCGCCACGGGTTCGATTCATACTTGAGCTTTCAGTCGAACCTGGCATGGAAGAACGATTGGGAAGCGTGAAGAAAAGGATTCAACGGGTGAAGGAAGTCCTACGAATAACTCCTCGAACACCGTTGGGAACAATTACAATGATGGAGAGACTCTTGGACTCATTCGAACGGTCTGAACAAAGAGGAATGGTAAGTGAAAGTCATTCCTCTTTCTTTACATCTTTCTCGATCCCGCTGACTTCCTCTCATCATTCTTGCGACGCAACTACACAAACCGACGTGTTTGGGTATGAGGTTTTACCTTACGTCTTGTGTCACGGAGGGAATACGACGGGCTGCTTCGATATACATACCCCGAGTACGCCTGATGCGAATTATTTTATCTCATCCACTGATGCTATGAGAAATCTCTTTGGCACCGTGTCTAAATACAACGGAAAGTGCTCTCTCTGTGGTTTTGTTTTCGATATGGAGTCATTCTCGTTCAAACGGCATGGGCATGCCGTACGTATCAGCCTAAATTGTGCTGCTGGCCATTCACTGAGATGGTATTCAAGTAGTGTTATTGCGGGAAAGTACACTGTCAACCTGAGGTAATTATTTTCTTCATTTCCATATTTCATATTTTTTATTAATGACTTGTGCAGAAATATCATGCCTCGAGCTGTTTGCAAACATTTTGTCATTTCACTGTTAATTATTGTTGTAGGAAGATACAAAGTTTTACCAGTACAGGATTGACCGAGACACAGTACATCAATTACTATTATACAATGCTGATGCTATCTCAATTTTGATTGGCTAAAAGTATCCCGCTAATTCTAGATGGCGCTGTGTCATCGCGTCACATCTACAGACACTGGCATTTATGCTTGTAGGTATGACTCGTTTTTGCAGACAATGAAGTTTTGTTTACGTCTCGATATCGGGAACATTTTCCATAAGACCGTACAACTTAGCTTTAGAATTTTGTTCAAAAGTTTCAGTTCGATTCAGTTTTTCCTGAAACGTTTTCAGATGTTTTAGGCTTAAATCCTTTCTGTAAACCTTTTGAATTCCGCTTTACATGTAATTCACGGCTGTCATTTATAAAGATGTTTAAACTGAAACATGTCATTGCGCGGCTTACTTTGTTGTTGTTCTGTGAAATGTCTCAACGCTTCTACATTTATAATTGTATAATAATTGTATTATTGGATTCGGTTTTCGCATGATAGCGAAATTATCAAGGCCTCGGTTTGTGTTATCCGCCTCAGCCTTCGGCTTTGGCAGATAACACAAACCTCGGCCTTGATAATTCTCGCTATCATGCTCAACCTCATCCAATAATTGCTTATTGTCAGGCATCATATATTGGCAATGTTGAAGAGAAGTACATCTCAACTGGTAAGCCATATTCGGCCAGGTTGTCTGCCAAAAATGTCTGGCTTACCAAAGCCAAGGGGCCATAACTCAAGGGATTGTGTTGACCATTATGTTTTGAGAAAGGCTTTTTTCCCACATGCAATGGAATAAAAGTTTCCAAATAAAGAAATTATAAAATTATGAAAGGATCATTGGAATGATGAATTTATGAACTTTGGCATTTCTCGTAAAATTTTATATTTTAGTAGTTTACTCCAATCTTGGATACAAAGGTGCAGATGAAACACTGTACGAGGAGGAAATTAATTGAAGCAAGGAGAGAGGCACAGCAAAATGCTAATTATGCTGTTGAGGGGGATGTGAGTATCTTTTTTTCCAGTTGAAACAATTCTGATTGATACAAACGTTGATTACATAAGTTATGCCATCTTCTTGATCATAAATTATTGCATGTGACATTTATCTTTTTTTTTCTGATCTATGGTTGTTGTTTCATTATATTCAGATCATTATAACAGATGCGCGGCACGACTTAAGTCGAGCTGCCCAGCATACGACGGTGTCAGCTTTATCTTACAGGTGATAATCATCATATACACGTTAGAGTGATTATTACTTGGTAGTAATTTTTGATTTATATTCTTTTTGTCTTTTGCTGACCACTGTCAATATTTTTTAATTAAGAATCTTATATGTTCATGTGAGTTAATATTGTTTCCCAAATAAAACATTCTGGTCCTTTCAGAAACAAAAAAGTCATTTACAGCCTCCACTGGTCAAAAGAAGACATGCCGTCTGCTACAACACGTGAGGTTCCAATGACCAAACAAGTAGTAACGTCTCTCAGGGCTCTTGGTATGATACATACAGTTCTCAGAAGATCTTTCTATATCCCATTTGACTTGAATGATTGGTTTTGTTGAAGTGAAAGTCAAGTTTTTCCTTAATGTATTCTGCGACTCTAAGGAAACAGATATGCTGCTGTGCCACAAAACTTGCTTTTCATTGCAGGCCATCGTGTTGGGGAGGTTGCCCATGATTTTGTACCAGCGCTAAAGCAGTGGTTGACCTCTGAGGGAATCAAGAATTCATATGACAGCTGGCATGGTACATACTTCAAAATTACAATATTATTCTGAATACTTTGCTATTCCTTATGACACTTTATGACCTGTTATTATCTCAAAAATTACTTCAGTACAGAATATTTCCTTTGTGTCAAACACAGCATTTCTTTTTCATGCAAAGGTGGTAAAGGTGTAAAGAAGGCCATCAAAAAAAGTGTCAAGTGGTCTCCAAAGGGATGCAGAGAAATCATGGTTTTCTGAATTATCTGACAAGGGTATAATCTGTAATTTAAACTGTGTCACCATTCAAAAGGGGTTTCTTGAGTCATGGAAAGTATGAAGCTGTCATAAGAAAATCTTTTTTTTTTCTTTAGTAAAATGCACCAAGACACATATCTATTATGCCATGAAAAACTGTAATGGGCATGCTAATGCACTGAAAGCTTACATGATAAATATCATTGACCATTACAAGGTATACCTGTCACCACTGTCTTGAACATTATGTAGTGGTTATTTGTGAAACACGAAAAGGGAGAGAGAGATCCCTTCCCTATGATATGTCAAAATACAAAAAATTAAATTAATACAATCCTTCTTATTTACTTAGGGAAACCATTCCAACTGCTACAAGGATTCACGGTGTCAAGAACAGGGCTATGTTTGCAGCAAGAAGCCTCTTACAAATGATCGGGCTATTGCTGTTTACAGGAAGGCCATTGAAGGGACAACCATCTACAAAAATCCACAGGATTATTTCCTGGTACTATCATAACCGACTAAAAAGATTGTTTAAACTGGCCTAATATTGGAAAACTATCACACTGAGAAATTGTTATTATCATCAACATTTAAGTTGTTCTTACTTTTCAGTGTCGAGATACTTACTGGATAGAGTCTTTGCACTTCGTAATGCTTATTTATGCCCAGAAGCGCATACATTTCGGACGAACAGACACGTACAAGATGAGAATGCAGTTGGCTATTCTTGACTGGGTATTACAAATTCTAATGAAGCTAATAATTATTATAATTTTGTGAGTAATCCTGGAAACAAATTTGGTTCTTTGATTTAGATATAAACTGGCAAACTGTAGTTGTTGCTATTTACTTATTTAAAGGGCGCGCGAATCAAATAAACGGGTCTTCGACACGTTCTCTTTTTGAGCACGTTTGGCAGACACTTTCGACAAAATGATGCGAAAGAAAGACAAATTCTGAGCAGCATAAGATCTGGGTCGAAAGGAGGTCTTACTAGATAATAAGGGCCAGACGTACCGTTTGGTTTCTGACCATTAGCAGGCCTCACAGAGATGATCTCGCAATCGGACGTATTATCCTTTATTGATTTTAGTATCTTTTGCGTTTCATCGTCAAATATTTCAACTGTGACTTGCATTTAAGCAATGAATATTTTAGATAACATTACCGACGATGAATATGAAATAAGAGCAACATATTTGGGTAAATAACAGCTACACTGAAATGGCAAATAACTACTCACCCGCACACGTTTTCTTCCGGACAACTGACTCGAGCCCAGCATTTTTCTTTTCTTTATTATTGATAACAAAAGTTACAAGTTTTAAGACAGAATTTAATTGAAACTTAGATGAATCAAGAAAAGGTCTACCGCGAGAAATGTATTTCTGGCACGTTGAGGAGCTGTCACGGAGTAGTAGATGTGGAAACTTCGATGTCCGGAGAGATATGACTGACGGTTTGCCCAGGGCAAAGGTTTTTTAAGATGGTTATGCCAGCTTAAGGTCATACCATTCTATAGTATTTTTTCAGGGTCCAGTGACTGTCGCGTTCTTTTGGTTAATCGCATCATTGATCTTAAGCTTAAATTAACGTCTGGTGATTTGTCTGCTAGCTCTGAAATTTCCGAGCTCGAAAGTAAACTGAAGGCACTCACCTTGAAAGAGTTGGATGGCTCTAAGGTTCGCTCCAGAGTTCAGTGGCTTGAAGGGACAAACACCTACTCGTTATTTCTTTAAACTTGAGCGTGAGCGCTTTGAGCGTAATATTCTCACTTTCATTCTAGATTTTAACGATGTCGAGATTCAGTTTACACGTAGAAAAATCGAGCGTGCGCATGTGCAGTTCAATGAACCTATTGATCTTCCTTCTCAAAAACGTTCTTTACATTCGATGGAAAAATTCCTTTTTCCTTCTCAAAGCATCGCCTGCGAGGGTTTCCTGTATAGCGAGGAGTTATTGAATTTCGTTAGAAGTGTTAATACCGGGAAGGTAACCGAATCTGATGGGCTGTCGGTGGAATTTTATTTACATTTTTGGAAGGCTTTGAGTTTCATCAGCGGCAACGTCCTACAACGAAAACCAACCAGTGATAAACAAAGTGCTTGGGCCTTTGTACACAAAGGGCTCAAAGTCAACCGCGTTCCCAGAATCTTTGCGGAGGGGCGACCGAAATGGCGGACAAGGCGCGCAATTGTCCTCCATTTTGAATCACCCCGCCACAAAGAGCCTGGAAACGTGGTTTTGGGACAATGCAATCGCTTATCGACGGTTTGAAATTCGCGTGGGCGATGTGTTCTTTCCTCTTTCTTTGGACGACCAAGGTTTACAGTACCCTGGGTGCCAGAGGAACCTTTTTTTCAAGTTCGGAGAGAAAGCTCAACGATTCCAAATCAACGGTCGAGGACGAAAAAAAATGCCTCTGGTCGCACAACCCCAGAACTACATTTTCAAGTCATCAAATCGGGACAGAATTTGTCCTAGTTCGCTGATTGGACAATACGCTCGAGGGAGTTTCTGATTGGACAAATCGATTAACCGGTTCTCAACAGTTGTTGCGACAAGCAGCGTTGCATGACTTCGGCCCGAGAGGAAAAGACCAAACTGTTTCGATGGTACGTATGCTGCTTCAGTGCCTTCACGCACAATAACGGCTTTGACGACGTGAAAACATCCATTTTAATTGTAGTTAAATTATTTTGCTTATCGATTCGCGCATGAGAGCAGATACTCAAGCTCGTTTGAGAGCGGTCGGGGGAATTAACTGTTGAACTCGTCAACATTTTTTGCAAGTGTGTCTGGGAACGGAGGAGTTATGGTGGGAAAATGATAAGGACAGACAAAAGTTTCTCGCATTTCGAAGTCTTCCATTCCGGCTCTTTGCTGTTACAGTATCCTGTTATAAACACGTTTAACAGACATTTCATCAAATAAATCAAGCTTACGCACCTAAAATCAATACAACATCGTTAAAATTGCTCCAAAATTATTAAAGCCGTTGAAATGAATAGCCATCACTGTAATCGCAATTTTCAGGAATGTTTGTAATTGATGCGCTTCATTGCGTCCAGTGGGAAGCAGTCTCAGATTAGCGACCAAAACTTGTTTGACGAGAAACCTGAACTGTCTCTTCGCATGAAAATGAGGTTCTGGGGTCGTGCGACCAGAGGTTTTTTTTTTTCTTTCCCGTCCTTGTCCGTTGTTTTGGAATCGCCGAGCGTTCTCTCCGACCTTGAAAAATAAAATTCCTCTCGAACCCAGGGTAGGTTTACGGTGATTTTTTGACATTTGTGCGGGGCAGGGTGAAATGCAAGTAAGAATCGACGAAATTTGAAAGAAAGGGCTACGACCATCCAGGCCAGAACGTCGGAAACCAACCCTAGTAGTTTTACAGAAGCTCGCCACAAAAATACACCCCAGTGTCATGAACGTTGAATGGTCGGTCTTTGGAATGTTCTATGCCTAGTACCACCGATTCCAATGCAACAGGAAAAACCTAGCGAGAGTAGACTTCGCAAGCTGCTTGACGTGGAACAGAATGATTTCCGTACAGGTCCCTACTTCATTATGCATGCAGAAGAAATCAATTATTCATTCGCGCTATTGTTTTGTAGAACAATACGTATACCCAAGAGAATCGAATATATACATGGCTAATTTGTACTTACGGGATGAATAAAAATGGATCTCATTTCTCTCTCCGTCCCTCTCTCTCTTCTATCCCTACATCACCCACACCGTTACTCGTTTTCGTCCCAGCTTTCCTCTTTCTATCCCTTCGTCCTGTCCTTTTTTCCAAATCCCGCTCGGCTTTTTCTGCCATTTTATCCCATGATATGTCACTCGCAGCTTGTCTTGAACTCCGACCCACTTATCCCTGTTCTTGACCACTGAGCTAACGTGACAAGTTGCTACTTCACACCTTCAAAAGTATATTTTATTTTGAATTCTGGCTTACTATTTACATAACAATGATACGTAATTATATACACGTGCCGCGCCGAGCACCTACAATCGAACTTACACTCGTAGATTACCGTTCAGACATCCCCGTTTTTCTACTCTTGAAATAACCTATCCCTTTCATAATGCTAACCATAACCCTAACTACGATTAAAGGCACTGTTTGAGCTTAAGTTTAGTCCCTGTGGTATTTTTAGGTTTTCCAGTATTGCTGTGAACTGTGACCTGCTTTTTCCTTCATGCCCCGTGGGTGCGGCACAGTTATGAGTTCACTGCGTGGAAGAGTGGGCAACGCTTACAGTCTGATTGGTGCATCTTTCATGGGAAACTTTAATGCAAGAGTTCATTGTAGTTAAAATTGTTTCATGTTTCCCTTTTCTTGAAGCAACCTTGTGTCTTCGTAACAATCAAGATGGCTACCGAAGTAAAAGCGTCAGTATGCAAAGGGGATTTGAACATTTTGAAATTGTCCCTGCTATATACCCTATCCCGAGCGGTGCATAGTGTGGTGCAAAGAAAAAAAATACTTTTTTCGTCCTCCGTGTCCAAAACCTGTGTGGAAACGCAGTCAGTTGGCAAAGACAAAGTGCATCGGTAGACGGATCTGTTTCGCGATGCTCAAGAAAAAACTGCAAATGATGGATAACCTTCAATCTGCTAGAACACATAATTTTCTGACAGTAAACTCTCCTTGAAAAAATATTAGCCCTAGCTACCACTTGCCGGAAAGTTTACAATTGCCTACAAGACAAGGGCTATCATCATCTCACAGTTAACTATCGCCTAACCTTCCTCGTCCCAGACATATGGTACAGACGAGCCCACAGCAGGGCATTGAAAAGACACTATGGGGAGTTAAATGAAGTATGCCTCGTACGGGAATATCCATGGATCTCTACCAAAGTTATTTACTTGGAAGTGTCATTGAGCATATTGCCGATCGATAAATCGCAAAAGCCCGCTAAATGCCGTTCGTGATCCTGGATACAGGAAAGGAAGAAAACATACACTTTGCAGTGTCTCAGCGAATTCGCAAGCAGACAGAAAGAATAACTTCACGATTAAAAGAGCAGGTAGCCATTATTATATATATATATTTTTTTTGACAGTACTTTTATTTGGTCAGTCATGTTTGAGAATCTGAACCCTATTACAACGATTGCTTGAAACTTGTCATCATTTGACTCTGTAGCTGCGCGATGCAGCTCGAGTCAAAGACCCACATTTCACCCTTGCTCGCCATAGAGTCTCCAGTAGCTCAGTGGTTAGAGCATCCGACTAGATCACGGAGGGTCGTGGGTTCGAATCCCATCCGGGGCTCGGACTTTTTCCGAGTTCCCAGTGGGTTCCATCAACATCACATTTCTCATGTGCTTGAAACTCCAATGAAAAATGGGTAAAATTTCAGGAAAAGTGCCGAAATTGCAGGAAAAATTGTTCGATTTTCCGTATCTCAGTCAGAAGTTCGACCGGTTTTTTTGAAGTCCATAAAAACCTCTAAGAAGAAAGAACAAAGCGCCACAGTCCCAAAAGGCGTCTATTGTTATCGCTATTGTTTTCTTGAAAAAAAGGGGCGTATGCATAATCAAATAGGGACCTGTGCGGAAATCTTGCCCTTGGAACCGTTGAATCTAGACTCACACGTACTGGATTCTGATGAGGGAGTTCAGAGACGGTGTTCGAGCAAGAGATACCACCAATGCCAGCAGCATTAATCCATGAAGAATTCGTTGCAAAAATAGAGGCCTTCTTCCGAAAGCAAACGGAGCTCAACGAACGTTTGGAACAAAGGGTGGCCGAACAGCTAGTTTTCAACAAAGGAGCAGGAAGATTTAAGACCAAAAGAAAAGTACTGTTATCAAACATTTAATGGCTACCTGCCTTATTTCTCGTGAAGTTGTTCTTCCTTTCTGTTTAGGAATTCGCCGAATCACTAGTACTGCAAAGTGTATGTTTTCTTCCTTTCCTGTATAAGGCACTGCCATTTTAGGATCACGAACGGTGCATTTCGTGGACTTTTGCGTTTTATCGCTCTTTGTCGGAAATCGGCGCAATATGCTCAATGATGTTTTCAACTGTACAACTTTGATAAGGATCCATGGATGTTCCCGTCCGAGGCATACCTCGTTTCACTCCCCACAATGTATTTTCAATGCTCTGTTGTGGGCTCATTTGTCTAGGTCGACGAAGTTTAAGCGATGGTTAACTATGAGATGATGGTAGCCCTCGTCTTGTAGGCAATTGTGAGCTTTCCGACCTCAGGTCGCTAGGGCTAATGTTTTTTCAAGGAAAGCTTACTGCAGAATATCACGAGTTCTGGCGGATTGAATATTATCCATTGCAGTTTTTTTTTTTGAACCTCGCGAAACAAATCCATCTCCCGATGCACTCTGTCTTTGCCAACTGACCGCGTTTCCACAAAGGTTTTGGACATTTCACTGACGACGAAAGTAAATTGTGTTCTTTGCACCACTCTATGCACTCTATGCACCTTTCGGGATCAGCTGTACAGCAGAGACAATTTCCAAATGTTCAAATCTCGCTTCGCTGACGCTCTTACTTCGGTTGCCGTCTTGATAATGGCGAAAATAATAGCTTGCTCCAAAAGAAGGGAAACATGAAACGATTTTAATTGCAATGAACTCGTGTATTAAAACTTCCCATGAAGGATGCACCAATCAGACTGGAAGCGTGGTACACTCTTCCATGCAATGAACTTATAAGTGTGCCGCACGGGGCATGAAGGAAAAGCAGAGATCACAGCAATGCTGGATAACCTAAACCTATCACAGGGACTAACCTTAAGCCTAAACAGTGTATTTATTCGTAATTCAAACAATACTGCTACTAGAGCACAATAGTGGCCAGGTATTCTATGGTTACTCCCTCATCACCGTGTCATAGGAAATAGTTACATATATCCTTGCACAAGCAATGTGGTGTGCAGTGGCAAGGTTTAGTGGAATTCCAAATTTCCTATGACATGCTATACCTTCACTGGTGTCTCTTGTCCAAAAAATTGTCACATGTTTAGTAGCGGAGCTCCGCGCGCGCGCGGAGCACCATAGTTAAGAAAATATGGTAACCCATCGATGTGAGAAAATTTGGTTTTATAGCCATGACGTCATCAACGTCCGTACGTACAACGTACGTACGTACGTCCGTCCGCCCCTTCATGTATGCCAATGTGACCAGTACACGTAACCA
>BLFO01003992.1:823521-826021 GCA_014634245.1 Montipora cactus
TACCACTACTGGCCGACAAAGATGATGAAGAATTCTTAGGCATTGTGGCGAAAGTGGTAAAAAAACAACTCACGTCAACTCCTACCAATGCCACTGTCTCATGCGAGGAGACCAAGTGCCCGACATAGTAATGTTCGTTGTTATAATTGCGGAAAGTCTGTGCATATCAGCGTAAACTGTTTCAAAAGAAGGCGGGAGCCACGCGGACGTCCGTTTACGTTTGCTTCCCAAACTAAGAACAATAACAAATGAACATTTGTTGGATTTTGGATCGCAAACACATAATTGTTGCATATGAAGTTACTATTGTGTTAAACCATTAAGATATGACCATCCTGTAAAATCGTATACAGATGTTTCAATAAATATCATTCTTATGTGGCAATACTCTATTCTTTTATCTCCCCACTCCTTTTCTTTTCTCGTGTTGTTATTATTACTATTACATTAGTTTTGTTTCCTTTTTATCCCCTAGTAGAGTAGTGGCAGTTGTGAAAAAGGGTATCTAATCAAACTCCCCCGGTCTATCGCTGGGTCATGACAGTCACCCCTCTGCTGACCTCAGTGCCCCACCTTATTATTCCTTTGTTTGTTTGTTTGTTTATTATTCTTTTCTTTGAATTGCAGTTTGATGAGAAAGTTGTAGTATATTCAAACATGCCTCGAAAACCAATCACATGGGTGAACTGGATGGGAACGTCATTCGAGGTTAGCTCAGGGGTGACAGTCCAGGAATTATCCAAACAATACATACACAAAGTGATCCTGGGGAAGAATTAGCAGAAATTAGCGAAATTAGCGAAATTACTATTTAGAGACCCGAACGCCTTTCGTGCAGGCGAACTGCACAAACATTACGATAAATGGTGTAAAATCATGGGCAACAACCCCTCACCAGAACAAGCTACGATATTAAGGTGGATTCGCGATGGACTCTCCATTTTTGAATTCTTTCAATCATTCTCTGGCAACTTTCAAGGCCGTCATTACCGATCGGATGGTCCCCCACCGGAATATATTAGAAATAGCACTTCCTACAAACCTTTTGCTGACTTTGTGAAGCGTTGTGAACGTTGCTTAAGCGTTTGCGGACAGGGGCAGTATCATTGAAAGGAAGAATTAGTGAGGTTGAACTACCACACTTAGTCCTGCCGTTGACCGTCGAACCCAGTAAACCCAGAAACTGTATGTTCTGATAGCCATTTTATAGTGAGTTTCGGGGAGAGAAGTGCCTGGGAAGAATGAGGTTGGGGTAAATAAGATTGGGATGATCTTTCGTCTCGGGGGGTCTGGGGTAAGGATACGGACAAGGCGAAGCGGAAGGTAGAGCGTGGATCAACTTTCTACCCATACCTTATCAGGCTGAGCGTGAAAGAGAGGGTTGTGCAATAGAATGCTATTCACAATGCTCGACAATAAAGCGCGAGGCATGATACCACACAGAACTGCCAAATAAACACATGGCAGGGGTTGCACGTGTTTTTCGCACCCCAGGATAACAATAAATACAGGATCCGTTGTTTTCTCATTCAATCTCTCAGTTTTCCAGCGCGAAGGAGGAAAGGGGGAACGGCCCTCACACCCACCCTCTTGCGGGTAAATTCGTGTCCGAGAACACGGGTACAAGCTATCGTCTCCTAAACGCTGGATCAACTTTCTACCCATACCTTATCAGGCTGAGCGTGAAAGAGAGTGTTGTGTAATAGAATACTATCACATTTGCTTCAGTGAGAAAAAACAATTTTATTTTGATCACAATGCTACCTGAGCAAATAGTCTTGGTCATTTGCCTGCATTTGGTATAAAGAGCAATTATGTGAAAAAAATGTACTTCGGTTACATTTGATATCCCGAGCAAATCTCTACAAAAATACATACTTGAACACATTTGCCATCCTGAGCAAAACCCTGCAAAACTACATATTTAGACGCGTTTGCTATTCTGAGCAAATCTCTGCAAAAATTCTTGTTTGAACACATTTGCTATTCCGAGCAAACAGGTACAAAAACTAATATTTGATCGCTTTTACTCATCTTGTAAAAAAGGTGCAATGATGACAGTTTGATCAAATTTACAACTTCAGGGAAAGTACTTGCAAAATTTTAGTTTTAACATCATGTTTA
Organism: Montipora cactus; assembly: GCA_014634245.1. Taxonomy (NCBI): domain Eukaryota; kingdom Metazoa; phylum Cnidaria; class Anthozoa; order Scleractinia; family Acroporidae; genus Montipora; species Montipora cactus. Next base: position 825,646 of record BLFO01003992.1, read on the forward strand.
CTACCCCTCCAAATATCAAGAAAAGTACCATGTTATACCTACTTTTACTCACAACAGCAAATTTAAGACAAATGTGGAAGTTACTCGCGTTGCCGTGGGTAGAAAAACTGTCGCAAATTAATGTGATCTTTGCGTTTCAGCAAATTTAAGCAAACGTGCACAAACGTAACATTTGTCGTGCATTTGCTCCACATTTGCTATATTTGAAAATCCGTTGTTTCGTGCAGTGCAGGCTAGGCTGGTATAAGGGAACCTACCGACGTTATCAAGCTCAAGAATTTACTTAATGTGCTCGTGGCTTAAGTTAAGTGACACCTAGTTTATTGTTGTAAAAGCTTTATTTACCATTACAACATAAGTAAATTAGAACGTATTC
>BLFO01003992.1:847496-849996 GCA_014634245.1 Montipora cactus
CATCACGACTCAGGATAAAGACATTCAGGTTGAATAATTGTGGGTAAAATGGACTCCACCAATTGATAATGGAGGGAGTAATATTACAGGATATCGTGTAATAGTTGTACAGGATGGAAAAGTGATAATAAATAAAACCACAACCTCTGACAAGCTTCAGTACTTTGTGGATAAAGGTTTGACCAAAAGCACGAACTATACTTTGAGGGTCTCTGCCCTAAATAGGGTTTTTGAAGGAATGGCAGATGAAAAAAATGTGATGACTAAGCATCAAGGTGAGAAAGCTTATCTTACATTAGTGATACTGCATTAAGATGCAGTGTGTCTTTTGATTTAATTTTATTTTAAAAAAATGTAAGCTACAGTGCTTTGGTGGATCTCGACTATTTCTGTTTGCAAAGTTGCTGTATCAATGACAGTTACAATGACTTTCTGTTAATGAGAAATTACAAGAATGAAGGTAGTGTAATGGTTGAGTGAAAAATAATTTGAAGAATTGTTTAGGATGTTTGCACCACCTTTAAAAAGATATTAAGGGAATTGCAAGTTTTTTTTTGCTGTAAGATTTTGCACTTTTCCTAGCCTTCATTGTTCACCGATCATTATGTCATAAAGGAAAATTGCTGACTTTAAACCGACTTGTCAATTACATGTATGGGAGCATTTTATTGCTGTTGTTATCTGGGACAGTAAGACGTGATAGATTTTCTGTTTTTTCCTAAAGAAACAGAAACCGTAAGCAATAACAACCAGTTGCACAGCTAACTTTAATCTCATGAGAGAATCACCTGTTCAACTTAACTCTGCATTTGGGTTGATGTGAAGACATCAGCATTTACATTCTGCACAGGAGACTCAGACTTTCAAGCACAATGTTTGTCATGCGATGAATGCTTTTATCACCATGTTTGATTTTTAGGTGCCCCAGCTACTGCTGAAATTATAGATTTGCCTGCTGTGACAAAAAGCAATAACGTGACAATAAAATGGAATGAGCCACAGAACAATGGAGCATCCATAACTCTGTACACAGTGTACCAAAGAGATGTAAAAAAGGGTGATATAAAGGGGGAATGGATCAAAATACGGGAAATTAAGGACTTATCAAGGCGTCAAGTGGTTGTTTCATTGGAGAGAAACAAGGTGTATGAGTTTGTGGTTACCGCCAAGAATAGTTTCGGCGAAAGTTTGCGAGAAGGACAAAACATCAGAAAACTTCATGTTTTAGGAGGTAGGCAGAACTGCTATACTGATTTTGTCATAAGGAGCTACACGTCTTGCAATTTTGTCGTGATACGTTGTACTTTAATGCACTTTGACAGTTTTCTTAGCGGTTTTTTTTGTTTTTTAGATATTTTTATTGTATAGATTTTCATTGTTTCTTTTCCATGGATGGACACCTTGGATGGGTCTGAGCGTCCCATTTGTACGTTTCCATTTAGGGCATCCATTTTTACTTTCCTTATTCCATTTTAGTGTGTATCACACAATAGAGTTTGAAACAGGTAAATTAACATAAAGGCTTTGAAAATGAAAAAGAGGTTTCTAGAGGTCAGAACGGAAGCACAGGGAAGGTGGTTGGATCTTGAATTTTGCCACATAAAAATGCTTGCTGTGCGCTGTGTTGTATATGTATATTTTTTCTGCCTGGGAGGTTTTGTCGATTATCTTTTTTTCTTAAAACCCAACCAGGCAACCACAGGGCAGCATAGTACTTTCTTGTGCATAATAAAAGAGTCTGCTTTTATGTATTTTAATCTTCATAGATATTCCGGAGCCTGTGAAAAATATGAAAGTCGAGCGAAAAGATGACACTGTAACCCTCAGTTGGTTTGAACCAGAAAATAATGGAGCAGCCATCATTAGGTACTCCATCTACACAAGAATTGGTAGTGATGTAGAGTGGAAAAAAGTTGCAGACTTAAAAGTAGAAGAGGGTTTCAAGCTTGAATACACTCTTACATTAGAGAGAGGCAAAAACTATGAATTGATGGTGACTGCAACCAACGAATTTGGTGAGAAAGCTATGAATGAAGACAACATTCAGACAGTTGAAGTACCCAACCTAGGTGAGCAAAGGGTTGAATCATCAAAATAATTGAAGGGTGTCATATTCATTGTATTGTCCTCACAATGATGAAAGATCATCATACCTGTAAATGTAAGTTACCAGTCTTTCTGAGTCATTGTGGCATATGTAGGAATTTGGGACTCGTGTTGCATGAATATTACATGTATGTGACACATATATGTAACATATACTTTGCGGAGGTACATGTGAAACGATCGGTGATCTAAACAGATCGCTTAGATCCCGATATCTTAACACTAGCAAAAATATCGGGATCCAAGCGATCTGTAAAGATCACCGATCGTTTCACATGTACCTCCACAAATGTCATTTATAGCATAACCTGTACGTTTTGCAATAAATTATTCATTGGCGAAACAGGTAGACGACTAGGTGACCGATTCCGCGAACACCTCCGCGATGTTGAGA
>BLFO01003992.1:857496-869996 GCA_014634245.1 Montipora cactus
AGTAATATTAGTAGAAGTAGCCGCAGCAGTAGTAGCAAAAGCAGCAGCAGCAGCAAAAATTGATAAATTTCAGTAATTGTCATGTGTATCTAGCGACAGTGAAATAGCCGTTGAAAGTAATCAAGTAGATGGCCAAAAGGCAATAAAATTAAATTTAGAAATTGAGTATCAAAACATAATTAGGAATTGAATTAAACAGGTAGCCCAGAGAATAGGTTTATAACAGTGTGAAACATTAATATTACACCATTTGAGATTGCCTTACCTCTTTTACCGTTGAAGGCAATGTATGCTACGTATATGACAGAATTTGTGTAAAAAAATTGTTAAGTATTAAATTTTGTTTTGTGTTTACTTACCTTGATCTTTTTCACTGGCGACAGTTAATTAATTAATTAATTTTAGCGATTCTCGATCTGCGACTATTTGTTCCCTTTCACAATGCAGCATGCTTTCCCAAAACGTTGATTACCATGAATTAATAGCGGAGCTCCGCGCGCGAGTGGAGCACAATAGTTAAGAAAATATGGTAACCCATCCATGCGAGAAATTTTGGTTTTATAGCAGTGACGTCATCGATCGTCCGTCCGTACGGCCGTACGTCAACCCCTTCATGTATTACAATGTGAACAGTATCACGTTAGCTTACAGTATATATCTTTGATACTGGACATCCATGCAATGATCAATTGACACCTGTCAAAACAAGGTATCCACTGACCAGTATCATGTGACCATATCGCGGGCTCAAACTAAGAGCTCACTTTTCAGGTCATTTTTTTTTTTAAGTTGACCGTTGACCAGGTGAATTGCATGCTTAAGCCAGACATAAACGAGGCTTAATTTTTCGCGGGCTTTCTGTGGCTCGACGCGGCTACACGGCGATACTACGTCAACTATAGTTCTTACACAGTCAACGCTTTTCGTGGTCAGGTGGAAAACGGTTTGGAAAATGTTTTCTTTCTGCATTTTCCGCTGGTCTTAATCTAGTTTGACATATCATGGTAGCTGTGGTCCACACTGGTGGCTACGCAGTTATTTAAGTTGAGCATCGGAGGGATACAAACTTAAAGCTGAATGTTTATTTTTAATTTGTTTACAGCTGCTTTTTTTTGTGTATTGAAATTTTTGGCATATCTTTAGAAGCTCTGATACGGTTGCATGATTCCTGGAGGACCTATGACTAAAACAGAGAAAGAGAACGACAACGACAAAGCAAAATTATACTAGTAATAGCTCGTACTTGGTGGAAGAAGTAACTCCACAAATTCTTTCCTTGGACACCAAACCGTTTGTTATTTTTACGGATGCGCTATTTAAAGGGGATGCGTATATTTAAAAAGTGGTTTTATCGGTTTTTCCTTCGTTCAGTAATGAAACTCGAATTTTTATTTTCAACTGGAATTAAATAACAATTTTCCGTACTCTTTTGGACATAAAGAAAATATATTGATTCTTTTTTTTGTTTTTGTTTGTTATGCTCTAAAATGCGAGCAAACATGAGTTGAGTTCTTATAAAATTAGGGGGAAATTTCACTAGCTTGTGTTTTCACACGTTTGTTTAATTAAAGCTCCTAAAGGTAACTTAGTGTTGGAGAGGATCTTGTTTGAAGTTCGTCCATTATTGATTGCATTGCCGTATTTTGCCGATTCTTATTACAAGCCAAGCTGGCGTGTTTCAAGGAAATACATCAAAATGTGAATGATCTTGTGATCAGAGATAAATTGGAATGAAGTACATCAGTAAAACTCGCTTTGACCTTGAACTGACAAAGGTTTTTGATGGTTGCAGTTGCTCTGCAATGGTTTTTTTTTTTCCTTTTCCATTCGCTCGCTGAGAGGGTGCTCGTTTTCTTTTAAAACTCATACAGTTCAAGAAAAATTCATTGCCAAACTGGTGAATTCCAAAGTAAATTTCACTCGAAAAACCGATATCCCACTTTAGCGTGAAATATACGGTGGAATTCACTACTTAGGCAATGAATATTTCTATAGAGGAAAGCAAAGAGAATAATGTAATTAAGCAGCAACTGGAAACACAAAAGCGCAGACAATTCGAAACCTTTTTTTTTGTGTTCACTAATCCTACAGGCAGTAAGAATAAATAACCAGGGACCTCCGCTTTTAGGCTTGGCTAAATCTTGTTTTATTTCCTTAACTTGATCATAACCACCATGACAACTGCTCATATGTTTTGCAGCGGAGATCCGCGCGCGCTCGCACGGAGCACCATGGTTAAGAAAATATGGTAGCCCATCGATGCGAGAAATCTCGGTTTTAGTTATGACGTCATCGATCGTGCGTCCGTACGTCCACCCTTCCATGTTTGCCATTGTGACTTGTGCCCAACGTGGTGGCCATGTACTCTAACTACTTAATTTACAATGTACATGTTTGATATTGGACATCCATGTTATAGTCAATTGACACCTGTCAAAATAAGGGATCTGCTGACCAGTAACATATGACCATATTGTAGGCTCAAGTTTAGAGCTTACCGAGGTCAGCTATTTTTTTTAGAAATTGACCGCTGATCAGGTACTGGCTTTTGATTGGATCGCATGTTCAAGCCAGGTAAACTTCTTGTAGTCAGGAGAACTAAACATAAACGAGGCTTAATTTTTCGCGCTTATTCTGTGGGAGGCACGGTGGCCTCATGGTTAGTGTCCTTAACTCCGGATCGAGTAGTCCGGGTTCGGGTCCTGGCTGGGGACATTGAGTTGTGTTCTTGGGCAACACACTTTATTCTCACGGTGCCTCTCTCCACCCAGGTGTATAAATGGGTACCGGTGAATAGTGCTGGGGGTAACCCTGCGATGGGGACATTGCATCCCATCCAGGGTGGAGTAGACATACTCCTAGCCTCCCCAGTAGAAATTTTCCCAGCCTCCCCAGGGGGGAGTAGAAATACTCCTAGTCGCTTCATGCTACAGAACCCGGAGATAAGCGTCAGCCTGGTGGGCCTTCTAGGCTCGTAGCAGACTTTTACCTTTCTGTGGCTCGACGCGGTTACACGGCCGTAGTACGGCAACTAAAGCTCTTAACAGTCGAGTGATAAGCGCAGTTCGGGTTAAATATCGGCAAAGAGCCAAGTACGTATGAAAAGGCTACAAAAGCCTGATGAGAGGGCTGGAGCATGGGGAAGGGGCGGGAAAATTCTTCTATAGTACCAAAAATCTGTGTTCAGTTGTTAACACAATGGGAATGCAGGCGAGAAGGTCCACGAGTTAAACTGATCTTGCCTATAACCTTAGTGTTATTCGATCTAACCTCATTTGATTGGCTTTTAAGCTCTATGATTGACAACGCCTCTTGCTCCATGCAACGGCACACCTAAATACTTAACTATGACGGGGCTCGAGGTAAAATCACATTATGCTTACGTCATAATGTAGGCCTTTTTCGTTGTGACCTTCGTATTGCTCCGCCACGGTCGATCATGAATCCAGGATTTTGAAGCAATTTTTCTTTTCTTTGAGACATAGATTAAGACCCAATGAGCTCAAATGAAGCACAAGACCGGTATAGCCCAGGGTAGTTGTTGTTGAGCCACCATCAAAGCAGAAATCTGCAGCAAATCTTTGCCGAACTCCCTTGGGCTGACAACGACAGTTTTTATTAGTTTGGCGCCCTTTCAGCAAGAAAGAGGAGTTGCTCTTTGAGCATCTTTAGCTGCATTTACGTTCTGAACATAGGAATGAAAATAAAGCAACAAAGCGATCTGGTGCTGATTCATACCGGCCGTTTCTATTCTCCAAATCGAGCGGGAAATGAGAATTATTAAAATGCGGTAAAGTTATTCAGTGACAGATCCTATGTTTACTTTCGGTTTATATCTCTACAGATACGATCCTAAAACGCAACGTTTTAATTGTCTCGGACATCTTCGGAGACAAAAATTGTCGGCAATATCTTGACCCTAACTGGATTCTTGCCTTGGGTGGTTAATGTTCCTCATGAAATTTTCTTTCTTTGGTATAGAATTGCATGGAACCGAAAGCAATTTTAGACTTAGATGATCCATTCGTGCATCCTTTAGATGACAAAGTCTTCAGTGATTGTCAACTGTTTGTCCCATTGAACTGTTAAACTTAAGTGACTTAAGTGGTTATGATAGTCTGTCATTGCAAGATAATCTGAAAATCCCTACCCCATTTAAACATCTTAAGAAAGAAAATACTTGTGAAAAGAAACTCTATAGCCAGTGCAATATCAGATAATGACATTTAGGTTCGCTTTGCCCCGTAACAATAATCGTTGAACATCTGCTTTTCATAAATGATAATAAAGATGGCATGGTAATTTAAACCCTTTAATATTTAAAGAAAAATGGTGAAACTTAAGCTGAATTTAATATCACTGTCAACGACATCCCTTGAAAGCCACCCACGACAATTGCAGGTGGCTTTCACTTGCTGGCGTTCTTTTCCCGAGTTAGTGGCAAAATCTCAATTTGAATTGAATTGAAATTTACGCTGTGCTGCTTCTGGCAAGTAAGTCTTTCATTAATACGAAATACCACCAAATACGAAATAAGTTTCAGGCAAGAGGAGCTTAAGCCGACTCTGGAATTCTTGGCTGGACTTCTGCTAACGGTGTAGATATCCGTCAACAAAAGCTTTGTTTTGTATTCAGAAAAGTGTTAAAACATTATTCAGAATCGATCAATTTGTACTGGGAACTTACGTTAAGCAGAAAAAAGTAGTTATTTTTGTATTGAATGACCATATTTAGGGGCGAGATGAAATTTGTGGGGAACACAAATCTATTTCAGTCCGTTTGCGCGCATCGACAGTGGCGGTTAGTGCTGGGACACGGAACCATTTTTCGTTCTATAGGATTCATGCATTAACTCTCTCACCCGGAGAAAAATGGTACAGTCTGGCTTTCAAATAAACTGGTTGGTCGAAATGTTAGCCAATTTGTCGAAGGAAAATTTTTTCAGCTCTTTCAAAGGGAGATTTGTCGCCTTCAAGTCGGTATTTTTTTGCGGGAAAATTGTGATCACGTTCCGAAATTCTGCGGGTCTAATCTGCAGATCGCGGGTCGCAGGTCACAGGTTGCAGGTCATTGTTTTACCAATACAGAAAGTATCCTAAACATTTTTAAAAGCTAACCTTAGGCCTAAAAACGTTTTTTTAGACCTAATTAGGCCTAAGGTTGGCTTTTAAGAATGTTTAGGATACTTTCTGTATTGGTGAAACAATGACCTTTGACCTGCAGATTAGACTCGCCGTCCGAAATTCTGGTAAAAACGTGGAGGAAGCTTGCGGAATAACTTTGGTTGGCCTCTGTGGGGGGATTAATTGAGCAGCCGTCGTCTGAATGTCATGGATTCTGCATTCAGATGTTTTCAAGCGAGTTATGGAGGCAGTAAACAATGTTGATGTCGGGAAATTCGGCGCTGGAAGCCTTCCCGGTAACAGGCTCTCGCTCAAACGTTGAGGAAAAATAAGTGCTGTTAGGTTCAATTTCATGATATTAGGATATCATGATAGCAGGAAAACGATAAGTATGTGATTAATATTGTATGTGCCAGCTTGTGACATGCTGGGAAATCGATTAGCCCGGAATGAAATTTTATACAGCTACAATTGGGCATTCTAAATTCCCAGTTCCTCAGTTATCGAGTTCCATAAGTATAGAACTTAAAAATGGTATGCTTTAAAATCAGAAAATGACCAATTCACCGTTGCTGTTGAAAAAAGTGTATGTCAGGCAAAACAAGTTGCATCTTGGTAGCCTGACGTTAACTGAGAAATAATTTGCCTGTGTTTAAATTAACAAATATACCAATACATGACTAACGTTTCATGTTTAACCGGAGAATTAGGGAAGTAGATCTTCGAAGGTGTAATAGCTGTTGAGTTTTATTTCTCAGTTATGGAGTTCCCTAAGTATAAAACTTAAAAATGGTTTGCTTTAACATCAGAAAAGAACTAATTCACCGTTGCTGTTGAAAGAAGTGCATGCCAGGCAAAACAAGTTGCATCTTGGTAACCTGACGTTAACTGAGAAATAATTTGCCTGTGTTTAAATTAACAAATATACCAATACATCACTAACGTTTCATGTTTAACCGGAGAATTAAGGAAGCAGATGTTCGAAGGTGTAATAGCTGTTGAGTTTTGTTTCTCGGTTATCGAGTTCCATAAGTATAAAACTTAAAAATGGTTTGCTTTAACATCAGAAAAGAACCAATTCACCGTTGCTGTTGAGAAAAGTGTATGCCACACAAAACAAGTTGCATCTCGGTAGCCAGAAAGTTAAGAAATAATTTGCCTGTGTTTAAATTAACAAATACACCAATACATCACTAACGTTTCATGTTTAACCGAAGAATTAGAGAAGCAGATGTTCGAAGGAGTAATAGCTGTTGAGTTTTATTTCTCAGTTATCGAGTTCCATATGTATGAAATTTAAAAATGGTTTGCTTTAAAATCAGAAAAGAACCAATTCAGCGTTGCTGTTGAGAAAAGTATATGACAGGCAAAACAAGTTGCATCTCGGTAGCTTGAAAGTTAGGATATAACTTGCCTGTGTTTAAATTAACAAATACACCAATACAATACTAACGTTTCATGTTTAACCGGAGAATCAGCTAGGGAATCAGATGTTCGAAGGTGTAATAGCTGTTGAGTTGTATTCCTCAGTTATCGACTTCCATGAGTAAAAAGCTTTAAAATGGTTTGCTTTAAAATCAGAAAAGAACTAATTCACCGTTGCTGTTAAGAAAAGTGTATGCCAGGCAAAACAAGTTTCATCTCGGTAGTCTGAAAGTTAACTGAGAAATAATCTCCCTGTGTTTAAATTAACAAATGCACCAATACATCACTACTGTTTCACGTTTAACCGGAGATGTTCGAAGGTGTAATAGATGTTGAGTTTTATTCCTCAGTTATCGGGTTCCATAAGTATAAAACTTAAAAATGGTTTGCTTTAAAATTAGAAAAGAACCAATTCACCGTTGCTGTTGAGAAAAGTATATGCCAGGCAAAACAAGTTGCATCTCGGTAGCTTGAAAGTTAGGATATACCTTGCCTGTGTTTAAATTAACAAATACACCAATACATCACTAACGTTTCATGTTTAACCGGAGATGTTCGAAGGTGTATTAAATGCTGAGTTTTATTCCTCAGTTATCGGGTTCCATAAGTATAAAACTTAAAAATGGTTTGCTTTCAAATCAGAAAAGAACCAATTCACCGTTGCTGTTGAGAAAGGTGTATGTCGGGAAAAACCGTGACAAGTTGCATCTCGGTAGCCTGAAAGTTAAGATATAATTTGCCTGTGTTTAAATTAATTTGAAATAAAGAGAATAAAGAAAAAAAAATCCATTTTTTAATTGCTTGATGCTGGCCGTTTTAAACCGTGTTTTCGAAAATATTTCAAATTGATTTATTGTGCCACTGCACTATTTTGACTCGTCACTCAAAGTTAATTTAAAGTAATTTGAGATATTTGTCGTCATTAAAAACTTTATGACGAAGTCGGCCCAACAAATGTATCGAGATGAACACCTCTCGCTCTGCCTTATTGTTACAATTCCCACTGAGATTTAGGTTTTTTTTTTTACCTAAACAGCTGGGACCCACATTCCTGACCAAAGTTAGGCTCCTCATGCAAAAACAAAATGCAGAAAGAAAAACGATGTCATTACGGGTTTAAGTCTCCCCGAATTAGACAGTTAATTTAAATCAATTTTCGTACTAAGTCTGATTAATTGAAATCTGCAATTCTAGTTGTGTAGTTTAAAGACAGGGGAGTGTGCTTTAAAAGAATCACTAATCCAAAGGGGTCTTTTTTCACCTTTCATAAATGAAAAGCAAAGTTAAAGCGTCAATGAGGTTAACAACGGATTTTCTGAAAATACATGTAAATGCTTCTGGTGAAAAGTATGCCAGAACGAACGAAAATTAACGGGTGTTTAGTTCGATGAACTGTTATAGGTGACTAGAAGAAGAAAAAGAAAAAGAAGAGAGATCCTGTACGAGTACTAGTGTGTGTTAACAGTCGCAGTTATTTTTTCCAAAAATCAAGAAGCGAAATTCTCATTTTTGTACAGCGCAACCAAGCGAGAGCTCCAGGAAAATCACTTAAGTCGGTCGTCATGCATTGTCTCTTAAGAAATTGCATTTTACTTGCTTTTACATCATCCTTCTTGTCTTTCGAAATAACGATGGTTTTTCAAATTATTTCTTTTATCCTGATCATGGGCTGTTTTAAGAGTACATGCACGCATATTTTGGCGTTCTGATGGAGGTTTTCCATCTTCCTTTGCAGAAAATGCATTGGCAATGTTTATAGAACAATTGTTTAGAGTACCCTGCTAGCAAATTGCTAGTCATGTTTTACTCGAAAAGTTTACAAATCACTTAGCTACACCAATTCAGAGTTTCTTGTAATTTACTGTGTGCTTCATTTAACAATTATTCCACAAACGCGTGCTTGATATGATTGGCTATAACCAATCTCATATTCAACAAGCAGGAATTAATGGAATATCTGTATTATTAAATTTTCGTTAAGATCCCAACATTTGAAGACTTAGAAATTGAAGATTTGAGAAATTTGGAATTTTTCAGCTTGGAACCATTTGACGGGACCAGTTTCCGTATTAGGTCATACAATATACTGTTACTCGAGATTCAGTGATCCAGTCAGGAAGTTAGAAACGCGACATCGCAGTTACAATTTTAATAAAACTACATATACCTACTTTAAATTGCATAGCCAACTCTTTATTAACATTTTACAAATGTCAGTCAATTGAACTGGTTATTGCAAACAGACTCGTTTAAATATAAATAGTTTTGCAATATAGAGAAGGCCGACAACAGGAGTGACGAAATAAAATATCACCTTTCCGTCTTAATTATACGACCTATTTATAATTAGCGAGCAATAAATTATTCTGTTTTCTTTGGGATATTAAAACCAACTGTCCTCATTTCAAGCATACTTCTTTTGGTCATGAGGCAATTTGAGCATGTAGAAAAAGTAGTAGTTGAAACGAACAGGCTTTTTTTTTTTTTTTCAATGGTGACGCGTGCTTGGGACAAATCCAAGTTCTAATGCTCCATTACAGGAGTCGAAATTACTAGTTCGGATGCTCTTATGCTCAAAGGGCAGCATAAAGAATCTTTCTGTATGTACATGCAAACGTTTTATCACGTTCATTGGCTGAGAACAGGTCAATTAATCCCGCTGAGATGGAGCGCAACAAATTGAAAGTTTAGTTAAATTGATTGACAAGAGGGTCGCGAAGGCGCAACAAAACAAAATGGGTACGACAAAACAACAACGCTTTAATTCAGAGGTTGCAGATTATTTTATCTTATTTTATTTTATTTTTGGCCTTCAAGTCTCCACAAGTGTTTGCGTGTCAATTAAGGACGTCATTTTTCAATCAATAACGTTAATGTATGCGGGACTGATGAACCAAGGCACGAACAAAGTGCAATAAGAGGAAAACCGACACCCGGAAGACATTCGCAAGTAATCACACGACTCATCTTGTGTGCAATTTAGGATAAATCAGAACTAGTAAATCTTTCAGTAAAAGACTACAAATCACACTTGTAATTTGGTTAGCCTTTGAAAAATTTACTCGTGCTGACATGGCAAGCCAATTGTAGCAATATTCAATATAAATTTAATGAAATTCAAATTACATTCAATGAAAATTCAAGTTTCATTAAATGAAAATTCAATAATCGGTCTGTTGGAAAAATGGACTGCGGGCTGCGGACTACGTATAAAAGACAAGCAAAGGTCTAAAACGCGGGCTACGGACTACGGACTGAGTATAAAATACACACTACGGTATAAGATGCGGACTAGAGTATCAAATGCGGACTAAGGATTATAAACAGCGTATAACCTGAAATGTGGGAGGCACGGTGGCCTCATGGTTAGTGCGCTCGACTCCGGATCGAGTGGTATTTCAGGTCGCTTCATGCTACGGAAACCGGAGATAAGCGCCGGCCTGATGGGCCTTCCTAGGCTCGTAACAGAGACTTTACATAAAATTTCATTGTGATTTACCTCGCTAAAATATCTTAAGAGTCAAAATAGCTCAAGCATTCGCCCCGTCAGTGAAAAATATGAAAACCAAAAATTTGATTTTGTCGCTTCAACATTCCATTCTTAAAGTGAAAAGGTAAATACTCAAAAGATGACGTGATTTAAAACTCAAGTTTTGATTTCAAGTCTGGCTTCGTGTTACAAGTAGGAGAGTGGAAATTTGAAAAGTATGCTAATTTCCATACGATGTGGCTATTTCAATCATGGGATATTAAAGCAAGAAATGAGAGGAAATGCCATTAATGATTCATTGATTCTACCTTGGCTGAACGCTTGAGCTGTTTTGACTGCCATTTGAGTTTACAACTGAAGATTGCGTGAGGCAAAATCCCGAGGAGGCATCACTGTAGCTTGCGTTTAAAAAGAGTTACAGTGGTATAGTAGCGGAGCTCTGGTACACGAAGCGGAGCACCATGGGTAAGACATATTTTGGAAAATCTTCCCCTTCTGGAAATAGGCCACTTCGCAAAATACCATAACACTCTTTGTTAGTCCCCCCATATTTTGCATAATCATTGTTTCCAGTTTCTCTTTGGACTTACAATGGTTCCAAGAGAAAGCAAAAACAATGCTTATGCAAAATTTGGGGGGACAAACAAAGAGTATTCTGGTATTTTCCGAAGTGGCCTATTCTGGTGATGATGTTGCGTACGCCCTTCCGTTCGCCCGCCCGTACAGACTGTTAGGGTGAAGAAGGGTGTTCGGGCAAGTTTCCTTTGCGGGAAATCGCATGGCCGGCGTTGTATTTATCAAGCCACATTTTTCTGGCGGGCAATCACATTCTGTCGTCAGTTTTTATGCCTAATCAAAGCCAGTTAGCTAAACGATTTGCGTTAGTTTGAGAAAATCTGAGATCTCCGTCCAAAGACTGCAAACAACATTAGCCATCTAACTTCATTACTCTCGGGTGTTTATGTTTTAACCGGTAAGAATCAGCGTTTGGGTATTACGAGCAGCGAAAAGGATCAGATGTCTCTTCTAAATTACGGATTACGGTGTACGGGTCTGCGAGAGGAAAGGTCGATCGTGTTGTTTTGCAAGGTTGTAATGGCGCTTATTGTAGTGAAAAATGTTCATCTTTTGTTCAATGTTTACGGCTGACGAGTTTTTCAGTAAGCCGTTAGTATGTTTTTTGTCTGTTGTTATTGTTATTGCCAATGAGATGCTATCTCAAAAGTAATGCCATTGACCCTTTTTAGTCACGGTTTGTATTTTGCAATAATTTAACCTGATGGAAGACAAGAATAAAACAAATAAAACCATTCTCAACTTTACGACATTTGGAGTTGATTCATGTCTTATGCTATCGCTCTGTCAAGATCACTTTTCTCAATGAAAAATTAAGTCGATTTTGCCGAGTTTTTTTCGATGCTATTAAAAATAATTATTAAGATAGTACCCGCAATCTCATTGGTCAATAGCTGTGTTTATATGAGAGTATAGAACCACGGCTGTGACATCACACGAATTTTGATTGGTTATGTAGTCAAATGAGCGTTTTGATTGGCTGGTAGGAAATAGGAGCGTGCATCAAGAAAATCCGTTTCAATCAAGACGTTAAACAAGAGCATTTTCCTTCTTTTGTCGAATTATCTTTGAGAAATATTTTATAAAAGCAATAGAAGATTTTTTCCCGTGTTTCCATAGGCTCATCTAAACAATCGGAGGAGTTGGGAGAATCCTCGACAGTTATGCAAACCCTCGGCTGTGTCTCGGGTTTGCATAACTGATTCGAATTCTCCCAACTCTCCCGACTGTTTAGATGAGGCTATTGAAACACGGAAAACGTCTTCTATTGCTAAAATATATCACAAAAATGACGCCATAAAATGTTGGTGCCATCTGTCACAGAGTGTTACACGTTACATTTGCAATCTAGCGTTGGAGCAGCTATTCGAAAAAGTAAGAGAATGCCTTTGTCTGCCTTCATCTTAAGTCCGGTTTTTCAGGAAGGGATCGTAAAGTGGCTAAATTATCTCAAGACAAGGATAATCCTTTGAATTGGTTTGAGTCGCGGGACCGTCACGATCATTTAGGAAGCAATTTGTCAATTGACGAACATTGTGGAACCACGCACGAACTTCTTTTTCGGGAAACGATTTGTCAGACACAGATCACTGTTGAGAGATTGAAAGACTCAACCAGCAAGTCTTGTTAGAAAACGATTGAAGAGAAACATTAGTGATTTTTAAAGTATTTACAAGGCCAACGATCCGTGTTGTTCCAAACATGAACATATAAAAGGCTCGCGACGGTATTCTGTCGTGAAGAGGTTGTTGTTTAGAACGAACTAATCTTGAACACGACTTTGGATTGAAGAAAAAAGGCCACAAGATTTTATTATATTTTTGCTGGATTTTTGAGACCGTCAGTTTTCGTTCTTTCAAAATGCTAGGCGGTAAAATGTTGGAATA
>BLFO01003992.1:874996-882496 GCA_014634245.1 Montipora cactus
TAGGTACTGTTCGTAATCTCGTGTTGGTACTAGAATCCAACAAGGCGTGGTACCAGTTATTGTATATTGCATCACTGTCCTACACTACTAGATGCAAGATGGTTGATTTGCTAACTGGTACAATAAAGTATATTGGTATCAAATATCTATGGATTGATCAAATACTAAAGTAATCCAGTTAGGGTCCACAGTTCTAGAAGTTCTCTGCCGTCCCAAGTCTTAGACCAATTTTGCTTCATAATTTAATACAATCGCTTGGCTCTTGTGGATACAATATAATTAACGTTATTTTTTTTGCTCTGGGGATCGTCCTTTCTATAAAACCTAGATATTGATGAATGCAAAGTGTTTCCCTTCACTTGTGACGTCAATGCCGATTGTCATAATACAGACGGCTCTTACATCTGTTCATGTAAGGTTGGATATACTGGGGACGGAAAAACGTGTACAGGTAAAGATCTGTATTCCATATGATTCTCACTTCGCGCATTAAGTTATGTTTCTTACTGGTTTTAATGTGTATGCAACTATTTTTGCAATTGATTTACCACAGCAAGTTTGCGTGAGTGGAAAGATGACAACTTATTGGAAATTCGGAACTATATAAATCGAAACTACAAACGCGCAAATTACTTTTTCACTTTTCGCCGATCAAAAACAGTTAAAGGCAATAAACAGAAGAAATCAAACTATAAGAACGTGTAGATTAAAAGACACAAATTGTAAGTATATACTCAAGAAATCCGTTGCGTTCTTTTTTAAGCCTAACGCCGACATTCGAAAACATTAATCAATGTATTTCTGTAATATATTCCTTCCAGTAGACTAGTTCAACGTCATATCGATCGAGCAGCTAGTATGATTAAAAATCATACATCAGCATCCTCAGTGGCGTGAGCTTACCTTAAAGTAATGCCTCGTACGTAAGTGCGAATCAGCATAGTATTCAACAATAATTCACCGAAGTACAGGAAAATATCCAAAGTCATTTAGGTTAGCATTTGTCTTAATATATGCCATTCGGCTGCGCGGTGGCGAATGATATTTCCTTATCACTTGACGTAGAAAGCACTAATATTAATTGTGCGAATATGTGGTGTATAACAGCAAGGAATGATATTTACCATTCTTGATGCAAGTTGAGGTTTTTCTTTCAGGATGTCTAGAGGGTGGATATTACACAAAAAATACCTATATAATCTACCCGCATAAACTGTGTTTAGAGAAAGACTGATTAATGTTTAAAAAAGGCTTGGGCAAGAGTACAAATAAAGATTCTAACGATTTCGTGGGCAGTGATTATTGCTAATTGAAAGTAAAAGCACATTTTACTTATAACAATTTGTTGCATATGTTTCCAGATATCGATGAGTGTTCAACAGGAAAACATAACTGCAGCCTTTTCGCTGTGTGCAACAACAATAGTGGTTCATATAATTGCACTTGTAAGGAGGGATATGTTGGAGATGGACGAAACTGCTCAGGCAAGAATATGTACCATTCTTCTGTGGCGAATAATACTTCCTTATCACTTCAGAGCGAACCAATCAGAACACGTAGAAAACACCAATTGACCGAATGTGTGGTGTATAAAAGCAAACAAGAATGTTTACCATTCTTGATGCAAGTTCACGATTTTCTTTCGCGTTTTAACTTCTAAAGACTGAACATCACATGAAGAATATTATTATTGCCTGTCAAGTTATAAACCTGCAAAATATTGTGTCCAGAGAAAGACTATTATTGATAATGGTAATAGGACTGAGTGGAGTCCCATTCAGCGAGTAATCAGGCAAGTAATTTCAAGATAAGCTGAGCGCCAAGCGCAAGACCTATTTGAAATTTCGAGCACGATTACTCCCTGAATTGTTCGACACAAAATCTTATTACCAATTAATCGTAACTATTGCAAAATAGGCCGGACAAGATGACGGTGATAATATTTTTATAGCTGGATCTGCTCAACTTTTCTTTAATAGTTGTTTTTTTTTTCAGCTCTGAAAAAAGATAAATGATTCAAATACAACTAGCGCGCGCTTGATGACGCGTACAACTGTCCAATTACCAACTGTCCTATTAATGCTGAAATCACGGTTCTTGATAACCAATCAGATTCGAAATTTGTGATAGTTACATTTAAATTAAGGTGAAAAAATTTGGACTCGAGATTTCGCGGATATTGACTTATTGCTAATTGAAAGTAAAAAGACATTTTATTCATTTGTTGGCTGTTTTCACAGATATCGATGAGTGTTTAACAGAAGAACACAACTGCAGCCATGTGGCCGTGTGCAACAACACCATTGGCTCATATAATTGTAATTGTCAGGAAGGATATGTTGGTGACGGACGAAGCTGCTCAGGTGAGAGGGCGTCCTGGATGTCTTTTATTCTTTACGTTTACAAAAAAATTGTATACGTTCATTTAAAACAATAACAGTCAACTTGATCTCATCTTCATTAGCTGGTCCAGGAATGCACAAAATTAGATGCACGTCCAAACTCGATATCCAACGAAAAGTGTCCCCTTAAAGTCCAAGGATTTGCGTTACTTTCAGGTAGCAGTATATCCTGTTATTTATCTTTACTTGACGAGCAGAATTCAGGGGTAATTTTGGGAATCAATTGCCTTAACACTTTGAGAAGAATAATGATAAAATTGGGGAGAAGAGCAAGTAGGGGACTCTTCATGACTCTTATCAGTTTGCATCTAATTACGTGTAGTTCTGGACGTATTTGTTTTTATCACCGGTAAGAAGAGACCCATACAGCTGTTAACAAATAGTAGACGGGTCAGCGTGAACTATAAAGTCACGGTTGCACGCAGGACGAAAGAAGCGTAAGAGTCGCAGGACGCGATATTCGATTGGACTGTACTGGCGTCTTGAGTTGTTACTAAACCTGCCAAGGCTGTGCAAGTATCATGTTTGCTATGATAATCTAGTCAGGGGCCAAAGTTCTATTAGTCCTCTGCCGTCCCCATGTCGTATACCAATTTGCTTTAATGATTAAATACAATCGCTTAACTTGCGTATAAACAATAGAACCAACCTTATATTTTCCCACTGGACATCGTCCTTTCTATAAAACTCAGATATTGATGAATGCAAAGAGGTTCCCTTTCCTTGTGCCGTCAAAGCCGATTGTCACAATACAAAGGGCTCGTACATCTGCACATGTAAGGCTGGATACACTGGCGACGGAAAAACGTGTACAGGTAAGGATCTGTATTACATACCAATCAACTATTATTCACCGAAGTAGAGGAAAATATCCACAGTCACTAAATCCATCTTATATTTTAGTAGATACCATTCGGCTGCTCGGATTCGTGTGAATGATACTGGCCTCCTTCCTCAGATCTAGCGAATTAGTACAGGTAGAAAGCACCACCTGTTTACTGTATAAAAGAAAGCAATGATGTTAAGCATTCTTAATGCTAGTTGACCTTTTTCTTTGGGGTTTTCTAAAGACTGGATATTACACGAAAAATACGAATATAATCTGCTGACATAAATTGTGTTCAGAGCTTAATTCAAGCTGAAAAAGCTTGGGCACGAGTACAAAATACAGACTCTAACAATTTCGTGGACAGTGACTTATTGCCAATTGAAAGAAAAAGGGTATTTTACTAATTAGTTTGCTGTGTTCCCAGATATATATGAGTGTTCAACAGGAATACACAACTGCAGCCATGTCGCCGTGTGCAACAAAACTATTGAATAATGGCTTAAGTCAATGTTTCTACAGGCAGAACCGCTGCTTGCATGCGCCCTAGTTGTTGCTCGTCTTTCATGGCCACTGGTTGGCTTGCCATCGTATATAGAGGGAAGAGCTGCCGGGCACACCTTGCTTTCGCCTAGGTCGCTGGAAGGGAGGCCGCTTATTGCCAAGTCTGCTGGGTTATTCGCTCCTGGCACATGCCTCCACTGCTCAGGGCTTGGTGTTCGTCGAATTTCTCGATTGGCTACAAATACTTTGAACCAGCAACTTTGTTCTCGAACCGAGCACTACACATTCTCTGGGTCAGTCCCAAAGAAAATTCTGTGTACAGCAGCTACTTTGACAATGATATGGGCCAGCAGGCCACTTGAGAAGATGGCACCCATATGCTCTAGCCTCGGAATTCTTATAGCTTTTACTGGAGACAAACGACTCTTTGATGCAATAAGGCACGAAGACAGAGTACTATCCTGATATCGGCAGACTACGTAGGCATCGATGCAACGGTGTCTTTAGAAGCGTCTTAAAAGATGTTAACTCACGGCGTTTGACAGACGCAGGCAATGGAAGACGGCAACGCTTGACAGTTGGGGTAATTCCAACAACCACTTCTTCCACCTGTCCAACAAATGATCGGGTAGCACCTCATCCCAGTCAACATCAGCCGTCCAAATCTCTTGCATCAAGACCTTTGCTCTCATAGTAAATGGCGCCAAGAACTGAAGAGGGTCAAATAGGCTTTCCATAGCGCTCCGTAATTTCGTTTGGCGGGCACTTTTCTTTCGTCAGGCCCTTGAACATAGAAGGTGAAGATATCTCTGTCGGATTCCCACATAGCTCCTAGGGTCTTGGTCTTAGGCAGTTCATCTTTACTTATCTACAAGGCAGATAGTCGGTCCACTTGGGGGATGTCTTGAATGACAAATCTGAGAGCTGGCGTCGCAGCTATCGAGCACTTTCGGCTGTCTCGCATGACTCAAGGACATCAGTCACATACATTGAGTCACCTACAGTGTTTTCTGCCTGAGGGAGGTCAAAAGCACATGTCTTTGCATGGTTCTAAAGGAGATACTGCAGGCAAAAAGGCAAGGCTGTGTTTTCAAACACCAAACGGTGGAATTCTTAAATGTAAGGTTCCCCTGAAGTGTCGAAGTGTCGCCAAAGTAACCGGTGATACCTACAGTTCAACCTACAAGAACAGCTCCGAAATGTCAGCACTAAGTCCTTTTGAGTCTTAGTCCAGGTCAAATGGTATTGTTCAAATCCTTTCCACCATGTTTCGCTGCAGCACCAAAGACCACACGTACCTTTTAGGTAACCCTGTCATCTTTGACAACCGGAAAGTGGCGTAGTAATCATTGTTCTTCTGTTTCACACTCGGGTACCTTTCTTATGCATTCATTCTTGTCGTAATCTTCAAAGCTCTTATTGTAGACTTTCAAAAAGTCAGGTTCTTTTCTTTTTAGTGACTTCTCCTAGCATTTGAGTCTTACAGAAGCAAACTTGTAATAGTTAGTGAAATTCGGTTCACCTTCTCTTCAGGGAATCCAAATCTTGTATCGACCATTGTTAAATTCCAGGGTCTCAGCTACACGTACAAATTTCCTCCTCAGCTGTCATCGGCTCTTCAGTTGCGTCTTTCCCAGGGATTCCAGTTACCATAATGCACGCAAGATCTCATCAGGTGGTGACAGCTTAATCACGATACTACGATATGTAGGGGTGAAATGAGAACGAATGGTGTGCCGATACTCTTCTAACAAGGTTGAGCCAAAACACATCCAGTCCACATTTGTCAAACGTGCAATGGCATCATTGGATGGTAACCACAAACTTTCTTTAACACATGATGAATGACAAAATGCTCACTGCCAATCATGACATCAGTGTGTGGCCGTCTTGATACATTCTTAATTTGCATTCTTAATTCTTAGCTTTGACCAGTGGAAAGCGAGAGTGTAGCCAGTAATGTTTTCAAGGTCATGAGTCTGAATGGGGCTGGGGAAAGTGCTGTCTAGATTTTTCACCAGCGACTCCACAAGGCGTGAGCACTTTCTGGTCTCCGTTCAATGACTCGCCCTGTAATGCAAACTATGAAATGTAGGAGCTTGTTGAACATGGATCCAGCATGGCATTGACTTTCAGCTCTTTGTGACCGTTGTTTATCATGGCTGGAAGAATTATCAAGGAAACATGCTTGGTATGACTGGTGTTGTATGTCTGCTCTCGCGGGTGTTGGATTTGTTCTGATGTTGGACCATTCGTGCTTTCTCCTGAACCATATGGCGGTTTACCACCTGGTTGGGGTTGCCCTTGTTGTCAGACTGGCTTCTGCTCGTAGCTGGCCTTGCGAACGGTCCTCTGCCTTCATGGAGATAGCTCCTGTGGTTGATACTCCTACATCTATCAAAACCACACCTCGTAATATTAGGGCAGTCCGTACTGTTATGAGCAGTTGCTAAGCGACGACAACAACGGCGGGTTTCTCCAATCATATACTCTTTCTTCTGTACAGGTAGCTCTTTACAGCCTTTGCAGACCCGAGGCGGATGACCCTTTTCACATATATCAACTATGCAGCTTTTTGTCTCAGATCTCGTTGTAAATCCTAATTTCTAGCCGCAGTCGGGCGACTCAAAGTTGTCTTCCAATGAATGATCTAAAAGCCAATATCTCTATGCCTGAACATCTTCCTCTGAAAGCTTCTCCTTGGCTGTATAAGACTCAAGGTATGACTATGCGGCTCTCTGCCTCGTCCACTGCTTTGCAAAGCTATCATGACTTTCTCGAGCATGGCTTGAAACTTTTCCATGTTTCCAAGATTTCGGGACGTAACCTCTTAACATTAGCACAGGGCGGTCAAGTGTTTAATCTTTAAGCGATGCTGTCCCCCTTTAGGGAAACGTTTCAACGTAGAAAAGCAGGAACTAAAGAAACAATCATTAAATATCGTATAAGCTCTGAAACATTTAGTTTGCACGCGAAGTGCAAAGCACATTGTACCAAACACGAAAGGATATTAATTATTGACATACGGTAGCATCGATTTTCGAGTGTTTGGACTTATCATCGCTAACAGAAGACTCCGTAACAAATACTAAAGCGAGCAAAGTATTTTGCACTGCAGATCTGATTCTCCAAAAGTTACTCATGGCTCGTATTATGTAACACAATACCATTTATTGTGTTTCTTGATGACGTCAACCGGGATGGTGGCGTTACAGTTGAAAATCGTATCTTCGGAGGAAACAGCACAATTTAACTAGTACTTTCTTTTCTAATCAATCCAATACATCACCAGGTGATTCGTAATAAAGCTCGCACAGTTAGAAATCCTGTACATATCGTCTATTCCATTTACCAACGGTCTACCATCCAAGCACGGTCTACCATCGCAACAGCAAGAAATATAATATATTATTTTCTCAGTGAAAAGTTGTGGTAGACAGTGTAGACCGTTTCACATAAATGTCATAATGTGTAGCCGATACAAATTTGTTCACTTTTGTATCTCATTGTAAAACAAATCTCGCAAAGGATTTAGCACAATTGGGTGCTTTCTTTTGATCATTGTGCTCAGTCAGTCATTCCAAAGAACATGGAATTAGCCTGTACCCGACACGTCACTTAGAAGACTTGCTAGTAAGCGTTGCCAATCTCTCTGGAAGGAGACTAGCCCGAAAGCAATAAGTAATGTTACAAATGGACCTCTATGAAAATGTATCTTTGTATAACAATGTTTGCTAAGAATTGATTTTTCGGAAAGTGGATGTTCCC
>BLFO01003992.1:894639-897139 GCA_014634245.1 Montipora cactus
TATATATATATATATATATATATATATATGCGTATACTCCACTATAAAAACTACACACAACCCATAATTCCTCGATTCGCTCTGACGAGGGCCAAAGCTCAAAACGTCAGCTTTTAGAATCCCTCTGTACGGTGATCAAATTTACATTATCAACCCCGTTGATAAAGCCAAATTTTTGTACAATAAGGAGAGAGTATGATCATTAAATTAAGAAAACATCAAGACAGTTTAGATGCCATATTGCCGAGGTCTATCCTGGGGAGTCAGGGTGGTTTAGTGGTCATCAACCCTGCCCCCACCTCTGCGACTCGGCC
Organism: Montipora cactus; assembly: GCA_014634245.1. Taxonomy (NCBI): domain Eukaryota; kingdom Metazoa; phylum Cnidaria; class Anthozoa; order Scleractinia; family Acroporidae; genus Montipora; species Montipora cactus. The sequence continues at coordinate 894,954 of BLFO01003992.1, forward strand.
TCAACTCTGGCTTCTTGTCGTATGTGGGCTGAGTTTCAGTCGATTTCAATCTGACTCCGAGGGTTTTCTCCGGGTACTCCTGTTTTCCTCCCTCCTTAAAATTGACTTCCGACCTATTCCATCAGGCTGTGGTGCTGTGCTCCGAGGTCATACATGGGTCGTGTTCAGGGGCCGAGAGCCTAGCCGGCAGCACAGCTCCTTTGGTCCGACGTCGTTGAGCTGCGCCATTAGTAATTCAGCTCCGATTGCGAGAAAGGGCGATTAGCAGGTCAGATAGTACATTCCGTGGTTCTTCTGGAATCCAAATTGAGGAACATGCGCAACACTAGCAGTCGTCGTTCTCTCCCTCGAAGGGATACTCACCCCAGCTGTAAATGCGAGCTTGGCAGGTCTTTGGGCGCAATAGATTGGTCCGTTGTAGATTCTGTACTCGACTGCGTAAGCAAGTTGCAACTTTTTCGAGAGTTCGTAAAGATCCGCCTAGACATCACCGTGCCTCTCACGTCCATTAAACTTCACGTAAACGATGTTCCCTGGGTGTCTGCTGAGTTGAAAGCTATTATCAAGTCGCGTCAAAATGCATTTGCTCAAGGCGATACTGAGCGTTTCAGACCCCTTCGTAACATCACTAATTGTGAGCGGAAGTTGTGTCGCAGAAAGTAATATGTAACCAAAGTCAATAACCTTAAGACCACCAAAGCCATCCAGGGGTGGAGATAGGTCAAGATGATTGCAGGGATGGCTTCGGCTACTGGTGGTGGAGACGTATGCTCGGAATCACGGCACATTCCAAGCTAGACATTGCAGATACATTATCAATACGGCTCTTCTTGACCAAATGCAGGATTATAGCCCGCTTGCGTATCTTCCTCACTTTTGGACGACTCTGACGTCTTGATGGTCAGCCCATCAGAGGTCTGTAAGGCTCTTTTTAGAGGTGAATCCGAGAATGGCCGGTGGCCCTGATGGCATTAACAACTTGCTCCTCTGGGAATATGCTGAATTTCTAACTTCCCCGGTCTGTGATATCTTAAACTCATCATTTGCCGAGCAGAGGCTCCCTCGGTCGTGAAAGGATGCTGACGTTTCACCGCTGATGAAAGTAAAACCTGTGACCATCGTCACCAAGCATATCCGACCCATCTCCCTAACTCTGTCTCTGTCCAATTTAGCAAAGCTAGCAAGTACATTGGCCCTGCGGTCTTGGCGCTGATTGATCCTAACCAATTCGGCGCAATTCCAAAATCTTCAACTCTTCGTACTCTCATCTCAATGGTGCACACTTGGGCGCAAGCCGCGGACGGGACCGGTTCTTCGGTGCGTGTTGTGCTCTTGGATTACGGGAAGGCTTTTGACTTTGTGGATCACAGTACTCTGGCTGCCAAGATTCTCGGGTTGCGCATTCCTAGCGGGGTTGCTCGCTGGGTCCGTGACTTCCTTTTGGACAGGGGGGACCGAGTAAAGCTTTCAAGTTACTGTTTCTCGGAATAGGGGGCCGTTCCATCTCGAGTGCCTCAAGGCACCGAATGGCACCCTTGCTCTTCGTCCTGATGATCAATGATGTCTACACACCTGGCTCTGAGGCATGGAAATATGTTGATAATACTACGCCAGCTGAGGTGGTTCCAAGGGGAGAACAAAGTCCAATGCAAGTCGCTGTTACAGCTGTGGAACAATGGTCTATCACTAACAAGCTTCAGCTGAACCCAGATAAGTGTGAAGAACTGCTGATTTCATTTAAAAGAACGCAACACCAGTTTGATACGGTTTGGATACGCGATCAACCTGAACTTGTTTGTTTGTAAGCGCCGGGCGCTATCCCCGTGTGGGGACTGGATCTAGTTGAATAAAGAGAGATTGTGTTAACACATGGAAGTACTGTAGTTTTTGAATTTTGAAGCGAGCTTTCGAACAAAATTTCTTGCGCCTAGAATATCCATAGTGGTCCTTCGAGCGCCGGATGCGGGGGAATCAGATCGGTGTTTAGATTACACAGCCGCAGAATCGTAGCATGGGGGAGAAATCGGCGAAATCGCATATGCAAATGTAAGATGTGGACGAGCGAAGTGGAATCGTGACACGTGAAAGGAAACTGCCGCGTTATTTGAGCGATTACACCGACGTTCCCGGGCAAAACAAGCTCCAGACAATCAAGAACAGAAGGAAATCGATGCGAGAGAATTTGA
>BLFO01003992.1:902139-917139 GCA_014634245.1 Montipora cactus
GAAATGGCATGTTCATTGAGCACCACAGATTTCCTGAATGCGTTTAGTCGAATGGTGGCCACCAGGGAAAGACCGGAAAACGTTGCAAGCGATAACGGGACAAACTTCGTCGGAGCGGACAGAGAGCTCAGGGAACTTACATACATACATACATACATACATACATACATACATACATACATACATACATACATACATATTTTATTGACTTTCCCCAAGGGGGCTTTTCAAAGACAATTTTAACACAAATATATTCCTATTTACAATGAAAAGTGAGAATGACTAAAATAAAAATTGTTAAAATATCTAAGTACTAAATTACAGTTCTTTAAGAAATTTGGTCCTCAGGCGATTTTTAAAAACAGTGACGGAATCACAGAGTTTAAGAGAATAATCTAAAGAGTTCCATAAATTACCTATTCTATAATAAAAGGTTCTTTGGCCGCTAGCGGTTTTAAAAATTGGAATGTTCAACAATTGCGAGTTTCTGGATCTACGACCGCTCACCTCGGCTCGCTTGAAAAAAATTGAAGACATGCAGATATTCAAGAGCATGGCCCTTCATACATTTAAAGGCCATTGCAGCGCTTCGATAATATAACTGGTTTACCACAGGTAGCCAATTGAGCTCTTTACGAATAAGCGTAATATGGTCATATTCACGCGCGCCGCTCACAATGTGGCAGGCGGAGCTTTGCACAGCCTGCAGTTTGTTAATATTACACTTCGATGTGTTTGCCCATACATTGGAACAATAAAAGAATTTACTAAAAACTAAAGAGTTACTAATCGTCAGGAGTGTACGTTTGTCAAAAACATGCTTGACGCGGTTTATTTGGCCGAGGCGGGACATGAAGAAGCGGTTTTAATTATGTGTTCATCGTAAGCAAGAGAAAATGAGGGGACAGAGAGGGAGGGTCAGAGCGTTGGCCGGGATATGTCATGTCCCCGAAAATTATTTTTAGACGAGTGGAAGTGTGTCTTCCGCGACGTCCGCATGCAGTCTTGCCTCGCTCTCAGGTTCTTAGTGAAAAGAGAAAATGGCGGCCCACGTGGAAGGCTGATGAATATTTTTTTTTTCAAACATCAGACCGAGGTTAGCCTGCATGCGGACGTCTCGGAAAACAGACTTCCACTAGAACAAAGACTTCCGCTCGTCTAAAAATAACTTTCGTGGACATGACATATCCCAAGGGCGGGACCGGGAGCCTCCCTCTCTGTCCCATCATTTTCTCTTGTCGTAAGTTAAATTAGAATAAAAAATCACGCCCAGGTCTTTAGCAGTGTAACAAGAGGTTATTGGAGCACCATTCTCCTATTTTAAACAGATCGTCTATCAAATCAGTAATTGCGTCCAGGTTGTCTTTTAGTTGAAAGGAATTAATGCGTTTCGTATCATCTACGTAACTCTGGATGCTGCATTTCTGTGGTATCGAAGAAAGATTATTGGTATATATGGTAAATAGTAGTGGCCCCAAAATAGTCCCTTGAGGTACACCACTGGTCACAGGCAAAGCCTCAGACAACGTTGAGTAGATTCGTACTACTTGTTTCCTATTGTTTAGGTAACTGCGAAACCATTGGAGAGTGTGACTGGAGGTTCCGACATCTTGCAATGTTAAAATTAATGTCTCGTGATTGACACTATCAAAGACTTTGGTCACATCTAAGAGTACAACAGCAGTTAACTTCTTTTTATCAATAGCCTTAAGAATTGCGTCGGTTGTTTCAATGACAGATGTTTCACACGAATGCCATTTCTTGTTACCGTTTTGAGTCTTTTATAGGGTGTCATTTGATTGCAGATAGGAAGTGAGTTGATTATGTACAACCCTTTCGCAAACTTTAGATAAAACTGGTAGGAGTCAGATGGGCCCATTGTTGTTTGCCTGTTCGTGGTCGCCTTCTTTTGGAATTGGTGTAACCTCGGCTGTTTTCCATTTTGATGGAAAAACACATGTTAGAAAGGATGCATTAACAATAGACGTGATTGTGTGAACAATTGGATTAAGACAATCTTTGATAACTCGAATCGGAATTTTGTCTATCCCAGGGGCCTTATTGTTATTATACAGTCTATCTGTTTATAATCAATGGTACTCAGTGTGAACTTGTCCTAGCAATGGACCAACAGCAGATCGCGATCAACCTGAACTTGTTTGTTTGTAAGCGCCAGGCGCTATCCCCGTGTGAGGACTGGATCCAGTTCAATAAAGGGAGATTGTGTTAGCACATGGAAGTACTGTAATTTTTGAATTTTTAACCGGGCTTTCGAACAGAATTTCTGGCGCCCTAGAACAACCACGGTTTCTGTCAACTTTAAGAAACTTGAACGTGTTAACAATGTTAAAGTGTTAGGTGTAACAATAGCCCGCACCCTTCGATGGAATTCTCATATTTCAGACGTAATCAAAAAGGCTAATAAGCAAATGTTTTTTTTCCTGATATTGCTTAATTGAGCGTGCCAAAGTTCCGTCTCGTGATATCATCAGTTTCTACCTTACTTGATAGACCTCTACTTGAATACTGTACTCCTCTTTACCATCATGCAATGCCTGATTATTTAAGCAACGACATAGAACGTATTCCAAAAACGCGCTTTATCTGTAATCTTGCCCGGCCTTTCATATCTCGACAACCTTTCATTGTTTAACCTGAATTCACCGAAGGATAGACGTATCGAGCAATGTCATAAATTGTTCGTACCAATAGTATCCAATACCGAGCACAAGCTTCATTTTCTGTCAGCGAAGAACCAAACTACTTATAAGCTTAGAAATCAAAGTCAGTTTGCTAACCCAATAATACGTACTTAGGGTTTCTGCCAGACTTATTTACCATCTATGTGTAAATTACATGCCCTGTAAATAGTCAGTATTGTATTGTTAATAATGATGCAATTAAGGCTTGTTAGGCTACCATGTGATTTTAATAAAGCCATTTGTATCTGTGTCAAAAATCGCTAAATTAGATATCTAGACAATAACAAATGGTATTATTTATATAGGAAGAAGAAGGGCTTAATGCATTGACATTTCAAAGGTGATTCTCTTCACAGATTTGTCAGCTATGTTGGGTAAGTGCCCTCAAACACTGGGACTAACTGTCATCGTACTTTTCTTTTCCTTAGTAACTCCAAGGCCTCTGGAAAGTCAGAAAGGTGAAAATAATAATGTCCAGTTTTCAGAGATTCAACAGAAGAAGGCCATTGATTCATTTCAAGTGTATGGATTCCTGTTAAACTGAATAACAAGTGCTTTTCTGCTTCCTTTTTGTCAGGTTCTTGTACTATTTTGCATATTGTTACATCTCATTCATCGTTGTCCTGGTGATCGTAATTATTGTACTCTCCGTGGTGATATGGAAAATACGCCGTCGTCCGTGTCAAAGATGTGGGGGTCTTCTATCTATGGTAATTTGTTCATAAGGTCTTTCTAGAAGAATAGATTTGTGGAGCGTGAATCCTGGAGTAGCAAAAGTGGTTACTATTAATTCTTCAAAGCAGTCATGGAATCACGAGGATAGAGTCTATTGAATCTCGTCATTAGCTTTCCAAACTCTCGATCATATCTGTATGTAGACCTAACGTCGCTATCCTGTTCTTTCCTTTATATTGTGTCTTTGCTAGGCATCTCTCTTTAACTAAGTTTACAATTGCATGGATGTTGGCAGAATCAAGCTAGATGCACTGGTTGAAGTCTACATTTCGTACCTTTGCCCTAACTGTTCCCCTCCCTGGAAAACTCGGTACAATGGTCATCCGTTAGTTGAATCATTTTCAAAGCAAAGGTCGGGGAGAGGGATGCTTGTTATAGGAAACCGAGGTTTGCATTGTAGTTCAACTGAGAGATGCAATTAGTGTCAGACTATCATTTTTGTGAATTAATCATCGCCAGAATCCAGTATCTTTGCAAGTCAAAGACAACGTAGGGCTTCCCAGCGAACTAAACGCGAAGGAAGCAGCGACCTATGCGACTCCAGCAGCAGGAGGTGGATACTACATGCTCTTCATCCTTCGAGATATGTCCAGAAATGCACACAACAACAAAAATTGCAAAAAAGAGATAATGTTGGCGAATTTGGCAAATATGGCGAAAATGACAATTTTGCCACAATCGCCAACGAGGCAAAGCACAATGCAGTGAAGGGGGCCCATAAAAGTTGGCGAAAGCGGCGAATTTGGCAAATATGGCGAAAATGACAATTTTGCCTCGTAGGCGATTGTGGCAAAATTGCCTCCAGGGCAACTCCCAGATCCTTAGCAACGGTAGCCGGGGTAATTTCTTTTCCCAACAAATTTAGACGAAAATCCTCTACTTTGCTGACCATCGCTCTGGTGCCAAAGATAATTAAAAGAGTTTTACTAGGGTTTATAAGGAATTAATTTCTAAAAGTCCAGTTACTAATTCTGCTTAAGTCTTCATTTAATTTGGTAATCTCGCTGTAATGAACTGCCACCGCGGTCGCAATCCCGCATAGAAAAACTTGGTTTTATCAACGGAGTTGATAATGTAAATTGGACACCGTATAGAGATTCTCTGTACGGTGGTCAGTTTACATTATCAACTCCGTTGATAAAACAAAATTTTTGTATATTACCTCTGTGAATAGTGTAGTAAACCGAACTACAAAATGAAAGCTAAAATTGTACGAGAGTGCTTATGCTCCGGTACAGTACCTGCAGAAACAATGGTCTACCTTTGTATTGAATTCGCACATTTCTTGTCCACGAGTCGTCAGAATAATGATTTTTTCCCACTCTAGATCACATTCTGAGCCACTATTGAAGCCTCTCACTCTCCTGAAATTCTCTTATATAATTCATCTTGAAATTCTCTCTTTTGTTTATCAGTGGTACGATAAACTAAGCCCTTCTAGTTTTGTTATTTTTTTTTTTAACCCGGTATCTTCTATTCATTCATATAGTACACGTCAATCACAGATTGATAATCTGTTTGTTGCTATGTTCATACCACTCAATACGGCATTCGTTCTCTCAGTTATTACACTGGTCCAAAAGATTGGATTCTTTATCCATTGATGTTAAGAAAATCAAGCCGTTTCCCAGTTTTCGTCAATATATCCAAAATTATGTGATTGACGATTATAATACTATTATTGATTCCTAATGTTTTACGATTATGTATAATCTTTAACTGTTACTTGATTAATTAATACTTTTAATCTATTTATTCCTTCGACTCGCTTATTTGTTGTCTTGGGTCACCTTCTCGGTTAATTTCATGAACTATTTAGGTGTCCCAAACTCTGCACAATAAAACTTACAATTGCAAAAATTTCTTTTTCTTCGCAATCTCTTGATTTTATATTTTAAGCACTGATTTGTATTAATTATTATTTCTGTGTGAGTATAAATAAAAATTGACTAACTTGACTTGACTTGCACTGGGTATCGTCCTTTTTTATAAAACCTAGATATTGATGAATGCAAAGTGTTTCCCTTCACCTGTGACGTCAATGCCGATTGTCATAACACAGACGGCTCTTACATCTGCACATGTAAGGCTGGATACACTGGGGACGGAAAAACGTGTACAGGTGAGGGCCTGTATTTCATATGATTCGCACTTCGCGCATTCAGTTATGTTGATTACTGGTTTTAATGTATGCGACTATTTTTGCAATTTTTTTACCACAGCAAGTTTGTGTGAGTTGCAAGGTGATAACTCTCACTGATCAACAAGCTAGTCACATGGAAAAAAAGAGGTCACGTGACCAGCACTCAGGTCCCTATCAAAAATCGTAACAGTTTTACGGATAATTTCATGTCCGATGTTTAAATTAGATTTGTCCCGAACAGCTAGTACAAATAAAAATCTGAAAATCTAACGGATCCTCAGTGGCGTGATCTTGCCTTAAAGTAGTGCCTAAGTAGAGGAAAATATCCAAAGTCACTTAGGTTAGCATTTGTCTTAATATATGCCATTCGGCTGCTCGGTAGCGAATAATACTTCCTTATCACTCCAGAGCTATCACTTCAGAACACGTAGAGAGCACCGATTGTATGAATATGTGGTGTACAAAAGCAAGCAACAATGATGTTACCATTCTTGATGCAAGTTGACGTTTTTCTTTCCGGATTTCTAAAAAGAGGATATTAAACGAAAAATACCGATATAAATTGTCCCTAGAGAAAGACCCATTAATGGTTAAAAAAAATGCTTGGGTACAAGTACAAAATACAGAGTCTAACGATTTTGTGAACAGTCATGTATTGCGAATTGAAAGAAAAAGGATATTTTACTTATAACAATTTGTTGGTTCTGTTCCCAGAGATCGATGAGTGTTCAACGGGAAAACATAACTGCAGCCATGTGGCCGTGTGCAACAACTCTATTGGTTCATATAACTGCACTTGTATGGAGGGATATGTTGGAGATGGACGAAACTGTTCAGGCAAGAATATATGTTGTGGTTTAATTTGATTTTTGGTTTAAATTTTCTCAAACCAGTTTGGTTTTTTTCGAACCAGTTCAATTATTGAAGTAGGGTGCAAGGATGGCGCAGTGGTGTACAAAACCAACCAATAATGTTTACCGTTCTTGATGCAAGTTGCCGTTTTTATTTCGCGTTTTAATTTTTTAAAGATTGAATATCACATGAAAAATATTATCATTATTAACCTGTCCAGTCATCAACCCGCAAAATATTATGTTCACAGAAAGACTATTATTCATAATGGTAATAGAACTGAGTGGAGTACCTTTTCGGGAAGTAATCATGCAAGTAGTTTCAAAATAACCTGAGCGCGATGCGCGAGACCTATATGAAATTTCGATCACGATTACTCCCTGAATTGTACGACAAAAAAGTCCTATTATCAATTAATCTTAAATATTGCAAAATAGGCCGGAGGAGATGACATTGATAACATTTTTACAGCTGGATCTTCTCAACTTTGCTTTAATAGTTGTTTTTTTAAAGCTCTGAAAAAGGATAAATGATTCAAGTACATCTAGCGCGAGCGTGATGACGCGTGCAACTGTACAATTACAAACTGTCCTATTAATGCTGAAATCAAGCTGTTAATAACCAATCAGATTCGAGAATTTTTTAATAGTTACGATTAATTTAAGGCGAGAAAGCTAGGACACGAGAACAACATACAGTATCTATTGATTTCGCGCAAAGTGACTTATCGACAATTGAAAGTGAAAAGATATTTTATTCATTTGTTGGCTGTGTTCCCAGATATCGATGAGTGCTTAACAGGAGAACACAACTGCACCAATGTGGCCGTGTGCAAAAACACCATTGGCTCATATAACTGCACTTGTCAAGAAGGATATGTTGGAGACGGACGAAGCTGCTCAGGTGAGACTAAGTTCTGCACATCTTTTATTCTTTACGTTTACAAGAAATTGTATTCCTTCATTTAAAACAATAACAGTCACATCCATCCCATTCTCATTGGCTGGCCCAGGAATGCACAAAATTAGATGCACGTCCAAATTCTATATCAGATAACAGTAGATCCTGCTGCTTATCTTTACTTGACAAACACATGTACAGTTCAGGGATATTTTTGGGAAGTAATTGCCTTAACTCCTTGAATCGAAAAGAATAATGATAAAGTTGGGAGAAAAGCAAGCAGGGGACTCTTCATGACTCTTATCTGTTTGCATCTAATTAAGTGTAGTTCTGGACGTATTTGTTTTTATCACTCGAAAGAGGAAACCCATACAGCTATTAACAAATAGTGGACGGTTCAGCGTGTACTATGGAGTTACGGTTGCACGCAGGAGGTAAGAAGCGTAAGAGTTGTAGAAGGCGATAGTCGAGTGGACTCTGCTAGATTCTTGAGTTGTTAGCAAAACTCCCAAGACTCTGCAACTATGAAATTAACAAAGAGTAGACGGTTCAGCGTTAACATGAAATTACGGTTGCACGCAGGAGGAAAGAGGCAGAAGAGTCGTAGGAGGCGATAGTCGATTTAACTCTACTAGCTTCTAGAGTTGTTAGCAAACCTCCCAAGCCTCTTCAACTATGAAATTAACAAAGAGTAGACGTTTCAACGTGTACTATGGAGTTACGGTTGTACGCAGGACGAAAGAAGCGTAAAAGTCGCAGGAGGCAATAGTCGAGTGGACTCTACTATCTTCTTTGAGTTGTTAGGAAACCTCCCGAGACAGAAGAGATGATATATAGATGTAGCCCAGCCTAAAAGCGGAGCTCCCTGGTTATTTATTCTTACTGTCTGTAGGATTAGTGAAAATAAAAGGTTTGGAATTGTCCGCGTTTTAATGTTTCCGGTTGCTGCTTTAATAATTAAATCATTTTCTTTGCTTTCTCCTATCGAAAAATTCATTGGCTAACTAGTGAATTCCACGGTAATTTTTACGCTAAAAACCGATATCGAGTGAAAATTTCTTTGTTATTCACCTGTTTGGCAATGAATTTTTCTTGAACCGCATGAGTTTTGAAAGAAAACAAGCACACCTTTAGCGAGCGAATGGAAAATTAGAAAAAGCCATTTTAGAGGCAACTGTCAATAGCCAATAAATAGGAATCACTCTAACATTAGAAGCCATTAAAAAAAATCCTTGGCATTTCGAGGTCAAAGAATAGTTTTAATGATCTAGTATAATGCACTTTTTCTCCGAAACGAGATCATTCACATTTTGATGTATTTCATTGAAACACGCCAGCTTGGCTGGGAACAAGAATCGGCTAAATACGGCAATGCAACCAAGAAAGGACAAACTTCAAACAAGATCCGCTCCAACACTTAAATAACGCTTAGGTGCTTTAAACAAACTTCTGAAAACACAAGCTAATGAGATTTCCCCCTAAATTTACGAGAACTCATTGCGATTACGTGTTTATAACATAGGGCAAGACTTTCTTGTCACTTTTGAGGAAAAACGAAAACCAGTACGTTGGGTAAAGGGATTAAAAAGCACTTGTTCGCTCGCATTTTAGAGCGAAACAAACAACCAAATCAACTTTTTCTTTATGTTCAAAAGAGAACAGATAATTGTTATTTAATTCCAGATGACAATAAAAATTTGATTTTCATTCCTGAACAAAGGAAGAACAGATTAGACCACCTTTTAAAAATACTCATCCACTTTAAATAACACATCCGTAAAAATAACAAACGGTTTAGTACCCGAGGGAAAGAATTTATGGAGTAACTTCTTCCACTAAGTATGAACTATTACTGGAATTCTATCTTGTCGCTATCGTTCCCTTACTTTCTGCCTTCGTTTCTGTTCTAGACATAGGTCCTCCAGGAATCATGTAACCTTATCAGAGCTTCTAAAGATGCGCCAAAAATTGCAATACAGAGAAAAAAAGCAGCTCTAAAGAAATTAAAAATAAGCACTCAGCTTTAAGCTTATATCCCTCCGATGCTTGACTTCAATACCTGCGTAGCCACCTGTGTGGACCACAGATATCACGATAGGTCAAACTGGATTAAAAACAGCAAAAAATGCAGAAAGAGAACATCTTCCAAACCGTTTTCTACCTGAACACAAAAAGCGTTTACTGTGTAAGAACTATAGTTGATGTAGTATGGCCGTGTAGCCGCATCGAGCCACAGACAGTGCGCGAACAATGAAGCTTCGCTTATGTTTGGAAGACCTTAGACAGCAATGACCCGAACCAGGTTACTGACCAGCGGTTTTCGTTAAAACAACGGTTTGCTGGGGGTGCTCAGTCTTGCTGGCTTAGAAACCAGGTTGTGGTCATCGTCATTAAAGGTTTGTTCCTTATGTTTAGGTGAGTTAACCTGGGTTGAGCCTGCAATCCAATCGAAAAACCAGTACCTGGTCAGCGGTCAACTTGAAAACAAAAAACAGTAGACCTCGGTAAGGTCAACACTAATTTCCATTCCTCAAACTGACATTGGACATTTCTTAACAATAGCCCAATTCCGATATGTTTTGCCGCTAGATACTGGTAGTGAATTTGAACGGGAAAGCGAGGCTTGGGGGAATAGTTTTCAAGATGGCGGAGCAATTCGAAGGTAGAAAAGTTGCTTGGTTGAAAGAGTATTTGACAAAGCGAGGAATACAAGTTTCCGACCAAGGTTGTGCAAAACGTAAGGCAGAACTAGTAGAGTTCGCCCAGAAAGCCTTTAAAATGACTTGACGAAAGTTATCGAACAGAAACTGTAAACCGACAAAGGACGTCTTCCACGATCTGAGCTTATCCAGAACTGGTCCCATGCCTTAATTCACGTTTGCCGACCTCTATACGTATTTGATTGGTTCCGAGGAAGAATACACAGCAGAAAAGCTTAAATCTTTTAAAAGCTTCCAAGGGTATAAATTGTTTGCAGATGGTCGTGTACAGGATTGTTCAGTGTATAAGGTGAAGGACATGGAACATTGCTTTTTTCGCTTCAAAGTTTTACCAACTGAGAGGTCTAAAACGGATACAAAGAAAGCCACATACGATGGATTTGTTATTCTGGAAAACTCCCGAGCTGTAAAAAGTGGATTTTGTCTTTGTAAAGGAGGGTTAGTATTGTGAACCTACATTCATACTTGTTCATTTTTGTGCTTCTTTCGTTTATTATACACTAAAAACGTTTTCAGGAAAAAAAAATGCAATTAGATTATTTAGCTATTCTTCGCAGTACCATTCTGACCACAGAACACTTTTTCGGGTTTTAGACTGACTATGCTAATTCATGTTGAATGTGTCTTATGACATATATATTTTATTTTTTACAGGTATTTTATTTTCAGTTTTAAAAATAGTTGTTTCCTCTCATAACTGGATAGCATTTTTGAATGTGTAGTATGTGTGTGTAGTAAATATTGTGCCAACCAAAGTTAAAAGAACTTCTTGTTTGATATCCATAGTTTAGATGGAACCTGCTGTCATGTTACTGTGGTCTTGTTTGACCGTGACCTTGAACACACTGCTCGGGTAAATGATTTGAAGTCCTGTACATCAGGTGAATGCCAATGGATAAAACGTGCAAAACCAAACACCAATTTATTGCTGTTTATTACAAAACCTTAAACTTACAAAATTGGAATATGGAAAACAGGAAAAAACTTGCCCCACTGTAGAAAATTTTGAATCAAGAACAAGGAACCCTGATCCAAATTTGCTTTGCAGAAAGCTTAGAGATGGTTTGCAAAATGTCTGTAATAGTGCTGTAGCTCTACATGTGTTACCTCAGCCTGAGCTTCCAAATGTAAGTGAAGAAATTCTGCAATCATTCATCAGCGCAGATGAACATGTCGATTGTGTGGAAGAGGTAGAGGGTGTGGAGATTTTCTCAGTTTCTGAAATTAGAGATAGATTTGTTTCCGAATGTGGCTTTATTGAATCAGCTGATGCAGAGAAAGTGTCCCAATTCTTTGAGGAAATAGCAGTAACTCAAAAGCAAGCAGACATGATCTGTGATAAAACAAAGAACCAGGGGCAGACTGGTTTTTGGTCAAAGCAGAGAACAGGAAGGACTTACAGGGTCAAACTTTTATCGAATTTGTCACTTTCCGGAGAACACAAACAAGGAAAACATTTTAAAAGAACTTTTAAATTATCATCCCATTCCACCAGAAAAGCAACCAGAGCAATTTAGATGGGGGCATGAAAAAGAGAACTCGGCGTTAGACTTGTACTTAAAAAAGCTTCGGAAAAAGCACAAGGGATTGGTTATTTGCAAAAGTGGCCTTGTTGTTAATGTGTCCAGGCCACACCTTGGCGCAAGCCCGCATGGTATTTGTCATTGTCATCTGCTGTGCAAAGAGGGTAATAGAGGTAAAATGTCTTTTTTCCCAGCGTAGTTTGCCCCCTCACATTGCTGCATCTGAATATGTACATAAAGTAGACGGAAAGAATCATCTTAAGAGAGAAACAAAATGGTATTACCAAATCCAAGGTGAACTTGCTACAACTGGTCTGTTAATGGCAGATTTAATTATTTACACTAACAAGGAAATCATGATTGTTGAAGTGGAGTTCAATAGAGACTTCTGGGAAGCCATGTTAAAGAAGTTGACTACCTTTTATAAAGATTATTTAGTGCCAGAGCTGTTGACCCAAAAAATATACAAGCAATTGTCATGAATTCATCTTGTGCATGCATTTGCTTAATTTTTTCCTTTTAGTCATGAAATAATCTCCATTTGTTAATATTTTAGCTTGAATCATTGATGGTATTTTTGAGTAATACGACACTTGTGTTTTTAATACATGTAAGTGAATTTTGAGTGTTGACTAATGTTTGATTTGTTGACTGATTTGTCATCCAACTCAAAATTGCGTGATTGCTGCAATAGTACTCTGATACTTTGTACATTCTTGTACTTTGTATATCTAGCCAACTATTACTAATGAAAAAGATAAAGATAATGTAAAGAAAACTACACCCATTAAAGAAATGGTTGGCTCTTGCTCTAGCTCTCACATTTCCCTTCCTTCCACAATAAAGTTTCCTGGATCTGCTCCACAGATAAATAACAGTATGAAATAGCAAAATAATTGTTGCAAGAAATGTTGGTCCATCCAAACTATGAATATCAAACAAGAAGTTCTTTTAACTTTGGTTAGCACAATATTTACGACACATACATACTACACATTCAAAAATGCTATCCAGTTATGAGAGGAAACAACTATTTTTAAAACTGAAAATAAAATACCTGTGAAAAATAAAATATATTATGTCATAAGACACATTCAACATGAATAAGCATAGTCAGTCTAAAACCTGAAAAAGTGTTCGGTGGTCAAAATGGTACTGCAAAGAATAGCTAAATCATCTAATTGCATAAACAGAAGAGGCACAAAAATGAAAGAGTATGAATGTAGGTTCACAATACTAACCCTCCTTTACAAGGACAAAATCCACTTTTTACAGCTCCGGAGTTATCCAGAATAACAAATCCATCGTATGTGGCTTTCTTTGTATCTGTTTTAGACCTCTCAGTTGGTAAAACTTTGAAGCGAAAAAAGCAATGTTC
This sequence comes from Montipora cactus, assembly GCA_014634245.1. Classification (NCBI taxonomy): domain Eukaryota; kingdom Metazoa; phylum Cnidaria; class Anthozoa; order Scleractinia; family Acroporidae; genus Montipora; species Montipora cactus. Next base: position 915,093 of record BLFO01003992.1, read on the forward strand.
CATATCCTTCACCTTATACACTAAACAATCCTGTACATGACCATCTGCAAACAATTTATACCCTTGGAAGCTTTTAAAAGATTTAAGCTTTTCTGCCGTGTATTCTTCCTCAGAAACAATCAAATACATATAGAGGTCGGCAAAAGTGAATTCAGGCATGCCAGAAAAATCATAGGACCAGTTCTGGATAAGCTCAGGTCGTGGAAGACGTCCTTTGTCGGTTTCCAGTTTCTGTTCGATAACTTTCGTCAAGTCTTCGTCCTCTTCGTCGATCTTTGGTAATTTCATTTTAAAAGCTTTCTGGGCGAACTCTACTAGTTCTGCTTTACGTTTTGCACGACCTTGGTCGGAAACTTGTATTCCTCGCTTTGTCAAATACTCTTTCAACCAAGCAACATTTCTACCTTCGAATTGCTCCGCCATCTTGAAAACTATTCCCCCAAACCTCGCTTTCGCGTTTAAATTCACTACCAGTCTCTAGCGGCAAAACATATCGGAATTGGGCAATAGGCCACTTCGGAAAATACCATAATACTCTTTGTTTGTACCCCCAAATTTAGCATAAGCATTGTTTTTGTTTTCTCTTGGGACCATTGTAAGTCCCAAGAGAAACTGGAAACAATGCTTATGCAAAATCTGGGAGGACAAACAAAGAGTATTATGGTATTTTCCGAAGTGGCCTATTACACGACTCAATATCCCATGTTAGTATTGACATGCTTACCGCTGTAAAAAGAATGAAAACAGGCAGAATTACAGCTTTAGTTCAACAAGCAATAGCGTTTCTAAGCTAAGCCGCGCTGATCTACAGTATTTAGGTCTAAAAACCCCGTTGAAGACAGTTAACTTTCAATTGTTTTGCTGGGTACTATTATGTCAATACTCTAAAAAATTGGACTTTCCGGGAGCTTGTCTCGTTGGTCTAGTGGATATCGGAAACTGCAAGGTGAAGCCATCGATCCGGGTTCAACTCTTTGCCCCACCTATTGTGAATCTTCTCAGCTTGTTTGAAATCTTTGTTTCGTTGAAGTAGATTTGAAGTCTAATGTAGATTGTACGTCGTATAAGTTGAATAAAAAGGAAAATGTCAGTTTGAGGGATGGAAATAACTGATGACCCCTCGATAAGCTCTAAGCTTGAGTCCGCGATATGGTCACGTGGTATTGGTCAGCGGATACCTTGTTTTGACAGGTGTCAATTGATCAAAACATGGATGTCCGGTATCAAAGATGTATGCTGTAAACAAGCGTGATACTGGTTGCATTGGCATACATGGAGGGGTGGACGTACGTACGTACGTTCTTACGTACGCACGTACGTATGTATGTACGGACGGTCGATGACGTCATGGCTATAAAACCAAGATTTCTCACATCGATGGGTTACGATTTGAATTGATTCCTGGGTTTTTACAAAAGTACCTTTTAATTTAGTCAGGGACCAAAGTTCTATGAGTTCTCTGCCGTCCCCATGTCCTAAACCAATGTTGCTAAAATGCTTTAATGTAATGACTTGACCCACGTAGAAACAGAAGAATCAACGTTATATTTTTACATTGGACATCCTCCTTTCTATAAAACCTAGATATTGATGTATGCAAAATGCTTCTTTTTATCTGTCACGTCAATGAAGATTGTCACAATACAGACGGCTCGTACATCTGCACATGTAAAGCTAGATACTCTGGGGACGAAAAAACGTGCACAATTATCGACCTGTATTTCATACTATTCAACAATTATTCACCGAAGTATAGGAAAATATCCACAGTCACTGAAGTTAGCATTTATTTTAGTACATACCATTCGCCTGCTCAGAGCCGTAGGGAAATTAAAAAACCCTTCCTTACCCAGATCTAGCCAATCCGTACAAGTAGAATGGATCACCCGTGTGGTCTGGGGTGTATAAAAGCAAAAAAAGATGTTCACCATTCTTTATGCAATTTGGCCTTTTTCTTTCGGGCTTTCTTTTGAGTGGATATTACACGAAAAATACCGATAAAATATACCTGCATAAATAGCGTTCAGAGAAAGACTAATTGAAGGTG
>BLFO01003992.1:924639-927139 GCA_014634245.1 Montipora cactus
AAAATAAAGGATCTCAATAATGCAGAGATAAAAGGCAGTTTTTATGAATCTGAATTATTAAAAGCCAAACATTAGTGTCACTTTCCAGAGTTCGAACCACCATCTGCATGGTTTCTTCATTCAATGTGCTTGGTCTACCTGCACCAGCTTGCCTGACCTTTAGTCTATTTTCCTCAATAAGATTCTGAGCAACCCTAACTACTATTGCTTTAAATGCCGCTGACTCTTCTGAAGATAATAAATTATTTTTTTGCTGCTGACGTTCTTCAACTGCAGAAATCTCAATCTTCTTGCGGTTGGTCTCAGCAAGCCATTTTTCATGGCTTTTTCCAATTCAGCTTTTTTGTCACTCAGATGCTGAATGTTTTCTTTCAATCTCAGCACTACAACGTCTTTTGCAGTTATTTTGCATTTTTACACTCATCAATGACATATTTTACCCTATCCAAGGAGGCATTTCCAACTGTAGGCTTTATTCCTGCATTGTACAACTGTTTGCCTTAAGAAAGGTAAAAAAATAATATACGCGTTTTGTCAATCGGTTCACAAAATAATCAAACAAATAAGCATACAGGAATCTTTAACACAGACAAACAGACAGTCAATAATAATATTTCTAAAAATGAAATGAAGAGCAAAAAGTAAGTTTTTAGACTAAGTTTGTCAATAAGGATCACAGGAATATCGATTCGACCAGGCTTATAATTCTCCTCATCCATGCTACGCATTATGACATCATTATGCATTTCATTTGTGCGCATGCGTAATAAACCACTCTTTGAAGACTATTTTTTATGTGAATGAACAGAGGCTATGCAACACCGTGGTAAATACCACGAGCACCCTCTTCCTTTCTCGTACAGTTCGAAGCAGATAAACTACTCTGAAGATATTTTTTTATTTTTTATTTTTATTTTATCGTGTCCTCTGATACTTTGCCATTTCCAAGCTTTAGATCTGGAAGGACATAAGGTCGACGACGATGTTGATCTTTCAAACGATGGAGAGCTGCCTCCCGATCTTTTGACAAAAGAGCTTAAAACAAGCTTCACCACAGCTAAAATGGAAGAGTTAGGACAAGCTTTGGGGATTTCACAGCTCCACAGGTCCTTGAAAAAGACCTCAACGTTCCTAGAGAGGAAATTCAACGAGGACTCGGATGTTTTGGAGCAAAGTTCTGATAAAGAAACGACTTCACATTCTAAGCACAAGGCCTCTAACTCAACGTCTAAACGGCCATCGAAGCGCCGAAAGTCTGAGCAGTGTAACTCAGCAACTCAAACGTCTGAGCAGTGTTCCCCAGCAAAGAAAAAGACAGAGCAGAATTGCTCGTCTTTCGACCCCTCTGTTAACGATCTTTTAGAATCCTCCGAAGATGAAGATCAAACGAATCAACAGAGGATTTGGGTATTTCAACATCCATTTTCAATGGTGATGAATGTCTTGGCCCAAAGGTGTCAGATGCATTGGCCAAAGGAATTAATGAAGCCTTTTCCAAGAAACCCATTGAGAGAAAATTTAAAGCCTTAGCTGAAAAGTAAGAGGACTGTGACTTGCTAACAGTACCAAGGGTTAATCCAGGGATTTGGAATGATCTCCGTAGGGCATCAAGAAAGCTTGATGTCGGGCTACAGGATAATAATCCTTTAACTACCACCCTACTCCATTCTGACTCTAGAGTCCCCAGGAGTCCTTGCATGTAAAAGGAAAGCCCCGTCATTTTGTCTTGTTCTTGTGGCATCGACAATCTCCTAAAAGAAGAAGAAAATTATATACTTCATTTCTCTTTAAAGTACCTCCATACCTCTAGACATATATCTGTAAACCTGAACAAGAGAGAAACCTATTTAAAGATATCGCATTATTTACATTTTTACACCACAGGATTGAGGACCTTGGAATTCGAAGGAATAAGACAAAGGAATACCAAGAGTTTCACTTATGGCTAAAAATTACAAAAGTTGTAGTATGTTTCTCGAGGAGGTCTAAGGGTTCTACATTAAAACCGCATTCCTACTCGATTTTTAAGTAAAAATAAAATAAAAAATAAAAATAACTTACACTCAACAATCCCGATAATTATACTTGATCATTCTGTAATATGACAAACTCAGTTTCCTGACATCTAAAGATATAAACAGCAAGTTCGTGCTCTGGATGTAGGAGGTCTTCTTTGAATTGGTCTCTCTGTTGTTGCGAAGTGACGAATTCTCTGTCGTTCGTGTAAACAAAATCCGCGTACAAATCAAATGCTAAATCAAAATTGAATATATCCCTTCCATCGACTAGTCGTAGTAAATTTTCTTTCATATGCTGATGGCACTGACAGACTGTCAAAAACAGCGAGTATGAAGTGCCACAGATCGATAATGTCGATCTAGATGTTCTTGGTTTGTTTACGTCTCGCACCAACAAAGCTTGTTTAGGAGACCTGTTAAATTCTAAATGCTTCATTGGGGAACCTGATGAGTTAGTTGAAAAGTTTTTATCATCAACCTCT
>BLFO01003992.1:932139-945620 GCA_014634245.1 Montipora cactus
TAGCTGGAGTACCAAGTGAACGAATTATAAATGAGGATGATATTGATAAATAGCCTGAATCTCAACCGTCTCCTCTGGTCGTCTACTCCCAAGAGAGACGTCTGAATCAGAGAGACCTTCATGCAGTTCAGTGTCGTCACTGCCCGTAAAATGTCCCGTGGTTTTCAAATTGTCATGCAAATTAGCCATGTGTTATGCTGGGGGGCAAACATTGGAAAAAAGGCAAATTGAGGAAAATCGGCTCGTCGAAATATTGAAACAACATTGCTATAAATGCATTTTAGAATTCAGAATTAAGTACCTTTTTTAATAATTTTATATCTATTGATTGCCATTGACATTTTGAATTTCTACTTCGTTATCTGCTCATTTTTCACTAAAAAAAACATCGAAGTAACTTGTGTAATCATTCTATTTTACTACTTAGGTGATAAACATTCAGTGAACGTAAAGCAGATCATCTATGTGGCTAAGATGTTCGTTATAACCTCTCGAAACTTGTGTTGCTTGCACCCTCAAAAGTGTGTATCTAATTTGCATGGTAATAGCAAATCCAACATGGCGCCCATCGTAAACAAGGTCTATTGGTTGGCTTTTGATATTCTGCAAAAATTGACATAAAGAGACTCGATATGGTACAACAGAGACATCTCTGTTTAACTGAAAATGAAATGTTGATTTTTGACGAGAGCGAAAATCGGAGTACCCTGAGAAAACCCTCTCGGACCAGAATAGAGAACCAACAAACTCAGCCAACATATGGCGCCAGATCTGGGAATTGAACCCGAGCCACATTGGTGGGAGGCGAGTGCCCTCACCACTGTGCCATCTCTGCTCCCCTGTCTCTCCTTCCGAAAGGGATTGATTCCTGGACTGTCGGTCATATACAGCGGGTAACTAAACTGAACGTTCGTTTGGGATTTGAGGTATTTTATCGCTCAATTGTCACACCAATATGGAAATTTGGTGATCGGGGAGAATAGGGTTACTTATCAACTGGGATTCGCAACTTTACCTCACAGGGACGTTTGAGGTGCCGTGAGAGAAAGATTTTTTTTTCTTTGTTCCTTGAGATTCAGCTTCTTCTTCCAAACTGAGAAGAGCTTATGCTCATTGTTTTCCCATTTTTTGGATAAAGTTTGTCTTTGTATACTTCCATCGACAGGTGTTCCAAAATCTGTAGTTACTGTGAACATTGAGATCGAAGATAACAAAATAATCCTAACTTGGAATAAACCGCACGAAAATGGAGCAGCCATCACCCAATACACCATCTACAAAAGAACTACAAGTGGTAAGAAGTGGACAAACGTTGGAGAAATAAAGAACATCTCTAACCGAGTGTTCGTTGTTCAAGTGGAAAATATCAAAAAATATGAATTTGTTGTGACCGCAGCAAATAAATATGGCGAGAGTCTGGTAACTAAAGAAAACATCAAAATGGTTGAGATGGCATATGGCGAAGGTATTAATAGACATTTGCCTTTACCAGTTATAGCTTTAATTTAATAGACAACCAGCATAACAATTTTTATAGAGAGACAGAAGCGTCGGCCTTTCAAAGCCTTTCCTCTCATAACATTTGCTTGCGACCGAAAGTGATTATAAAGTGGTGGTGGTAAGTATAGCTCTGCCTTTACCAGTGGTAATTGTACTTTAAAAATCTTAAATTTAAAGACATCGTACGTATCAATTTTTATAGAGAGGCATTATTAGGCAGGTATAATTCGTTCACGTTTAAAAGGTGTTCCTCTTCTGAGATTTGCCCGCGACCTAAACAAAGTGTCTGCTAAAACTGGGGCTAACTGCGACAGTGTTCTTTTTCTCGTAGCATCTCCAAGGCCTCTGGAAAGTCAAAAAGGTAAGAAAATAATGTCCACTTTTAAGATATAAAACAAAGGAAACACATTGCTTAATTTCAAGCGAAAGGGTTTCTCGCTAATTTCTATTACAAGTATATTGAAAAGAATTTGTTTTCCTGCTCTGGAAGTATAACCGAATAAAAAAGAAAGAATTAGTTCTGTTTAAATATCGATTGCTCTATTTAGGAAATTTGTGGACCTGCATAACGAGTGCTTTTGTGCGTTCCTTGCGTTAGGTTCTTGTTCTGTTTTGCGTATTCTTTACACCTTATTCATCATCTTTCTGGTCATTGTAATTATTGTTCTATCTGTGGTGATGTGGAAAATGCGCCGTCGTCCGTGTCTAAGACGTGGAGATCTTATACCTATGGTAAGTTGTTAATGATATCTAGGCAGAAGAATAGATGTGTGTATAGTGAATCCTGGATGAAATGTATGATTATGCGTCCTTCAAAGCATTGAGTCTATTGAACGTCGTCGTAATTCTCAATCTGTAGGCCTATGGCTGATAACCTGTTGTTCCTTTATATAGTGTATTTGCTACAAATCTCTTTTAAGGCAAGTTTGCAGTTGCTGGATGCACTGGTTCAAGGTTACTACTCTTCCCCATGCCCCCAAATGTGCCCCTCCCCGGAAAACTCATCTTTTATTTAAATAATGTTCAAAACAAAGCTTGGGGAGAGGGATGGACGAGAGGGGTGCATTGCAGTTGACCTGAGAGATGCAATTTGAGCATTACTATTATTCTTTTGTGGTTTAATGCCCACCAGAATCCAGTATCTTTGCAAGTGAAAGATAACATAGGGCTTCCTAACGTATCAAACACGATCAAGGCGGCCAACTACGCAACTCCGGTTGCGGCTGCAAAACGTGAATACTATCTGCCTCTTCATCCATCGGGAAGAAGCTGGGAAGTCAGTCGCGAAGATGTTCATGTTATCAAAATCATTGGTAAGGGAGCCTTTTCTCAGGTTGCCCAGGCAACAGTAAAAAACGTACGAGAACATCTAAAGGAAACAACAGTAGCAGTAAAAATGCTAAAAGGTTGGTTTCCGCTTATCTTTGTCATATTCGTTCACTCCTTTGTTGATACTCTTTTAAAAGCTCACAATGGAAGAGGTTCACCGGCTTGATTAGGTTTAGAACGTCAGTTCGCCTTGATACAGTGATTAGAAGATATAAGCACTATGTATAAATGAATAAGTACATGACTTTTCCTACTGGCCACTCTTTTTTGTTTGTTTTTGGATTGTTCTGCTGTCACCTAAATACGTCATAATACTTGCACTGCAAAAGTTATCTGTTGTACTACTACTTTAGTCCTCCCGAGTCAACTCCTTTATATTATTGTATCGAATGAAGCCATTGGCAGTTTCCATTGTTTAATTCCTAGGCAATTCTCCCCCATCAGATAGAAAGGATCTGTTGTCAGAATTGGAGCTAACGAAAAAATGAAACCACATCCTCATGTTATCAAGCTCATCGGATGCGTCACTGAAAGCGGTAAAATTGACAAATGACTTAAGCCTATTCTGGTGTAGATCGAGGCAGGCTTGGGATGGAAAGTAGATTGAAAAAAACAAATAATAAGAGAGCACGAGATAGGCCCAAAGAATAAGCAAAAGTAAACTCAAGAATCTTGAGTCATGTTCATGAAACAGCTGATTTTTTTTGCAACATAGATCAGTTTCCATTCTGCATCGTGTGAAACGTGACTAATTTGGATTGAAATTCCGTTAAAAAAAAAGCAAGTAATTCGTAGCATTCATATGAAAACCGTTTATTCCAAGAACCTTGTCTTCCACAGATACACCGATGGTCTTGATCGAGTATGTTCCATTTGGGGACCTTCTGGGATACCTGAGAAAGAGCCGAGGACTCAACGACACTTACTACAAGAACCCGGATGTACAACCTGAGACCAATCTTACTTACAGCTGGTGAAATTTGCTTGGCAGATTGCAGATGGGATGTGCTACTTGTCTTCGAAAAAGGTTTGTTAAGCAAGGGAAAATTGCCATCAGTGAGCATCCATAAATGCAAAGTAAATGTTTAGAATACTATGAAAAAACGTTTGCAACATCTTCCTTATTACATTGCTCATGTATGAGAAACACGAATTAAGCTCACCTTGCGACTTGGTTGAGAATCAAAGATATACTGTAGGTACTTAAAGAAGTTGTTTTAGTTAAGAGAGCTGTCATTCTTACTTTAATAAGAAGTTACAAGTCTTTAAGTCGCATCTTTAGAGCTACACTCATAATTCTCTAATCAGAGTAGCATCAAAGAACGTCTGTTATGAAACATTCTCACGTAAGTAAACATGACTTTAATTGAGTAAAAAAATGGCTGGGTAATTAATTAAGGTTTAAAAACCGACAGGTTTTCCTTCGGACGCTAAGGGTGCAGAATCCGCTCTCATTACTGACTAGTTTATTTTTCTTCGGAGTCCTATAAAATGGAACAAATTGGTTGTCTCCTGTCCGTTAGGGTTTTTTAATGTCATACGTGATTAAAAATCCGCATTGCAGGTAAACTGCTCGTAGTCCCTTCTGAGTCAGTCGAACCGACCGCTTTAGTCAGTCACAATTCTTCCCTCGGCTCGCTTACGTGACTGACTAAAGCGGTTGGTTCTACTGTCTCAGAAGGGACTGCGAGAAGTCTACATTGCATGTCTCAAATTATTGCCAATGAAATTGAACATTGATACGGATGTGTTCACTCGATAATCAGGCCACTCATAGCACTTTGTCATTTCTTGAAGATGGAGTTACGTTTGTCGATAAAGATACCCCTCTTGGTAATAGATATTCACACGCAATTTCTGGTAGATTGTCCATCGTGATTTAGCGGCGAGAAATGTTCTTGTTGGGGAAGGAGAGAGATGCAAGGTGACAGATTTTGGGATGGTGAGAAATTTGGGCCAGAAAGATATTTATACCAGAAAAAGTCGGGTAAGGCTGAAACTGAACTTTGCTTTCCGAAAATACTTCATTTGCCACGATCAAACTTCATTACAGTTTACGTTGTTTTCAAGGAAAAACTATCATATATATTATTTTTCTCTAACAGTATTCTGTGATGGTCTTCATACATAGGGTCGATTACCTGTTAAGTGGACTGCATATGAGTCCTTGCTTTACGGAGTATACACGACACAGAGTGATGTGTAAGTACATCTGTTGCTGGTAAAATCCGTTCTCGGGTTGAATCCGTTTTGACCTAGGTTAAATTTGTGATCATTGTTTTACCTAGGTTGAATGCGCACTCAGATGAATTGAAGAAACACTATTAGAGCCTCAATTAAGCCTAGAGAAGAATTAGGGTCAGGTTAGGATTATTTTTGGTTATTTTGCATGGATATCAATTGACCTGTTACACAAAAGTAATGAAAAGAACTGTGCTGGGTAGAGCATGTTTCTCGTTGTAGTGTGATGGTTAAGACACAACCATAGATCTGTAGGGTCTGAGTTCGAGTACTTGTGAGTGCTTAGCACATTTTCTTGATCGCTTACTATCTTGTAATGTTGATAAGTGTATGAATACAGAAACCGATAGAATGATATAAAACGCTAAGAAGATGCGTTGAGTAGCATAAGACGGTGCTTGATGGAAATATAAACGTTTTTTGTCCTTTTTTGGGGGTTGATGGCTCCTAGGTAAAATGAGGATCACCAAGTTAAATCTAGGCAAAAACGAAATCAATCTGAGAAGGGATATGACCGACAACATATCCATGTCAGTAAAGGGTTTTTTTCCCCCCTTTGGAATTGATTTTTGTCCATTCCCGTTTCATTTCACAGCCGACCTCATTAACAGTTGTTGTTATATCGTTGCTGTAACGATATTTCTATTTTTGAAATTCCTGCTTCCTTACTTCTTCTTTCATTTTCTATATCGTAGAAAGAAAATATGGTAATCCATAGATGCGAGAAATTTTGGTCCTAACTATGACATAATCGACAGTCCATCCGTACGTCCGAACTTCCGTACAACCCACCCGTGCATGTATGCCAATGTGACCAGTATCACGCTAGTTTACAGCATAACACATGTTAAAACAAGGTATCCGCTGACCAGTATCTCGTGACCATATCGCGGTTCAAGTTTAGAGCTCGTCGATATCAGCTGCCATTTTAAAGTTGGCCGCTGACCCGGTTATGGTTTTTCATTAGTTCGGAGGCCCAAGCCGGGTTAATCAATTAAATATAAACGAAGCTTCATTTTTCGCGCGCTTTCTGTGGCTCGACGCGTCTATACGGCCATACTATCTGAACTAATGCTCTTAACAGTCAACGCTTTTTGTGTTCATGTGGAAAACGGTTTTGAAAAAAAAAATTGTTTCAATTGAATTTCACATATTATGTTAGCTGCGGTCCACACTGGTGGCTACGCAGTTATTCAAGTCACGCATCGGAGGGATATCAACTTAAAGCTGAGTGTTTGTTTTTAATTTGTTTAGAGCTGCTTTTTGCTCTGGTTGCAAATGTTTGCGTGTCTTAATAAGATTTTTTAATTTTGAATCTGATAAGGTTGCATGATGCAACAGAAACGAAAGAAGAGAGAACAAGAACGAGAACGAGAAACGAGAACGAAAAAACGATATAAATATATCAGTAATAGCTCAAACTTTTTTTTCTTTGTAAATAATTTTATTATTTAAATACGCACAGTTACACCATAGAACATTGCAAACTGCAGTAAACAATACAATAAGTATTGCAATGCGAATGTGACTTGAAGTGCAGCACTACAAAGAACTAATTGCATTAAAATTACATGTTTTCTAACATGACAAAAAAAAATAATATAAAAAAATAATTATTATAATAAAATACTACTTCTAGCTCTTCGAAAAAACATTTTTTTCCCTTGGGGTTACACTTATAACTATAGTTTTAAAATAAAGGAATCAATGTTTAAGGGTTTAGGAGACTCGTTTCAGCGGGGACAGAAGTGGCTTCCATTTCTTTCTTCTTGTTGTGTTGTTTTCCAATTGGTGCGTCTGTTAGCTCAAACTTGGTGGAAGAAGTTACTCCACAAATTACTTTCTCGGACACTAGACCGTATATTTGCCTTATGCTATAAACACGTACAGTTAAGGAGAAATATCACTAGCTTGTGTTTTCCGAAGTTTGTTTAAGGAACGTACACGGGACAGGTAATTTGTTGGAGCGGATCTTGTTTGAAGTTTGTCCTTTCTTGGTTGCCGTATTTTGCCGATTCTTGTTCCAAGCCAAGCTGGCGTGTTTCAATGCAATACATCAAAATGTGAATGATCTCGTTTTGAGAGATAAAGTACATCAAAAAAACTATATTTTGAGCTTGAACTGAAAAAGTTCCGAAAACGGTTTCTAATTTTAGCGTGAATCCTATTTGCTGGCTATTGACAGTTGACTCTGAAATGGCTTTTTTCCTTTTCCATTCGCTCGCTGAGGACGTACCTGTATTCTTTTAAAACTCATGCGATTCAAGAAAAAAAATTATTGCCCAACTGGTGAATTCCACAGTAAATTTCATTTGAAAAACTGATATCGCACTCGTCGCTTCATGATTCATGCGATATCGGTTTTCACGTGAAACTTACCGTGGAATTCACTAGTTAGGTAATGAATTTTCAATAAAAGAAAGCCAAGAAAACGATTTAATTAAGCAGTAACCGGAAACTCCAAAACAGACAATTTCTACAGCCAGTAAGCATAAAAAACCCTGGCTGGTCCCGCCTTTAGACATGGCTAAATCTATATATTATTTGCTTCACTCCTTTTTGCAGGTGGAGCTATGGCATCCTTCTCTATGAAATTAATTCACTTTAAAGATATTTGACTTAGTTACAAAAATGTGCACACTTATAACCTGTAACCTTTCTGCAATCAATATCGATAACTGGGCATTTTCACATTTTCGTACCAAGTGTTATCGAGGCCGGTTCTTTATACCCATAGGTGGATCGCCATACCCGGACACAAACGCCAGGCTTATTGCTGATAAAATTAAACAAGGATACAGGATGCAAAAGCCAAGACATGTGGACAGCAAACGGTAAATTACTTACCTCTCATATGTGATATTGAGTAATATTAAGTAAATGAGTGACTGCCTTACAAGAAATAATCTCCCAAAAGTGAAGTAAGAACTCTTTAATTTTAGGTATAAAATCACGATGAAGTATTGGGAGGAAGACCCAAGTGATCAACCTACATTTGAAAAGCTGAGGAGAACAATGAAGGATATGGAGAGGAATCACAAGGTAAAGAAATCAAGGGAGAACTTTGGGAAAGAGAAAGAAAAGGGACTTGTGAATGTATTCTTCTAGTGCTGGAGCACTAGGCCATTTCCGAGTGGCTGTTTTGCCTCTGGTTCAAAACGAGTCTTGGTGCTCAGCCAAGACTCGTTTTGATTTGCCTGAAAATATACCACTCATTCCCATTTGAATGGTTGTGCAGCTACCCTGGCCCCAGAGGTTTTTCTGGATCCGCGAGAGAGCCTCAAAGCGGTGAAGACGAGTCACGAGGCGGCGAGAAGCGAAAAACCTCTGGTTACCTTGGACTTGAATCTCACTTCCATACAGACGCCAGGGTCAGGATCTGAATCTTGGACTCGGATTGGTTGATATTTACACAAACACGCAAATCAATATGATGGGGTCGTTTTTGGCTGGTAATACTAAGGGGACGCGTGATTGCTAAGATTCCATTGGTCCCTTTTGTAATTATCAGTTTGGCGCGTTTTACAGCTGGCTTCTGAATGAAAGTGAGAATTAAGTCCAAGGTGACCAGAGGTTTATCTCTTCTCGCCGCTTCGCGATTCGTCTTTAGCTGCTTTGCGGCTCAAGAAAAAACCTCTGGGACCAGGGTATTGTGCCCCAGATGAGTGAAGGGGGTAGTTTCTAAAGAAACTGTGGTGCTTCGTCGGTAGGGAAGTAGTACGCAAAAAATTAACGCTAACGCTCGAAACGTCAGCTTTTAGAATATCTGTACGGTAGCCAATTTACATTATCAACTCCGTTGATAAAACCAAATTTTTATTGTGCACTAGGACACGCTTTAAATCTGAGGCAAACGGCAACTCGGAAATGGGCTATTGGGGACACTGTAAGCTGAAAACAACAAATTAACGCAACTCAAACTAAATGATGGTTTTCGAGGAGAAGGTAAAACCGGCTTACCAGGAGAAAAGCCTTTCCGAGCAGTGCAGAGAACCAATGAACTCAACCCACATATGACGCCCAGCATTGGAATTGTTCCCGGGCCACACTGGTGGGAAGCGAGTGCTCTCACCACTACGCCAGTGGTAGGGTTAATGAAGTGGTTTTGTTCTGACGTACCACCGTGACGACAACCGGAAATTCCGGTTAGAAATTCAAATGACACAGTTCATTCACCGGGAAATTTCCGAAAAAGATGGGAATCCTAGGACGTATTCCTCTTTTCCCGTTCTAACCCAAATAACCGGAAAATTCCTGTACCATTTGTAAACTCCCACTCGACCCAGTTCACCTCAGCCCCTTTCACGCCTTTCAACAGTGTAGATGCAGCCGCCGTTCGGCTTTGTTATTTTTTTTCTTCCAGCCGCGAGGGGCTTGAGCTTGGCGAAACTCCATACCGGGAAAATCCTGTACCATTACGAGCATTATATTCCACCAGATTTTCCGTGCAAATGGTGAACTTGATGAATTAAAACTATTCTGCGCCAAAAGCCTAGTCTTCCACTTGCATCTATGTTCCTTTTTTAAATCATATTATTCCTACAGCCACTTGTGAATTACCACATTTCCTCGTTCTCGGCCTTCTTCAGTGTTCGAAATAGTTTGAATCAACTACTTGTTGGCTTAAATAATAAAGTAAAACTAAGCTTAATGACGTTTTCCTTTGCAGACTTATGTAAACCTCAGTCAGTACGACACAGGAATGTACGCCAATGTCACTGATCTGACAGCCAAGTAGATGAAGTAGAAGAGCTTAGTATGGCTGGAACATTAAAAAATTTAAAAAATTAGGATCATACAGTCAATCGCACCTTTTCAGTTGATTAATTAAGGACTGTTTAAATGATATACGCCTGACAATCTTTAGTCGGTTGGATCAAGAATTGATTTGTAGGTTAGTCACTGTCTAACCAGATGATAGACCCTGCTCGCAGACTGGTAAAGTTGAATGCTTTCACTCCTAGTATAAGAGAACCTAGCGACGTTTTCAGGTTCAGGAATGTACTTAATTAATGTCCTCGTGGCTTATGCATTAGTAAATTGAAACCCCGACCCCCCGACCCCCGGGTCATAGCGGGGAATTTATCATTTACGAAGTGTTAAAAAATGGCTTACTTCCCCGCCCCCAGGGCCAAGAAGCCTGTTAAAAGCCCCGCGTAGCAAGGGAATCCAAACACCGGAACCAAATGAAGAAACAACTTAAATCGACATCGTTCGTCTCGGACTCGATGCAAAGGTTAAACTTTACCTATTTTCGCTTGTATCACTAAAAAAGGCCAAGTTCGACTACATTTTTTTTCTTCTGCAATCGTCATGACTGCAATCGTCGTGACTGCAAACGTCATGACTGCAGTCGTTCTGCAAACGACTGCCAATACCTACATTTATATTTGTCAAGCAACAAAAAAAAATGTTTTAAATAGTCTAAAATCCCAGGAAACACCATTTACATAAGAACCTGTTCAGCCTAAATGAACAAATGCAAGTTCTTCTATGGTTTTTTATTGTGTTGAGCTTACATTCCTTTCCTTATATTACTCAACTCGAAAACAGGAATTATAATTTGGCAAATTTTTTTCATAGAGTATACTCAATGTCTAATATAAGGGAGGGGTAGAACAAGGGAATTCAAGAAAATAAATACGAAACAAAAAACGTTTTTGTTAGAATATTCTGGCAAAAATGCTAAAATTCTAACTGAACCATCTTTCACCAGCAAGGTAGTCTCTCCTGCCTTCTTACTTTCTGGAGCAGTAGAATCTGTATCTGAGTAACCAATGTTTAAAAATATATGCTTTAGGGAAACTCATGTCATCCACTGTACAGTGCAAAAACACTTTTAATTTTGAAATGGGCATTAACATTCTGTCATATCATGATTATTTGCATAAAGAAAAATGAGAGACTGGATCCAAAAATTGTGGGAATAACTGGTAATCACAACATAAAAATTACTATAATCTTCTGGCTTACCATTGTTTATTGCACAAATGAATTGGCTCATTAAACCAATGTTCAGTCTTTTGCTCAAGCTACCTGATTATGCGAAAAGGAAATTACAGTTTGTGGCTGTAATTGCCCTGAGCAGGATTTGAACCCACGTCCCCCTGATCACTAGTTGGGTGTGATGGTTACTACACTATCAGGACAACCATGCTGGCAACCTGGGTTCTTGATCACTTAATGTGTGGCATTTACGTCGGACTCCCTAAGGGCCAGTTTTTCTATGTGATAACGCTGGATCAACATGTGATTCACAGGCGGACAAGGGTAATTAATGTAAAGAGTCAATTAAGTCATAGTTAATCTAGGGACTGGTTATGAAATCCTGGGAATTTCAAAAGCAGGAGAAATACAGTCGCAATTAGATGTTGAACCGACCGTAACCCTGCACAATCTTTTGTTTTTGGTTCGCAAGTTAATTTCGAATAAATTTGTCGAAGCTTTTGATTGGTTATCCTGCCAAAAAAAGGAAGTTTTTGTCGGGTTTTGTGCAGGGTCAAGGTCAAAAAAGGCAAACAAAAACATGCAACAAAGAAACTTGTCGAGTTTAGTTAACCAACCTACATCTATTAACTATGGTTAAGTAGATCCCTTGAGCCAACATTGCATCACCCCCAGGAGGATTGCAAATGGCTTCACAGTCCAAGCTGAGGAGAAATTGACAGAAAGTTACAGGAAACTCAACACTGGACAA
Source organism: Montipora cactus (assembly GCA_014634245.1). Taxonomy (NCBI): domain Eukaryota; kingdom Metazoa; phylum Cnidaria; class Anthozoa; order Scleractinia; family Acroporidae; genus Montipora; species Montipora cactus. Next base: position 943,907 of record BLFO01003992.1, read on the forward strand.
CTTCTGGGGAAAACTGTAATTGCCCTGAGCGATATTTGAACCCACATCCCCCTGATCACTAGTCGGGTGTGATGACCACTACACTATCAGGACAACTTGGACTGTGAATCCATTTCCGATCCTCGTGGGGGTGATACGTTGTTGGCTCAAGGGATCTACTTAACTGACTCCTTACATTAATTACCCATGTCCGCCTGTGAATCACATGTTGATCCAGCGTTATCACATAGAAAATCTGGCCCTCAGGGAGTCCGACGTAAATGCCACACATTAAATGATCAATCAGCCATGTTACCAGCATGGTTGTCCTGATAGTGTAGTGGTCATCACACCCGACTATTGATCAGGGGGACGTGGGCTCAAATCCCGCTCAGGGCAATTACAGTTTTTCTCAGGTCAGGGCGTGGGCCTCCCGGGTAATTTCTTTCAAGTTGACAAGGTAGGTGAGCCTATAACTCCACTTGAAACCCAACTAAGGATCAAATTCATGATGCACGACCGTAGTCAACTTAGTGGATGACAAGGAAGGGTCCTCGAAGGATACAGGCTAATTTTATTTTTATAAAGAGTGTAGGAGAGAAACCCTGACAATGCACACCCGAAGTAATCATATTTTTAACTGAATAAATGTTTTGAAAGAAAATTTGCCCTGAGCGGGATTTCAACCCACGTCCCCCCGTTACTAGTCGGGTGTGATAACCACTACACCACCAGGACAGCCATGGTGGCAACACAGCCATCGAAGAGGCGATTTACGTGGTTAGGGCGTTGGCCTCCCGGGAAATTTTCTTTCAAGGTGACAAGGTAGGCAAGCCTATACTCCACTTGAAACCCAACTTAGGATCAAATTCATGATGCACGACCGTAGTCAACTTAGCGGATCACAAGGAAGGATCTTCGAAGGATACAGGCTAATTTTATTTTTATTGAGAGTGTAGGAGAGAAATCCTGACAATGCATACCCCAAATATTCATATTTTTAACTGAATAAATGTTTTGAAAGAAAATTTGCCCTGAGCTGGATTTGAACCCACGTCCCCCCGTTACTAGTCGTAACCTGGCTATTGTCCCTGCTTCCGGTGATCGCACGTGCTGTAAAATCGGCGCTCCACGGCCCCGGTTTACAAACATTTTGTTAAATCCACCACCCCCCTGGGCCAACGCCTTGTTAAAAGTGCCTTAAATCCCGGCTTTAGCCGCGTTAAATCCCCGGTAAGTCCCGGGGATCAGGAGAGTCGGGGAGGCCGGGGTTTCAATTGACTGATGCATCAAGTTAAGTGACACGTTTCGTGTTGTAAAATCTCTATTTTCTCTTATGACTTAAGTACATTTGAACATGTTTTATTTCTGCTATTTTTTAGTAACATAGTTCTTAAGAAGCTAAGTTTCTATCACCCACGTATGCTTCAACAAATCTTCCAATCTTTTTAATGTTTACAAGTTGAAATAAATTCTTCTGAACGATTGATTGACTTTGAGATCTGTATGTGTTTACAAGGACAAGCTGGAGGTCAATGGAGGCTACAATACTCGTCAAAAATCTTCAAACACTTGTGAATTGAGAAAACGAGAAACTGTTCTTACAGATACGTCCTTTTGTTGAATTCCGGCTTCCTCCATCAGTGCTTTACAGGTAAAGTTTCCCTCTCTTTTCCTCAAAACTGTAATGCATCGTATCAGTCGTCTTTTGTCGCGGTCACTTAACCTGTTCTTC
>BLFO01003992.1:945737-959388 GCA_014634245.1 Montipora cactus
CCGGAGATCTTGGACACAGTTTGATTAAGGTACTGTTTGTGCGTTGCATCGCTGCCCGTGCTAATGCCGAATTTTGAGAGGGATCCCCATCTTGTAAGAAAGTTCGGCTACATCCTTTGTCAGCAGCTGCGAATAGGCGATCAAAATGGTTATCTATAAACGCAGCGAAATAACGACCATTCATTTTCTCGTATGGTTCACAGCAGATAACTCCTTTATTGTAAGAAATTGCCACCATCAGTCGTACTTTGCCCCCAGCTCCCTCTTTGCGGCCCTTTGCTATGCATCCCGGAGCCAAACCCTCTGATTTCTTTCTCCAGACACGAGCTTTTGGTGCACGAGCCTGATCTAGTGGATTTCTTTTGTACGTAAATCCTGTTCCATCCAGATAAAAGGAAATTCCCTCTGTCCAAATCTCCTGGCCGTAGTTGGCTTTCATGTACTTTGCAAACTTAACTCTTTTGCTGTGGTCTTCCGCTGTCATGAGCCCCTTTCTGCGAGTCTGCAAATAGTAGTAATTTTGTGAATTGAGAAAACGAGAAACTGTTCTTACAGATACGTCCTTTTGTTGAATTCCGGCTTCCTCCATCAGTGATTTACAGGTAAAGTTTCCCTCTCTTTCGAGAGAAACGGTGTCTGTTTCAACGATTTGTGACGAGTATTGTAGCTTCCCAACAACCCGATGTTGTGATGCTCTTTTGATCCCTGAGGCGTCTTAAGCGAGAATTATGTGTTTTTATTATGTTTTAATCCCCAAGCCTCCAGAACTAGTAGTACTTAGTTAACACTCAAAACCGCACCTTCTCTTTCGACAACATTGAACGAATCTTAATTCCATGAAGATTTTTTTTCCCGTTCATCCTATGTTTTGTTTTTACAGCTGACACGTCGAAGGCATTGTTTCGCCAAGTAAAGATCTATTGAAGCAAAATATAATCGTAGTCAGTTTCATCTTCCTTCACTGACTCTAGTATCACGTTTCTGAAAATTCAACCCCTTCGAGAAGTTTACGTAACTTTTGTACTCATAAATTTCATTGTTTGTACCGTTCCACCAATTAGTGAATCAAAGAAAACTAGCTACAAACGATGCGTTAATTAATTAAATCCTTGTAATTTTTCACATAGTTCCGAGATATCTATTTGGAATAATATCCAGGAGCAATTGTTGAATTGCGTGGCGCCAGTGGAAAGGTCAAATTGACAGTCTTTCAGCACATGAGGGAAGGGCGTGTGAGTCATTTTTCTCTTTTGTTTTCATGAAGTCTCGGTAATCTGCATCAGTCTGTCGATAGTCTTCATCGTTTATGTTTGATGAAAGAGGTTTGCAAGTAAGATGACCAGACAGTGTGTTCTCTATGTGCTTCTTTCTGCCGTCGTTCAAGTATCAGTTGGGCCATTAAAGCGAATTTTACAACTGAATATGCGTCTTGCAATCACGATCAACCAAGGAAGTGTAATGGGCTTCGAATTATTTAAGCGCATGCTTTGCCCTTGGTAAGACACTTTCAGGGTCAAAACTTTATTTCAATCCTTTTAATCAAATTTACGTTATTTAGGCGCCAATGACAGGCTTAGAATAGGGTACATATCACCGGTTTAAACAACCGTGTTAAAGTTAGAGCTTACGTTCACTTTCCGGATCTTGGATTGGATTATCCATGGGAATTGACGACAATACACAGCGAAAGATGTGAAACATTATTATTTTTAGTTATGGTCTTAATAATCCAATGCTTAATACATCGGATGGGTGGGAAACAAAGACCAAAGACCAAAGCCCTACCCCTTAAAATCGGCTGTAAATCAATTCAAAGGAAGTCAAAGCAGTGCCGGGTAGAGAAGGAAACAAGAGCCAGAGGAAGATTTGCAATTATCATAGAATCAGAGTGTTCGTTTGCTACAAAACCCTACCAAACGTACTTGTAGATATCGTAGACCTTATTTATTCGGAACAGAATTCTCGACCAGTGGAGAAGCAATAGAAATAAATAATTGCAATTATTAAGGAAACATTCTTACGCCGCCCAATGTCACTGGATATGAGGCCTTTAGGCCAGGCGTTAATTTCTTTGTTGCCAGCATTCCAGTTGATTCCAGAAAAAAACAAAAACAAAAAACAAACAACAACAACAACAACAACAAAAAAAACAGGGGTAAAAGGAGCGCAAACACTTTGCCAATTTCGCTGAACTTCCCCTCAAAAAGAGAGACTAAATTCTAGAGGTTTATATTTTAGTTTAGTTTTGAGGGTCTGGCATCAAGGCGATTGGCATGAAATTTAACTTCCTCAATGCTTAACAAACCTTCCCAAATCTTTGACGAAATCGGGATTCGGTGTAACATGAACAGGCACTGCGCTTTCCTTGTAGTTCTTTCTGCCATTCAGGTGGCATGTAGGTTTACTCAGACATGAAAACGATAAAGGCTCTATGGATCCTGTGTGGAGATATTTAAACTCACTGCTCCTCTCCCCTTGGACAATTTACGGTCGAGTCACTCGAAAGCCTGCTCGCCCTTTCGCGATTCGCTCGAACCAAGGATGATTCGGCCGATGATCGTATATAAGGTGAAAAACCAGCCACTTCATTTGCCAAATTGTAACTTGAAATTGCCGTCACTGATTATTTTGCAGATACGCCTCGAACGTTGCTTTTCTTTGTGGTTCAGTAAGGCAGGCGGCTTTTATTACGGTTTGTGGTGAAATATAACCTTTTTTTTCATATTCCAATGTAAGCTCTCGTCTCAGAATAATTTCCGATGTTGAGGTGCTTTCTCGAAATCCTTTGTTAATATTGCGTTTTGTTGACCGATCAACGTGGATCGAATTTATTCACTGGTGGAAGTACTCATCAAGCTAAGGTTGGCGATGTTTCGAGGGGAAGACAATGTGGTTTTGTGAGCCTTTCAGCTTTGCTGTGTAAAAGGTCTTTGTGCCCCGTGTGACGGTGGCCAACAATTACAGTGGATGAGATACTGATTAAAGGAGACGCTATGTATTTGAGAACTTTTGAACAACAAACTACATCTGCATGTATACCAGATGCTAACTTATCTACAAGATCGAGCTCGCTAACCACCTAATACAATACAATACAATACAATACAATACAATACAGTAATGCAAGTCAATCGCCCGCTGAGGCAAACAAATCAAAAGAAACAGCAACAAACAAAAGAAATGATTATTGAACCACATCATATAATACAACTAATTGAGCATTTAGGTCAAGTGCAAGACAGAACAAATATTGCTGTAATTCAAAGATCCACACACTTCATTACAACAGCAGTGCCATTTAAATCAGGCATACCCAAAACAATAATTACTGTGTGCATGTGAATCAAATAAATAAACACAAATATTATTGTCTTCAGGTTTAATCAAACCATGCAATCATGTCCTCTTCTTTTTTGATTTTAACTTAAACCCATTCATACGTCAAACGAACTAGAACGCCCCCATATGAGGAGTAAAATTGTCTGGCCTTAGACAGAGTAAAATCTATTAAGTGTCACTCTCAAGAGTCCATAAGCCTTTTCGAAAATCGGGAGCGACTGGTTACAGATTATGTGAAAGCTAGGCTAGACCTGCATCTCGCGGGAAAATGTTGAAGACAAAAACATCGCAAAAAGCGTTCGATAAAACTCGCTACAAAGCATAGAAAAATCAAATATTGAACGAAGATGAAGCCAAAAAATATAAGTTAAGATACTATTGATCCCGCAGGTGGAGAGAAGGAAAATCAGCTTGTGATTACGTTCACATTTTCACCTTTATGACTAGGCTTTGCTCGCACCGCTCGACGAACGTTTTTATGCACTCTACGTAACTTAATGCAGGGCTTTCGGGAAGCTTACATATTCATCTCTTAAAACAGTGCAAGGTACAGACCTATGCGATGTCACACTGACAGTAGACGACATCAGGGAGCCATTTATTCACATAAAATAGAAACAAGCTCTATCAATACGACCTAGAGACTATGATTATTTGGCTGAGATATCGAAGAGATTCATTGAAGAACGCCAGCACTGCAAAAGAATGTCGGTTCAAGTAACATTCTGTCACTTTCTTCTTGATTTCTTCCAGTTGTCGATATTTTGCACCACCTTAAATAACTGTCAATCATAGCGTCCTTGAGTACTTTAAGAACGATCAAGGTGGGATGGTAAGTGAACCAGCACCGACAAAGAAGTGGTTGCGTGCGAAGGCTGATAAGATCTACGTTAATGTCACCGAACAATCTAAAGAACGGAACAACGAAAAAAACAGTTCTTAAAGCTAGTTTCTTGAAAGGCAATTACGCCAAAGACAGTAGTTTTGGTTGGACTAGATCACTAGGAATCAAGCAAGTCTGATTTCAAATCATCTAAGACTACCAGCAAAAACTTCTGAAGAGGAAATCAGTTTTATAGACCAAATCGGTACAACGTTTGACACGTACTTCTATAAGAGAGGCCTATGTGCTGCTAGTTTCAGGTCCAGAAACGGGTGGATGAGTTTAGCGCTAAACAGGAGGATTGGAAAAATTGAGCAATCATACTGCCAGTGCAAGGGGAGAGTAGGAAGTTAGTGCTCGCAATTATATGCGTTGATGCGACTTACAGCTCAGTGGTGTTTTTGAGAAGCCAAAGAATTGCCTATGGATAAGCCATGCTCATCAAGGGCCGGATGTGTGTATGGTCTGTGCCTAAAGGCCGTGCAAGAATAGAAAAGAAGCGAATTATGGATCTTTCCTTCATTTCGGCTAAAGGCCAAACTGAAAAAGGGAAGAAGACCAATGGAATCGAAAGCACCCTGTATAAAGCAAGAGCCAAGCGAAAAAAAGATCGTTTGAGCCAGCAAGTGTTAAAAACATTGAAAAAATGCTGTATTCAAGAAGGTGGTAACGTCCCAGTTTCTACTATTTTCATGGCAGAGGCATACCGTGGATTTTCTCGCACTATAATAATAATATAATAGCTTTCAAATAGAAACACAATTTTAAATTTACAAAACTTGTTTCGGATGATCGACATCCATCGTCAGTTGTGAATACAAGTGAACCGCTAGTCGCTGTTATATACAGATGGCTAATAAAATGCATGAGTACTAATTAAATAACAACGTGAATGTGAGGTAATAGAAAATACAATGATGAGAAGACAATGGGTATTGGAAGAGGAAAATTACAATGAAAGTGTTAAGTTGACATGATTAACTTGCTTGTTTAATGAGGGTTTTTCCCAACCTATGTGTAAGGCCTCCTTGATTTTTAGTTGAAAAGGCGTGGAGGCGGTGTCAAGGATTGAAAAGCACTCCTCTGAGCATAAAGATCTGCATGTTTCTGACCCATTAATGTGCTGAAAGATATGCGAGTTCTTATCAGATGTTAAATGTTCACGAACACGTGTAGCAAGATGTCGGTTTGTTTCGCCAACATAACAGGCACTACAGCCTTCGCAAGAAAATTTGTAAACAACACGGGATCGTGATAATTTGGGAATAGCATCTTTGGCACTGAATAAGTTCTTAATCTTGTATGGGGCAAACACTAGCTTGATGTCCAAGTTTTTACAATAGCGTTGTGTTAAATTCTTGATTCTGCTTTGAACGTGAGTCGAGAAAGGGCCAACAAAAGGTAATTTGTAATAGTGCGTGCGAATTTCATTAGAGTTGGTTATTGCGGAAGCGTGCAGGGGGGAGGCAAAGAATTTGTTAAGGTATTGTTTAACAGTTTAACAAAAGAAGATCGAAAGAGCTAAAGAAGCTTGAAGCGGAAAGGGAAAGGATTTCAAACAAGTTACGTAACATACTAAATAGCGTGGACTTTTACCTCCTACAAAATGCTCTACATTCCAACTTCAAAAGTAATTGAGACACATGCAAAGAAACTCAAGGGCCTCACGCGATTTATAACACTTCCTTTCAAGGCGGAAGAAACAGTCACTAACATTTCTTCGGTTAAACTCACTTCTGAACAACTGGGTGTATTAAAGAACGGCCTCACACACTCGATTTGCCCGCCTTACATCAATAAGACTGATGTATACAAGTGCTTTGAACTAATCCATCAATCAGTCCGAAGAAACATCATCGATAAAGGACGGACGGGCATAATCAAAGCCACTTTGTCACAACTTGCACACAGTTACATTGCGTCGCATCGACCGTCCCAAAACGACCGGAAGGAATGGAAAATCTTGAAAAGCGTACGTAGGAACCAAAACATTGTCATCCTTAAGCCTGATAAGGGAAATGGCGTTGTTGTTCTAGACAGGGCAACATACGACGTAAGCATTTTGAACCTCATTACGGACAGTTCAAAATTCAACAACCTTAATTGTGACCCAACGCTGTCGAGGGAAGGAAAACTACAACGACTTCTGCGTAAGCTTAAGAAGAATGGTGAGGTCGACGACACAACGTACAAATACATATACCCAACTGGTTCTCAACCTGCTTGAATTTATGGATTACCGAATGTGCACAAAGTACGTGAGCCATCATCTGCTCCTCCTTTTCGCCCGATCGTCTCGTCAATTGGAACTTACAACTACAACTTGGCTAAATTCCTCTGCACACTCCTAGACTCCCACATACCTAGTGATTTTTGTGCCCGTGATACTTTCTCGTTTGTCAACGAAATTACTAACCTGCGCATTTTCATTTTTTCATTTCATTTCATTTCATTTATTCGCCATAAGGGGTACAAGAGAGAGAAGAAAAAAAAAAAGTCTTACTGTCTACAATCTCATGGCGAGGAAGCCCAAAAGAAGCCAGCAGGCTTATAGAGAATGGGCTCCCTCAGATAAATAAATAGAACAGAATTTTAATTTTATGAGGAAAAATGGCAGAGCTACTGTAAAAATCTTATGATAAATTAGATAGTCATATTGATCATAATTAGGTTAAAAAACAGAGAAAGAGAGGAAAAAAAAAAAGATATATATATATATATATATATATAAATATATTTTAATAAATATTTAAGATAAGAGGAATGCTTTCAGCTTAAGGCAAAACGAAGCGGTACTTGTTGCATTACGAATTTCAGAACTCAGAGAATTAAAAAATTTAGGACCTTGGAAACTAATTGAGAACATTCTTACATTGGTTCTGCACTGTGGTAAATGAAAAAACTTTGAACTTCTCGTGCCATAATAATGCACCTGGTGTGTCACCAAGAACATGTTATTGAAGCTATCAGGAAGTAAGCCAGATCTGTATTGATACATAAATTTACCTACTTGAAATTTGTAGATACTCTCAAAATTTAGAATTTTTAAATCTTTAAATAGAGGGTCAGTGTGAGCATCGAAAGCACTCCTCGACATTATTCTTATGACCCGCTTTTGAAGTGTGATTAATCTTCTGAGGTTTGATGGGTAAGTTGATGCCCAGACGCTCACGCAATAAAATAAGTATGGGTAGATAAGGCTGAAATAAAGTAAGGAAGAATTATCAAGGGAAAAACTTGATTTATAAATTATACCTACGGCTTTAGACACTTTCCGTGCAACATTATGTATATGTGATTTCCATGTTAAATGTTCATCCAAAATTACACCAAGAAAGGTAGTTTCCTTAACCCGATCAATCGAATAATTACTTATATGTTAAAAGGTAGATCAAGTGTTTGCCTGTTTTGTCTCGGTCTGAATATGATAAAATTAGATTTCTTAACATTGATTGATTGCTTATTTGTATAAAACCAACAAGTTATCTTTTTCAGTTCTAAATTTACAACTTCCATAAGATACGAAGCATCAGTGTGCGAATAGAAAATATTAGTGTCATCAGCAAACAAACTTCAAACAAGTTCATGGTTTCATTCGATGTGGAAAGTTTATTTAATAACATTCCTCTGCTAGAATCTAGTGAGCTAGCAGTGGATTATATTTTGTCAGGGAACCCGAACATCAAGTTAAGCAAGGACAGCCTCAAAGAGTTGTTCCTTGTTGCTACTGCCCAGACACACTTTCTATTCCAAGCGAAATATTACGAACAGATAGATGGCGTCGCCATGGGCTCCCCTTTGGCACCGGTACTTGCGAATCTTTTCATGGGCCATCATGAAAGAATCTGGCTACAACAATACGATGGTCCTGCAATTTATTTCTACCGTAGATACCGTATGTGGATGACACATTTTGCCTATTCAACAACGAAGCGAATGCTTTGGAATATTTCATTATATCAATGATAAACACCCTAACATTACATTCACCATGGAGACGGAGGTCAACCACAAACTACCGTTCTTAGATGTCCTCTTGGAAAACAGCAATCCTCCGTCTTTAGTCGCATCTGTTTTTCGCAAAAGCACTTACACAGGCCTTCTCACCAATTTTCTCAGTTTCTCACCTTTTCTCTACAAATTAGGGTTAATACGAACGCTCGTGGACAGGACATTTAAAATTTATAACACCTGGACCGGTTTCCACAACAACATTAAGGAGCTTGCTAACATTCTCGCAAAGAACAATTTCCATCCAGTCTAGTGAACAGAACTGTTAAACAATACCTTAACAAATTCTTTGCCTCCCTCCTGCACGCTTCCGCAATAACCAACCCTAATGAAATTCGCACGCACTATTACAAATTACCTTTTGTTGGCCCTTTCTCGACTCACGTTCAACGCAGAATCAAGAATTTAACACAACGCTATTGTAAAAACTTGGACATCAAGCTAGTGTTTGCCCCATACAAGATTAAGAACTTATTCAGTGCCAAAGATGCTATTCCCAAATTATCACGATCCCGTGTTGTTTACAAATTTTCTTGCGCAGGCTGTAGTGCCTGTTATGTCGGCGAAACAAACCGACATCTTGCTACACGTGTTCGTGAACATTTAACATCTGATAAGAACTCGCATATCTTTCAGCACATTAATGGGTCAGAAACATGCAGATCTTTATGCTCAGAGGAGTGCTTTTCAATCCTTGACACCGCCTCCACGCCTTTTCAACTAAAAATCAAGGAGGCCTTACACATAGGTTGGGAAAAACCCTCATTAAACAAGCAAGTTAATCATGTCAATTTAACACTTTCATTGTAATTTTCCTCTTCCAATACCCATTGTCTCCTCATCATTGTATTTTCTATTACCTCACATTCATGTTGTTATTTAATCAGTACTCATGCATTTTATTAGCCATCTGTATATAACAGCGACTAGCGGTTCACTTGTATTCACAACTGACGATGGATGTCGATCATCCGAAACATGTTTTGTAAATTTAAAATTGTGTGTTTCTATTTGAAAGCTATTTCTTGTCTGCTATTAATTCGAAATAATATAATAATGATAATGATACATTACTTATATAGCGTAGCGCTACTCAAAGATCCAGCTGCACTTTACAATAATGGTAATGTAAGTATAAAATCAATTAGATAATGGAATAAAAAAAAAAAGTAAAAATCAAAGAGAACAAAAACTACAACTGCCTAAATAGATGGGTTTTAAGTTTAGACTTGAACGCTTGTAGGTGTTCCACCTGCCTAATACCGTCCGGCAGGGCGTTCCATAGCGTAGGAACCCTGTGAGAGAACGCTCTATATCCGAATGTTTTAAGATTGCATCTGGGGACAAACTGAAGTTTTTTTTTTTTTTTTAAGATCTTACTTTTCTATTAGGAAAGTACGGTTTTAACAGTTCACATAGATACAGAGGACCTAGACCAGGTAATGTGGGCTTTTAAGTACCGGTGTAACGTGTTCATATCTGCTAGTGGCTGTTAGCTGGGGGGCAGCTGAATTTTTTACATGTTGCAGTCTTCCAGTAAAGTACGTTACAATGATCCAACTACGACGAAATAAAAGCATGAATAAGTTCTTTGCACAGACGGTGCGAAAGGAATTTTCTAATTTTACGAAGGTGAAAAAAGGAAGTTTTACAGATATTATTAATCTGTACATCCATAGAAAGCACACTATCAAGCTAAACACCGATGTTCTTGGCAGATTTGATAGCCTTAATAATATCAGTTCCGATCAGGATTGAATCAAGTGGAGGTGGAGGACGACGGCGAGCAGTCAGGACAAGGAGGTCCGTCTTATCTCCATTGAGCTTAAGCTTGTTTACAACCATCCTTTGTTGGACTGCAGGGAGACAGATTTTTCTTATATTAAGAACCCTTGAGTTTGTGAGGCAAAGTGTCTAAAGAAGCACAAGGACTATGATTCCCGTGATGCAGCAATTGTTGTTTGCCTCTCTGTTTCAGATGATGTGACTCTTCAGAATGCTCAAAAGAAACCACCCGATTGTGTTATATCCTTTGCGAGATTTGTTTTACAATGAGATTCAAAAGTGAACAAATTTGTACCGGCTACACATTATGACATTTATATGAAAAGGGTTGACACTGTCTAAGACAGCTTTTCACTGACAAAATAATATGATATCATATTTCTTGCTGTTGCGATGGTAGAGCGTGCTTGGATGGTAGACCGTTGGTAAATGGAACAGACGATACGTACAGGATTTCTAACAGTGTGAACTTTATTATGAATCACCTGGTAATGTATTGGATTGAGTAGAAAAGAAAGTACTAGTTGAATTGTTTTGTTTCCTGGAAGATATGACGCCCCGTTGACGTCACTTAGGAACACAATAAATGGTATTGTGCTACATAATGCCAGCCATGTTTAAATTTCGGAGCATCAGATCTGCAGAGGAAGATACTTTGCTTGCTTTAGAATTTGGTACGGAATATTTTGTAAGCGATGATAACTTCAAACACTAGCTTGAAAATCGATGCCACCATATGTCATTAATTTATATCCTATCGTGCTTGGTACAATGTGCTTTGCACGTCGCGTGCAAACGTCTGAAGTGTTTCAAAGCTCATACGATATCTGACGATTGTTTCTTTAGTTCCTACTTTTCTGCGTTGAAAATCTTCCCTATAGGATTCAATTCCGGACTGTCAAAATTATTGGAATCAGTCAGACAACAAGTTTCAAGAATGGTGGAGACACTTCACCTTCTTGAGGCGTTATTAATTTACCTATTATCTCTCACACTACAGCAACTCCCTCTTCCCCTCCTTATTGTTGCTAGCACTACAAAAAATTACTGAAAACTTTAACAGTCAATACTGAATGGGGGAGAGGGAGGGGGAAGTGGGAAAGGTTGGAATTGTAGATACGACGGATATTGGTAGCTAGAAAGCTGTTTTTTTTCTTCTTTTTATTTATTTATTTATTTATTTTTTTTTTTTCGCGGTAGTTTCTCACTTATTTTGCAACCTGTTGTAGCTTCCCCCAAACCCCATGCATGTCTCAGACCAATCAATTATCTCACCTCTGCAGGGAATGCTTGATGAAGTATTGTGATGTTTCTGTGATCCCTGAGGCGCCATGAGCGAGTGGGTTAATTCCCAAACTTGCAGCCCTAGTAAGTCAACGGTCTGCACACAAAGTCAAAGCCACTTCTTACCTAAATCAGGATTTAAATCTATTTTGTCGAGAGGGTGCGACGAAACTTCCATATAGATTCCTTTCTTCTTCTTCTTCTTCTGACGTAGACGCGACGGGAACGGATAATATAAAGCTTTAGCCAAGCCTAAATGCGGAGCTCCTGTTGTTAACCCCAGAAAGAAATATAGTGTGTATAGAAATAATTATGCTTCTGCATAAAGTACAAAATTAATCGTCATTACTGTATACAGTTTACAGTGATCAGACACCTCTGAGCTGGTAGCAGTAAACGAACAAGCCTTGTAAAGAATAACCAACAATTTTAATCAACAACACGTTTGACTGATGAGATCTTTGAAATATGCCAGAATCTCTGTCAACACGGAATTAAAAACGTTTTCAGTCTTTTTCGTTTTTAGCTAGCGAGTTTTACAAAATATGGAAATGAGCGAGGCAAGGCAAACATTACCTGAAAGCTAACCGTTGTAATGTGTTTTGTCGCTCGCTTCATTTCTCTCAGCTTTACGGTGCCCTTCATTGGAATTTTCTTTTCTCCTTCCTCGGCTTTCTCGAGGCTTTCTTCGCTTATTTTTTTCATATTTCGTTGCCTCTTCTTTCATGTTCTTTCGCTTTTCTTCGACGTTCCGGCTCTTTATCCCGTTGCTCGTCACTAACATGGTTTCTCGCCAGAAATAAAAAAAACGCTGGTTGCCAAATGCAACGGTTCCAAGCAATTTTACATCAAGGAAAATTGCCCAAACAATCCCGTCTCCAGAGGCTCTCCTTCCTCCCCACCTCCACCTCGACAGTATGTACAGGTGGAGGGGCGGACGGCGAACGGACGTACGTGACGTCATAACCAAATTTCTTGCATGGATAGATGTCCCAATAAATCTTACCCATGGTGGTCCGCTGGCGCGTTTCGCGCACCTAAGCTCCGCTATAAAGGTACGGGAAGCGGGAGGTAAGAAATCATGATGCATTTTTATTTCTATTTTAATGCCCTAAATAGTGATCGCTAAATTCCCCATATAAACCCCCATAAATTTCTGTTATGCAACAACGATTCTCCGTGAGCTTGGCGTTCCTGTGTTTTGTCATCAAATCAAGATCTATTGTGCGGAATAAAAATCTTATAGATAGTTTCAACTTCTTTCAACGACAGTTGTTTCACGTTTCTGGAAATTCAACCCATTGAGAATTTTAACATTTATCCTCTTAATTTTCATCTGCTGTATGGTATTATCGATAAGCGAATCAATCAGAAGTAACCCCAAATGATCACTTTAATCGCTGTAATTGTCCACATATAACGCGCATAGTTCCGAATAGTCTCATTCCGGATAATGTACAGGTCGACTCATTACGTTGCGTGACGCCAGCACGCATGTAGAAGGTCAAATTGACACAGTCTTTTAAGTGATTGAGGGATATAACGTGTTAATTTTCGCTTTCAGTATAATCAGATCTCGACAGTCTCCATCATTTCGTTTTGATAAAAGACTGAAGTTTGCAAGTAAGATGACCGGATGGTGTATTTTCCATGTGCTCCTTTTTGTCATTCAAGTATCAGGTAGGCAATTGAAGCAAATTTTACAAATGAATATGCGTTTTGTAATCATGATAAGCCACGGAAGTGTAATGGGCTTCAGAATATTCACGCGTATGCTTTGCCCTTGTTAATAGACTTTGCTGGTTTATTGCCTTATTTCTATTCCTTTTCATCGAAGTTAAGTTATTAAGGCGCCAAGGATAGGCTTGAAAAAAGGTATTTAAGTTAAAGCTTACGTTTACTTTCGGTCTTGAATTCTCCTTGAGACTTGACGACAATAAATAACGAAAGATGTCAAAAATTGTTATAGGTAGTGTCTTAATAATCCAAACCTTAATGCATCAAATTGGTAGAAAAAAAAGGCCAAATACCGAAGATCCATCTTAGAAGCGGCTATTAATAGATTTAAGGTTACTGTGTACCTTCGGGGGTGTTTTCAGTGAAACGAATGTAGTGCTCGCCGATTAAGGCGCAGCTATTTCAACCTCTACATCAACTTAAGCCTAAAAGAAACGGCTACTGGACTAATTCATTCATGTTTCAAGAAAGTGGTTCTTGAGGTTAAAACGTGAAGGTACAAATTGCATTTCCCGAGTTCCAATTCAATGGGTATTTTATATTTCAGAAATTATATTTCTTCCAGCAGGTATGTCACCCAGAAACGAAAAACATTGGGGGGGGGGGGGGGGG
>BLFO01003992.1:959448-974448 GCA_014634245.1 Montipora cactus
TAAAAATCTTGAGTGACCTCGCGGAAAAGGCACTCGCAGGGAAAACAATAATCACAACAACAACAACTAAACTTGAGACAGTACAAAAAAAGCGAGCCGTGAGAATCATATTTCCATTTATTGCAATTGAAAGCTATAATGATGCTTTCCAGCGGGCTCAACTAGATTCATTAGCAACAAGAAGCCACTTCCTCTGTTTTCAATAAATAGACAAAATCAAAGTTAAGGGACATTTACTACATAATCACTTCCCAAAACGTGTCAATGCTGACTGCCTTTATGGGTTATGGAATAAACAAGATAACTTATATATATTTAAGAACTGTGCAAGGTTAGACTTATTTTATGTTTTAGTATTTTGAGTAATTACTACTACTATTTTATATATCAAAGAACTTAAGTAGTCTTGTATAATTATGTTTAGATATTTAATTTTATTAATTCTATAATAAGTTGATTCGATAATTTAGTGTGATAACTACAAAATAACTGAATAAACTTTATTCATATAGCATTTTAAAATTCCGCAGCACTTTTGTAGCAAATTAGCTTGTCATGATCTAGCTATTCTCAAATTCTGATTTCCATCAAGCTAAACGTATTTGAGTTGCAATGTTTTACACTGTTATCCTCAAGGGAAAAATTAATGTCTAGGAAAACAGTGCCTAAAGGAAATTCTTCTTAACCGAAAACAAACTCCGCCCTACAACATATTTCCCCATAACTGGCCAATAAGAGGATGCTATGTTGTTTTTCTGATCCCAGCTTGGGATAAAAGCTGGCACTAACAATTCACAACATATCTGTCAAGGTCTTGCGTTCCTCCAGCTTGAATGTGGCTAGTATTTTTTTGATTTTCGACGCATGTTTGCAGCGCGGATCGGTCTTCAAGCTAACAACTGTGGAACAACGAATTGCCCTCAAAGTTGCGCTTATTACTTACAAGGCTTTAGACAACTTAGCCTCTTGGTATATTCGTTCGTTGTTAGAACCATAAGTACCTGTCCGTACTCTTCGTTCGTCCAGTAAAAATGAGACGGTGTACTCTTGTTAGTGTTTGTGTACATGCAGTTATTAATAGTTGTGTATTTTTTTAGTCTCTCTAATATTTTTTCTAATATTTTATGCTGGTACTGTTTATTGCATTTTCCGATCCATTTACAACACTTTTTCATTATTAATGTATTGTGTCACCAGGTTTCGATAATGTATTGAATAATTTATTATTCAATATTACTGGCTGGAACAAAACAGCTGGTTTTGGAAACAACAAACTCTGACACGATCGCTTCTTCACACTTCAATGACATTCGAACCTGTCAAATCCGGTCTAGATGAGCGCATACAACAACTAAAGGCATCTGGGTAAATACACAGTCCGCTTACCAGGGTGCATGCAATGAATTAACACAACAACAGCTCCCAATGGAGTTCAATATTAAATGTCCTTTCTTGGTTTTAAACTCTTTTGAGGAAACATTTTATGAAACACTCGTACTCATAAAACTTGTACATACATTGTTTATTGAATATTATCCAATTTAGGGATTTCCATTTGTTTTTATTTCAGGTTGGGTGGATTTCAATTCCCCTTATGAGGGAAAGACAGTAAGAGGATTTGTTGGCTCTTCTTTGCAGTTCAACTGGAGTTTCACTGGGGGTGTTTATACGATTCAGTCTCTCGCGAGCAGATGATGCAACTGTGCTTGATGTTAGTCAGATTC
Source organism: Montipora cactus (assembly GCA_014634245.1). Classification (NCBI taxonomy): domain Eukaryota; kingdom Metazoa; phylum Cnidaria; class Anthozoa; order Scleractinia; family Acroporidae; genus Montipora; species Montipora cactus. The sequence continues at coordinate 961,173 of BLFO01003992.1, forward strand.
TATTCGTACTTACGAAGACTGGGCCAGTGTCATTTACAACCCCAGCAGCATATGTTGGACGAGTAACTGGAAGTCGTATCAATGGCTTGGACAGAGAAAAACTCTGACCAGGATGGGAATTGAACCCACGACCTTCGGGTTAGATCTCCACCGCTCTGCCGACTGAGCTACAAGGTCAGACGGGAGCAGGCCGTGGGAACAGAAGATGTTAAAGTCACGGCAATTAACATGTACAAGTACAAGGAAAGGTTACGTTTATACAAACGCTGGCCGTGTCGCACTTATATTTTTAAACAGAATTAACTGTACAGAGTGTAGTGTAACGTGAAGTGCTAGATTTCTATCCCATATGAACCATGTGAGCGTTAGCCGTACTAGTAGTTAGTAGTAGTAGTAGTAGTAGTAGTAGTAGTAGTAGTAGTAGTAGTAGTAGTCATCGTTATCGTCGTTGTCCTCGTCGTCGTCGCCGCCGCCGCTTTCTGGTTGTGACTAAAACAAGATTGACGACGACGTTGCAACCGGCGTCGCCATCGCCGTCGTCGTCGTCAGTCTGGTTTACTGAAAACTTTACGTTGTCAAGCATTAAAGTACCATAAGGAAGCAGTGTGCGAAGGACGCCAGAGTGTTCCATAGTAGTAAATCCAACAAAGGAATACAATATAAAATTCTACGCTTTGCCCACTTTTTCCTCGGTATTTGGCTTCTGAGTTTTAGAACACCCATGTGAGCTGAATTTATGAGACTGGTCTGAGTTTTCCAAACACTGCTCCAGATTGTGAAAAGTATGGAACCATAATAACAAGTGGATGTTGTCGGATTACAGCTGTAGGCCTTGAAGGATAGAAATTAGCCATTTATGTCCGTAAAGTTTTTAATAGTCTTAATGGCTGAATACCTTTTACTAACAGTTCATTGCTAATGAAAGGCTTCCCAGCAATCAACATGGTAACTACGATTGAGCAAAATAGCAAAATTAGGATTCCTGAGCTGCTCGCGTGATTCCTTTGTTGTTGCTCATGTGATAATTGTTGTTGGCAACTGACGGGCAGACAGTGACAACTATAGTGACTACAGCAGGGTAGTGCATACTAAAAAAAGAGCTTTTAAAACGTGTTCGGGTCACTTTTAGCCCCAAGATGATTTCGAAAGGGCATTCTGTGTTAAATAAAACTCGACCTGTAATTTACTTATCTACTATCTTATCAGATTAGTGGTAACACATCTTTGTCTTTGTTGACAAATTTGCTCGAAATTTAGCTTTTTTCTATCAGCAAAAGTAACAGCAAGAGTAATTTACTCAATAATTACTTTCTGTACTTTTTTTTAAAAATTAAATCTCAGTTGAATGATAATGCTAGAATGCTAGATGTTATTTATGGTAAGTGAAAAAGGAAAGTCTGTTTTTTGAAGTTTCTTAATCATGTCTTAATTTCACAGCTCCGCCAAATATCACCGCCATCTCTGCTAATCAAACAATGAATGAGGGAAATGACTTAACTCTTAACTGCACGGCCGGTGGTAATCCAGTTCCAAACATCACTTGGACAAGACCTTTTGATGACAGAGTGGTGACTCTACCACTAACTAAAATAAGTAGGATGGATGAAGGCAGGTACAGATGCACTGCCAATAATGGCATTGGAAACCCAGCTTCCAAAGATGTCTTTATCACTGTACATTGTGAGTGTTAAGTTAAAATAGTTTGTATATTTATGGAGTAATTTTAATAAGGGATTATGCTATGGTAGAGTGGAAGCCTATGTATTATGTACAATCGTGGTAAATAGCTTTTGGGACCCCTTTTTGTCAATTCAGCAGTATTATTTTTTTGTTTATGCTGTTTACAAAATCTCATTCATTTCCCCTGTGACCAAAATGTCAATTCTTATTTTTCTTCGGATTTCAGAACTATGTTAACTAAACACTAAGCCAGCAAACTTTTAAGCCTTGATTTCAAAGAGACATCTGTTTATTTTAACTGGAATTTTCCCATTTAATGGCCCGCCATTACAAACTTTAAGTTAAGAATTGACTTTTAAGGCTCACTAGTTTAAGAATGCAATGCGTGCGTACGCCGCAGAATTAATATGCAGCACTGGAGTTTTGGACTTTCAAACTTCTAACCTCGCATTTTGCATATATAACATGCTGTATTCACCTGCTGAAATTTTAAGCTAGTGAGCCTTTGACGTCACTTTTCCCTGGACCCAACCCAGCTCGGCTAATTCCGAGCGGTGCAAGACAATTTACCTGCGTCGTCCGCGAAATTCAAGACCTTTGTTGAAACGCGGTCAGTTGGCCAGGACAAAGTGCGTTGGGAGATGGATTTGTTTCGTGATGCTCAAGAAAAAAAACTGTAATGGATAAACTGCAATCCGACAGAACTCATAATTTTCGGACAGTAAGCTTTCCTTCAAAAAATATTAGCCATAGCGACCTGTGGCCGAAAAGCTTCAAGACGAGGGCTAAAATCATCTCACAGTTAACCATCGTCTAAAATTCGTCGACCCAGACAAATGAGACCTAAGCAAGGCAAAGAAAACACATCGTGTGGAGTGGAACGAACTATGTCTCGTACAGGAACATCCGTGGATCTCCAACAAAGTTATCTACTAGGAAGCACCAGAGAGTATATTGCCGACCTCTACAAAGAACGATAAAACACAAAAGCCCACTAAATGCATTCTTCGTGATCCTGAAATGGCTGTGCCTTATACAGGAAACGAAGAAAACATGACTTTGCACATCCTGCGAGCTAGGTCTCTTTCGATGTTCCTAGATAAGTCGCGAAGGGGAAAGAAGAGTATTCCTGCCGCCTCGACATTCTTTGATTTGCCACTCATCCAAAGTAATGCACATGATCAATCGATCAAACTAATTTACAAAAGGGTTGCAATTTTTAACTGCTTGAACTCCATGAGTATTTCTTCCGTGTGTCGGTTACCAAAACTAGTCTGATGAAAACCTATAAAATTTTCAGTGAAAAAAAAATGGAATGAAATGGCATTTTAAGAGCATGAACTATCTTGAGTTTCCAACGAGATGTTTTTTTGTGTTTACCAGTTGTTCGAAAATATCCTTGAGCTCCAGGATTATTGGTTCAGAACGATGAGTCCACGGTAAAGTCGATGAAACTTGAACGATTTTATTTGATCACAATAAAAAACAAACAAAGTACAAACGACAAGACCTCGTGGTCTAGATAAAAAGGCGACTGCGCATGTGCACGTGTACTGGCATACCAACGATTTTTCTTTATAACATTCTCCCCTTCTTTATAAGATATATCAACAAAACTGTCATGATGTTAAAGTTGAACCTGTTCTGCAAGAGATCACCGGCGATTCGTTAGCCAGGGAGGCTCATACAGCCCCTGGCGCTCGGCTTGATATTCATGCACGGGGTTTTTGGTTTAGACAAAGTTCCGCATTCCTTGACGTACGGGTGTGTCACCCAAATGCGGAATCTTGGAAAGACATAACCCCTCAGCAAATATATCGCCAGCATGAAAACGAGAAGAAACCTTTGTACGCAAGCACAGTTATGGAGGTGGAACAAACCGCGTTCGCACCGCTGATGTTCACAGACTACAGGATTCATGTTACCTGTTTATCACAAGCGACTAGCGGAACTCACGTCAGGCAAGCAAGGCGAGGACAACTCGACGACAAAGTCTTGGATAAGAACTAAAATCTCATTTGCCATCCTGAGAACATCCCTCCTATGCTTAAGGGGATCACGCTCAATGAGGAGAGTAAATCTCAACCTACAACTTTGACATCGAAAGAAAACTTTCAGGACACTGGATTTTGATTTTTTTTCTTCTATTTTTCAATCACTCAATTCTTAGAATTTTTTTTAATTATTGAATTTTTAATATTATGTATTTTGTTACATTTACAATAATAATAATAATAATAATAATAAGAAGAAGAAGAAGAACAAGAACAAGAAGAACAAGAAGAAGAAGAAGAAGAATAGTCCCCCAGCCTTAGTAAAACAAAAAATATAAGTGCAACTTTCTGTTTAGATTTTTAAATTCTTAAAAATTGTAAACATAATTCTTTTTTAGCAACGACATATAAAGTAAAATTGTTGTTAATAATAATTTTAAATTATTATTATTATTATTATTATTATTATTATTGTTATTATTATTACAAATGCAGTAAACACTTCTGTATGCACAGCTACCAAGTAGCTACATAGGGCGCAGATGCGTAACCTATGTGCTATAAACGGAAAATATACTAGATTCTCATATATACATTAAACTTAAAATATGATCGGAATTAAACCCATAGAACTTTACAACATAAACCATATACCATAATAATATACAGATTTAGCCAAGCCTAAAAGCGGAGCCCCATGGTTAGTTATTCTTACTGCCTGTACGGTTTGTGAAAAAAAAAGTTTCGAATTGTCCGCGTTTTGATGTTTCCGGTTGCTGCTACATGTATAATAATTAAATCATTTTCTTTGCTTTCTTCTAAGGAAAAATTCATTGCCTAACTAGTGAAGTCCACGGTAAATTTTACGCTAAAAACCGATATCGCATGAATCACGAAGCGATGAGTGCGACATCGGTTTTTCCAGTGAAATTTACTTTGCAATTTACCAGTTTAACAATGATTTTTTCTTCAACCGAATGAGTTTTTAAAAAAAAACAAACACACCCTCAGTGAGCAAATAGAAAAGGAAAATTTTCAGAGTCAACTGTCAATAGCCAGCCATAGGAATCATGCCAAAATTAGAGGCCATAAAAACAACTTTGTTATTTCAAGGTCAAAGAAGAGTTTTACTGATGTACTTTATTCCACTTTATCTCTGAAAACAAGATCATTCACATTTTGATGTCTATATTTCATTGGAACACGCCAGGTTGGCTTGGTTCAAGAATCGGAAAACTATGGCAATGCAACCAAGAAAGGACGAACTTCAAACTTGATCCGCTCCAACACTTAAATAACATTTGAGTGCCCTAAACAAACGTCTGAAAACACAAGCTACTGAGATTTCTCCCTAATTTTACGAGAAATCGTTGCGAATACGTGTTTATAACATAAGGGCAAAACTTTCTTGTCACTGTCGAAGCACAACGAAAACCAGTTGGGCAAACGGATTAAAAAAGCACTTGTTCGCTCGCATTTTAGAGCAAAACAAACAAACAAATCAACTTTTTCTTCATGTCCAAAAGAGTGCAGATAATTGCCATTTAATTCCAGTTGACAATAAAAATTCCATTTTCATTCCTGAACCAAGAAGGGACCGTTTAAACCACCTTTTAAAAATACGCATACACTTTAAATAACGTATTCGTAAAAATAACAAACGGCTTAGTGCCCAAGGAAAGAATTTGTGTGCTAAGTATGAGCTATTACTGGTATTCTGTTTTGCCGTTGTCGCTCTCTTTCGCTCAGTCCTTTCGTTTCTATTCTAGACATAGGTCCTCCAGGCATCATGTAACCTTATCAGAGGCTTCTAAAGATATAACAAAAATTTCCATGTAGAAAAAAAAGCGGCTCTAAGCAAATTAAAATAAACACTCAGCTTTAAGTTTACATACATCCGATGCTTGACTTGAATAACTGCGTAGTCACCAGTGTGAACCACAAATATCATGATATGTCAAACTGGATTGAAACCAGCGAAAAATGCAGAAATAAAGCATCTTCCAAACCCTTTTTCACATGAATACGAAAAGCGTTGATTCTGTAAGAACTTTCGTTGATATATAGTATGTCCGTGTAGTGGCGTGGAGCCACAGAAAGCGCATGAAAAAGGAAGCCTAGCTTATGCTCAGGTGAATTAATCTAGGCTGAGCCTGCAATCCAATCGAAAACCAGGTCAGCGGTCAACTTAAAAAAAACAACAACAACAAAAAAAAAAGCTGACCTCGGTGAGCTTAAGCTTGAGCCCGCGATATGGTCACGTGATACTGGTTAGCGGATACCTTGTTTTGACAGGTGTCAATTAATCATGGATGTCCAAGATCAAAGATGTATGCTGTACACCAGCATGATACTAGTCAAATTGGCACACATGGAGGGGGGGACGTATGGACGGACGTACGTACGTACGTACGTATGTACGGGTGGTTGATGACGTCATGGTTATAAACCAAGATTTCTTGCATCGATGGGTTGCCATATTTTCTCAACAATGCGCGCCTTTGGCACGCGCGGAGCTCCGCTAAAATGAAATCAATAAAAAACGTAAATTGATAAATTATCCAGTATTCTCATATTAATTCGAATCTTTAAATCTAATTGCTCGAGATTTTATTGTGATACTACTTCAAATGTTGCTGCGATGTTTAGAGTACTTGAGATATGTTTTTTTCTGCAACCTGTTTAGTACGTCGTTAGTTAGGACCCAATAACTTCTTCAACGTAGGTACTAAGCTCTTTGAATAGCCTCCAAGCACGTCAATGATGATGTTATACTGCTCCTCTCTGTAGTTCTTGTATTGCTGTTTCACTTCTCAAGGGGGCATATTTCTGCACTTTTTCCCGTTGCTTCATTATTTTTATTATTATTATTATTATTATTATTATTATTATTATTATTATTATTATTATTATTATTATTATTATTATTATGCAGTATGTAGTACGTAAGTATGCTTACAAATATAAGTAGGAAAAGGCACTATTGTGTAACAATCCCTACTGTTAAACCTATTTACAAACCAATTGGTAATAACTGACGAACCAACATTTGAGAAAGGAACAAGAGTTTATATTCCTTAATAACTCGTCGAAACCTTGAATGACCTTGCTATGTTTAGGGTGTACGATAAAACTGCCTTCTGCATATTAAACAAAACCTGGTTCCCTCTATCCAAACCTAAAAACTTCCTAACTTTCTCCTCCGTCTCCATATTATTATTATTATTATTATTATTATTATTATTATTATTATTATTATTTAGATCTCTCAATCAATCGTTGCGCTGTAACTAATTCCAAATGTCATGGGACTGAGACATGATTTTCCCATTTATTTTAGTGCAGTAGCGCTGACTTGTAAGACCACGCAATATAACGAAATATTAGATGAATCTAAGGGAACAAATAGAGAGAATAAATACCACCACCCATTTTTTCAGTAACTGAGATTCGGTTAGAAGAGCCATCGCAGTATTACTGAGACAACTTTGGTCACTCACTAATGCAGCTTGTGGGCCATTTTCTAGAACAAAACCTTGCCGCCTGGACCCTGGGTTTAAATGGCTGAATGAGCCAATTTTTATTTCAACAGATCAACCCAGCATAACCTCCGTGACTCCCTTAACAAGGCAATCTTGGATTGGACAAAACGTTCAATTAACGTGTGAAGCTGATGGTTCTCCTACCCCATCCATCACCTGGAAAAAACCAGATGGAACTAAACTAAGAAAAGTAACATCTACAGAGAACACAGTGAATGCACAGATGAAGGTTGATCAAGATTTCGGAACTTATACTTGTGAAGCCAGTAACGTGGTTGGCGCTGCCGCTACACGCTGGGCGCAATTGAACCAAATAAGTAAGCATTTCATCTAAATAAATAAATAAATAAATACCGCGCACCGGTGGCTCAGTTGGTTGAGCACCGGACTGTCACGCGGAAGGTCGTGAGTTCAACTCCGGCCGGACCAACACTCAGGGTCAACTAAATGGTTAGACTTTCAAGTCTTCTCGGATAAGGACGATAGGCCGGAGGTCCCGTCTGACAACCCTTCAATGTCTATAATCCTGTGGGACGTAAAAGAACCCACACACTTGTCGCTAAGAGTAGGGCACGTAGTTCCCGGTGTTGTGGTCTGTCTTCTGTTGAGTATCATGGTTGGGAGGGTAACAAAAGCGGCCACAGTAATTGGCGCAAGCTGTTGTGGCGCTCTGCCAGCTTGACTGGCAAAGTCTGTAAATAAATAAATATATTATATACATATATATAGACAGACAGACAGACATTCGACAGACAGGGGGCTGAAGGGGTTTAAGTTTGTTCCTAGCTGGAATCATAGCTGAGAAAAGTGCTAAGTTGTCCCAGCATTATGAGAAACCTTTTCGTAAATCAAGTCAGACATATATAACTGAATTAAGGTTTGAATTTGAATCCGCGTCCTCCGTTACTAGTCGGGTGTGATAACCTCCAGACCACCAGGACAACCATGCTGGAAACGCAGCAATTAAAAAGGTAATTTACGTCGTTAGGGCGTGGGCCTCCCGGGAAAGTTTCTTTCAAGGTGACAAGGTAGGGGATCCTGTAACTCCGCTTGAAACCCAACTTAGGATTAAGTTAATGGTAGTACACGACCGTAGTCACCTTAGCGGATGACAAGAAAGGATTCACAAGGGACACAGTCTAATTTTATAATTATTTGTGTATGAAGAGTATATGAGAGAAACCCTGACCCTGTACACCCCAAATAATCTTTTTTTTTTTAACGTACAAGGTTAAAAGTACTTGGAATAAAATTTTCTGTATGGCTAAGTCTTAAATAGTTAAAAAAATTCACAATGCAATCAAAATAACAAATAAAAACAATAAACTTTACCGTGTTAAAAAATAAAGGTCCTATCTCCTTATGATAGTACGTGATGACCCTGTCATGAAAGACGTTTTTGTGTGCCAGGAAACGCCTTTGTTTAAGGCCTCTCATTTGGGATTTTCGTATGACTTCCCTTCTTCTTCACATCACATAATATCCTAGGGGGATAGGGCCTGCCTTTCTTTTCCTTTTCACTGTTAACAGTATTGTCTTTATTTCAGTGTTACTTTGATTGCATTGTAAAATTTCTAACTATTTTTTAAATAGTATGGCTGTCTTAAAAGACTTGGCCATACAGATAACTTTTATTCCAAGTATTTTAACCCTGTACATGCGACACTTCCTAGTCAAGAAGGCCAAAGGGCGAAATGCCTATTAAATTGTTTAACCGACGAAGAAGCATCCTTTTTTTTTTTGTTTTGTTTTGAAAGGTTGAAGTATATTTGTGTTGCATGAAATATTCACAGTATGAGCGGCAGTCAGTGTAAGTTGTAGCACGTTTACAAACTCTAGGCTTAACCAATAGTTTGTAGATGGGATTGTAAGATCAAATTTGGAGAATGTTCACTATTCCAGTATTGTTTTGCATAACAAGAAAATAATCAACCGAAAAAAAAAGAGTTAATGAAAATGGAATTTGTTTACCCACGGAACACCTCAAGAGAGCTCAGGAGCTCGTTCAACATGTGTCCTTGCATTCCGGCTCGAATTGGAATTTGGCAGTGTGGGTTTCTGAAAGAAAAAAAGAATTTATTTAAATCAGGAAAATGCCGTTTATGACATAAACCGCCACAATTACTGGAGCATTTCCCATCATTTCCCGTCATGAATTAAAAACTAGTTGAAACCCTAAGCTTGGCTTTCATAAAAACACCAATGACAGGTACCTTTTTGTTCATTGTAGTGATATTAGTCGTTTTTTTTTTCTAAGAGCCACCGGGGGTTGCAAGTCTCACAACAAATGACAATGATATTCGTGCCTCTTCATTGGTAATGAGATGGATCGCACCAGCTAATGATGGGGGGAGTCCTGTTACAGGGTACATCTTGATCATACTGCATGGTGGCAATTTCATTCTGAACAAGACTACAAGTGCTGCGGCTAACGATTACCTTGTTGAGAGTTTGACAAGAGATACAAACTATACGTTGAGGGTCTTGGCCATGAATAAGGTGTTTCAAGGGGCTGCAAGTGAAAAAGTTGTAAGGACTAAGTATGAAGGTAAGGAGCCCTATAGAGTCGTACTATGTCTGTGCATTGCGTAAACAAAACAACCCCACGTTTAGTTACCGATTTGTTATCGCTGACACAGGTATTATACTGTAACCTGTACGAGATGAAGAAGGCTAAGGCAGCACGAGGTCACTTTATTGCCCATCTCATATTTTACTGTATTTTATCACTGTTGAGCAAATCAATCGTGGTCAGTTGATAAGTCTGATGGGCCTAAAGCGTTGAGTAATTTTCAATGGAGGAGTCTTGCCACTATATTTGTCAATTAAAGGCTGCAAATATTGACGGTCAAAATACCTGCTTTATAAAAATTCTATTTACAAGCAATTATTCTATCATATATATAATCATTGCCATCGCTTTTGGTTTTGTTGTTGCGGTAAGACGTCAGTCAGTCATGATCAGATTTGTCATTGTGTAAGACTAGTGCCTTTTTAATTCTTGTTGTTTTTAAGGAGCTCCAGGTTCCGTAGAAATTATAGATCTGCCTTCTGAAACAAAAAATGTTAGCGTGACAATAAAGTGGAATAAACCGCAAAATAATGGAGCACCCATCACACAGTATACAGTCTATCAACGCGTTGTAAGTGACAATTACACACTAGGAGAGTGGAATAAAATAAGAGTAATCAAGGGTGAATCACGGCGTGAAGTCATAGTGCAATTGGTCAAGAACAAGGTGTATGAGTTTTCGGTGACTGCCACAAACAAGCATGGAGATAGTTTGCGAGGGGGAAAGAATATCAGAAAACTTGTTGTGTCGGGAGGTAGGTAAAAACCGCACTATGGGCCATTCCGGAATTGCGCAGTGAACTGGGGCGAGTTTCAAATTTGAACCAATCGATAAATCGACACCATCACATAAAAGATAACATTGGCCATCTGTCCGAGTTTGATGCTTTTAGGTCAAACAGAGGCCAAGTTAAAACATACTTATAAATCCACACAAACGTCTCTAATTTTGAGGCTGCGTCCCCCAAAACCATATAAACTCTTAAAAAAAAAAATGGGACAACTAGAAAATCATACCATGGACCTGCGATTTGGACATAGGTGAGGTAAAATCACTGTGTTCGCTTATTTTTATGAATATTACAGAAATTGTAAAATAATTTAAGAGTTTATATGGTTTTGGGGGACGCAGCACCAAGATTAGAGACGTATGTATGGATTTTTAACTATCTTTTATAGTCCGTAACCTGGTGTCTGTTCGACCTAAAAGCATCAAACTTGGACAGCTCAGTGTCAAATCTCAATCTCTTTCATGTGATGGTGTCAATGGGCCATTTCCGAGTTGCTGTTTGTCTCGGTTTCGAAGTGAGTCTGGGTGCTCAACTATTGTATGGAAAATGAGCTTGATTTGCATAACAATACGCAACTCATTTCCATTTGAATGGCTGTGCACCAGAACTCGCTTTAAAACTGAGGCATGCAGCAACTCGGAAATGGGTTATTTATCAATTGGTTCAAAATTGAAACTCGCTTCAGTTCCCCCAGGGGGCAAATACATATTCATTTGCCCCCTGAGCATCCCATAATAGCTATTCCAAACAATAGAAATCAAAATGGCCGCCGTATCGGTAAAAAGGTCTATTCCGAAATGGCCTATAGTAGTGTTGTTATGTATTGGACCCACTTTTTTTCAAAGTGTTTGTAGACTCTTATATTGTGAAACCGTTTTGCACTGCTTATGTGTCAGAAAATGGTAGCCTTCGTAAAACAGAAATGTTCTTGAAAGGCTGCACCTTTTATGAATATGTTTAAAAAGAGGGCAAGAAGTCTAAGCGATTCTCTGCATAAATGGGTATTACCTTGCAACGTTAAGTTTTTCTTTCTTTTCTTTTTTTTGTTTTTGTTTTGTTTTTTGTTTTTTTTTTGTTTTTTTAAATCCAATTTTTCACTTCTATTCTGAAAAAAAAAATAAAATAAAAAAAATAACAAAACCCCGCTCATTACGGCACAGTTTTAAATGAATATTGCTAGATTGCACCCTGAGACAGAAAGTAGTGGATCTTTGAGTACTTCGTGCGTTTAACTCTCATTTAACGATAAAACAAATGCGATAAAACATTTCGTAAAAGCGTATTAAAAATTTGTAGACGACGCTTCGACGTTTGGCTAAGGTCATTATCAAGTCAAAAAGTGAAATATAAAAAATGTTTAAATACAAAAAAAGACAATAGCTGATGGGGTTCACTTGAGTCAACCGCAAAGCAACAAAGAACCCATTACACAGCACATAGCTAGAGTACCAACGATTTATTGATGATGATAACGGTGAGGAAAACTAGAAGCCAGAAAACATGGGAAATCGAGAACCTCGCAAGGTGTCAAGTCGTGCCGATATCAGACAACAACAGAGTGTATAAACGGTTTGGTGACTGTCACACAACAAAAGGGAAAGTATATCAGAAACTTGTTTTTTTTCGAAGATGATGCTTGGGTTGTTTTTTTTTTTATTTTTTTTTTTTTTTTATTTTTTACCCATTTCTAAACAGTTTCTTGACATCCAAAATATTCTTCCAAGCCAAAAAGAGCAGTTGCTTATTTTCTATCCTTTCTCTCGAGTAACTTTTCCTTTGTATACTTAACGACAGGAGTTCCGGAACCTGTAGATATTGTCAAATATGAGATAGATGATAACAAATTATCCCTTATTTGGGATAAACCAGAAGAAAATGGAGCAGCCATTACCCAATACACCATCTACAAGAGAATTGCAAGTGACAACAAGTGGACGAAAGTTGGGGAAATAACGGATATCTCTAACCGTGTGTTCATTGTTCTACTGGAAGATATAAAAAAGCATGAATTGGTTGTGACCGCATCAAACAAATATGGCGAGAGTCTTGTAACTGAAGAAAACATTAAGATAGTTGAGATGACATATGGTGGAGGTAAGTATAATTGTTAAAATAAACATTTGTCTTTACCAAGTGAACTGTACATGTAATTTAGAATCTTTAATTTAAAGACAACGAATATACCAATTTTTATGGGGAGGCAATGTGAGAAAGGCATAAAGCGTTGACATCTCGAAGGTGTTCCTCTCCTGAAATATACCAGCGAAGTAAAGTAAGTGAAGTCAAATAGCGGGCTAACTACGAGCGCGCTCTTTTTCTCCCTTAGCAACTCCAAGGCCTCTGGAAAGTCAAAAAGGTAGGTCCACTTTTGGGATATAAAGCAGAGGGAGACCATTAATTAATTCAAATGTAGGTTTCGGCGTTAAACTGGATACCAAGTGTATGAAAAAGATTGTTCTCCTGCTCTGGGAGCATAACCGAATCCGAAAAAAAAAGATAAACGGTTTTGATTAAAACCCATTGCTCTGAGTAGAACATTTGTGGACCTGCATAACAAGTGCTTTGGTGCTTTCTTTGTGTTAGGTTCTTGTTCTGTTTTGCACATTCTTTACAACTTATTCATCGTCTTTCTGGTGATTACAATTATTGTTCTCTCTGTGGCGATATGGAAAATGCGACGTCGTCATTGTCCAAGAT
>BLFO01003992.1:979448-984802 GCA_014634245.1 Montipora cactus
TAAGCTGGGCATTTCGTAAGAATTTGTAAGACAGTATGTAGCCAAACAATAGCCGGCGATGGAAGGCTAGACCCCAATAACGCCCCAAGAAGGTGAAGTGTCTCCACTATTTTTGCAACTTCTTGGAGCTTGTTTTATTTTTCTTTTCTGTGGAATTTTAAGGTTCTAAATGTGTTTCATCTTAACTTGTATGAAAAGGTTTACTTATACCAGTAATTAACACTTTCATTTAAAAAAACACCTGATAATAGGTAAATTAATAACGCCCCAAGAAGCTGAAACTTCAGAGTACTGCTGATGAAATAACAAAATGTTATATGGACAGAGTAATCATCTTTACAGTCTGTCCATGGTCATTTCCTTTGTGGGACTGTTTTCAAAGTCGGTGTCTGCTTTGCATCATAACTGCAAAGGACCTGATGTTTTGCACAAGAGGTGCCATATTTCCAATTGAAACTGATATTTTTTGTTAATTTTAAGTAAAAATTCTTTGTTAAAATAAATTGAAAATGCGTTATCGTAATAAGGGGTTTGTAAAACTCGGAATGTCTATTAATAAGATAACAGTGAACAGAAAGATCTGTGAAGCATACAATAACTACAAAACACTCGCATAATGGGGTCTGCAATTGCGAAAAATGGTACTGTACATGAACATATATTCATAACATGGAAATCGTCTATTAAATCAAGATTTTTATGCACCTCATTTTAGCAATTTATTCCTTGGTCCTCATTCAAAAATGAAATAAACAAAACGAAGGTAACCCTGACAATATTAATTCAACCTATAGCAGATAGATACGTAAGCTTATTTGTGATGCTGAAAAAGGCCGAAGGCAATGCTTGGACATGTCTGGCCTGTGCAACAGAGATACCAAAATTAAGTCGCGACGTTAATTTGAGAAGCAGAACACTAAAAGACGACTAGTACCTTCCCTTACAATTAGTTTTCTTCTTGATTTATTGCTAGTCGGCTCTTCGAAGGTGTTTGGGCAAGAAATTTTGATTTGACACATGTACAGATAATTGTCCTCACTTAACGAAGTCTTTTGGGATGAATTGGTCGAATTTTGTATTTCGCTGTCCCTTTGCGCCCCAAATTTTTGTCGCAGGGTATCTGTTATACGAGCCAGAAATTAAGGAGAGCGATAGAAATAAAGTGGCGACCGTTGATGTAGAAATTATCAGTTGATATAGGGGATCACGATCTGACTTCACTGTATGAGGATCTCTGATTGGGAGGCAAAAAGGCAATTGCGGAAATTTCCGCTCAATCAGAAAATCAGAATTTAATTCACTCTCGAACTCGTCCGTTAAAGGCATGTTGCCAGGGCACCTTCTAGCATTACTTGAAAACTTTACGCCCGTCTCGACTCACTGCCCCTGACTCTCCGACGATGGGTCTGAGGGCGAGGACGACTACGAGTATGCGTTTTCTTTACTGAGCGTGGTGCGCTTAAATTTTGGAGGCCGACATTTTTCGAAGTGCACGAGCTCAGAACGGGAAATTCGCTTTCGTAGTCGTCCTCGTCCTCCTATCTAAAGGTCCCTAATAATGAAATGAGTATTGCTTGACGATAAATTCCCTCCAAAGAGCGAGGTCAAATCTCTTTAAATTTAGGTATGAACTCATGATGAAGTGTTGGGAAGAAGACCCAAGTGATCGACCTACATTTGACAAGCTGAGGAGAACAATAAAAAATATGGAGAGGAATCACAAGGTAAAGAAATAAAGGAAGGAATCTGGACAGTTAAAGAAAAAGCTTGCCTCTGACGTACTTGTCTGCCGGTACACTTGATTAAACCTACCTGCGCCGAAGAACCTAGGCTGTCTTCCAAGGTCATCTATGTCCCTTTTTGAATCGTACTGATCCCACAGTCACTTGCGTATTGCCACATTGCCCGTTCTTGGCTTTCTTGAGTATTCGAAATATGCAAATATAAATATGGCACGCAGTGCTTGGTTCACATAGTCAAGTAACCTTAACCAGGAGACCATGAGTGAGAGCGAACAACTGTCCTATATTCCCGTCGCGGCGTTTTTACAGCTCGGTTTATTTTTAGATTGAATTTCCCGTGAACGAGACCCCCGTGGGAGCCCCATGACCAATTACAAGAAACTAACTTGGCGTCAATGCGGCACCAACCGGAACACCTTTTTTTCCGAAGGATAAGGTAGTCTAAAAATAGATCGGCCTGTAAAAATGCCGTCACATAGGCTTACTATGGAACTTGTTCGCTCCTAGTTATGGGCTCCTGCCTTAACACATTCAATATATTTTTATTTTGCAGACGTATGTTAACCTCAGTCAATACGACACAAGAACGTATGCCGATGTCACTGATCTGACCGCCAAGTAGATGAAGTAGAAGAGCTTAAAATGGTTGGACTAGTAAAGAATTAGGATTATACAGCCAAGAACTTTGTTAGTTGCTAATGAGGCAAACGATCACAGAAAAAAAAATGGAACGTAGCGAATTTTAGAAAATTCTGAACTCAAGTAAATTTAAGTGTTATTTGTTTTGTTTTTGTTTTTTTTTTAAGTAATAAATACATCACTATACAGGTTGCCTTTTGTTGGTTTAAGAAATGGTTTATAGATTATTTACAAGTAAATATATTGTAGATGTTTTTCCTCGAGGTATCAGAGAACCTAGCTACGCTATCTCATTCAAGAATTTGCTAAATAAATCGTACTTGTGGCTCAAATGACCACATTCACTCTACAGGCATTGCGTGGCATGGAGCAATTTTCATACATGAAAATGCCGCCAAAGCTGAAACTTATCCAATCAGATCGCTACGATAAGCAATGCAAATGTTCATAACAAAACAAACGGTCGAAAAACCTGTCGGTTGAAGGTGGTCCTGTAAGTTGTGACAAATAGTTTAATGATTACATATTAAGTAAATTTGAACATATTGGTTATACTGCTTCTTTAGGGACATGGTTCTTAAAAAGCTTTTTTTTTGTGACTCCCATATGTTTCAACAGTTTTTCCAATCTTTTTTACGTTTAATAAATTCTGTTGAACGATTGCTTGAGTTCGAGAATTGTGTAAAGTGTTCCAAATGACGAGCCGGATTTTAGCTTCCCTAAAAGGGAAGGTTTGTAGGTTTGCTGCGAATAGATTATCCCATCTGTGCTGGAAATCCTCAATGAAGGATTGTGAGGTTTTTTGTGATCCCTGAGGCGCCATAAGCGAGCGGGTTAATCCCCAAGCTTGCAGATCTTGTTAGTCAACGATCTCAGCAGAAAGTCAAAGTCACACCTTGCCGGAAATTAGAATTTAAATCTATTTTGTCGAGAGGGTGGAACGAAACTTCCGTGCAGATTCTCCCCTTTTTTTGCGTTCGTCCCGTCCTTTGTGGGTGGGGGAAAGGCGCATTACGGGAGACTGAAGAGCAAAGGGCATGAAGCGGGAATTCTAAGAGGACGGGAGACAGGAGAGAAATGTAAAAAGCTCGTGCTGTCATTTATTAAAGCGTTAGAATACCTTTAAAAATAAGAACCCTACATAATATTTCATATGCATAGCGTCTTCTAAGCAATGAAGCAAACAAAAATTCGCGCTTGGGCAAAAAAAACAGGATTTCTTCTTGTGAAACCTTTGGCGGATCTTCGCCTAATATGGGTGTCCTGAGAAATTAATCACCGTTCTCAAACTTCTTCATGATTCTATGGTTTAAAGAGTCCTGGACAGCTGTTCCAACAGTGAGACATTTGAAGTACGATCCGGCGTTAAGCAAGGCTGCGTGATTGCTCCCACCCTCTTCTCCACCTTTATTTCAACAGTCTTTTAGCTGATGAAAGACCAGCTCCCTGAAGGAGTAGCAGTGACCTACTGACTAGAAAGGGGACTTTTCAATCTAAAAAGGCTGAGAGCGAAAACCAACACTTGCACCACCTCTGGTGTCGAGCCCCACTATGCTGACGACAATTGCGCCTGTGCCACATCTGGGGAGAACCTTTCTACTATTCAGGATGCGTTTGGCCATGCATACCAAAGTGTTTTCCTGTTAAATCATGTTTACTTATTTTTGTCGACTACAAATTTAGCACAGGATAAAGCATGTGTTGATACAAGCTTGAATCTCATGGAAAAGCCAGTCCTACATTTTTCTGCGACTGATTTTTATTTTGTTAAACCTAGTTTATTTAAACATGTCTTGGTGTGAATGGGGCTTAAGTTGCCTAGTTTTAGATGTCCGATTGCGCAATTTGCTCTTCAGTTTGGCTGCTTTTGTACCATGTGATCACCAGCTGCAAAGGGCCCATTATGTGTCACATGCAGTATAAGTCTTTTCATGGTATTCTAAATATTTATTTGGCATTTATGGATGCTGGCTGATGGCAACCTCCCTTGTAGAACAAACCTTTTTCGAAGACAAGTAACACATCCCATCAGCAACCTCCCAAGCGAATTTTATCAGCTGTTCCGAAGTCAGATTGGTTTCCGGTTTCACATCCGTGTTCTTATAGTAGGTGTCGTTGAGTCCTCGGCTCTTTCGCAGATATCCCAGGAGATCCCCAAAGGGAACATACTCGATCAACACGATCAGTCGGTCTACGCAAAACAACGTTCTTGGAATGAAGGGTGTTCACTGGCAACCTAGGGTTGCTTAACAAACGATTGTAACAGAATACTCCATTAGAAAAATGTCAATTTTACCACTTTCAGTGACGCATCCGATGAGCTTCATCACGTGATGATGGGGCTTTAATTTTTTCAGCAGCTGGAGGTGGATACTACATGCCTCTCCATCCTTCCGGGAGAAGCTGGGAAGTCAGTCGCGAAGACGTTCATGTTAACAAAGTCATCGGCAAAGGAGCCTTTTCTCAGGTTGTCCAGGCAACAGGTTGCTGCCGTAGTGGTTAACATGCTACATTTTTCAGTCGGACGCCTAAGGTTCGATTTCCGTTCTGACCACTGGATTTATTTGTCATGAAAGGTCCTGAGTTGAACTCTGACATTACTTGCAAATAACAAAATGGTTGTCTCCTGTCCATTAGGGGTGACATTAGGCATGGTTTGAAATCTCCCTTTCGCTGTTCATTCTTGACCGCGCATTTGAGTATTAGAAGTATACAGAAAGCTACAGTTTGAATAATAGAAATATATACCAACTGAATTGTACTTAAATATGGACGCTTTAGGCGTAATAGCAACTGATCCTGCTTTATCATTTCGCGGAGATACGCTGCGTTTGGTGGAGTTATGTTTGTTGATAAAGATAGATTCCTTGGTACAAATGTACTATTCATCCACATACAATTTCTCTTAGATTGTCCACCGCGACTTGGCAGCGAGAAATGTTCTTGTTGGCGAAGGAGAGAGATGCAAGGTGA
>BLFO01003992.1:1005677-1008177 GCA_014634245.1 Montipora cactus
TGACTATATATATATATATATAGTCAGTTAAGTATATATATAGTCAGTTAAGTAGATCCCTTGAGCCAACAGCGTATCACCCCCAGGAGGATCGCAAATGGATTCACAGTCCAAGTTGAGGAGAAATTGAGAGAAAGTTATGGGAAACTCAACACTGGACAACTTCTGGGGAAAACTGTAATTGCCCTGAGCGGAATTTGAACCCACGTCTCCCTGATCACTAGTCGGGTGTGATGACCACTACACTATCAGGACAACCATGCTGGCAACATGGCTGATTTATCACTTAATGTATGGCATTTACGTGGGACTCCCTAATGGGCCAGTTTTTTTTTTCTATGTGATAACGCTGGATCAACATGTGATTCACAGGCGGACAAGGGTAATTAATTCAAATTGCACTTGTAATTTGGTTAACCATTAAAAAATTTACTCTTGCTGACATGGCATGTCAATTGTAGCAATATTCAATATCGAGTTTCAATTCAATTTAATGAAATTCAAATTAAATTTAACGAAAATTCAAGTTTCATTCAATTAAAATTCAAGTTTAATTCAATAAAAATTTTATTTTAATTCAATGAAAATTCAATAATCGGTCAGTAGGAAAGATGGACTGCGGGCTGTTGACTATGTATAAAAGACAAATGCGGACTATGGATTATAAACAACGTATAACCTGAAAATAATGCATAACATTTCATTGTGCTTTACTTCGCCAAAATATCTTACAGTCAAAATAGCTCAAGCATTCCTCCATCAGGGAAAAATTTGATTTTGTCGCTTCAACATTCGTGGAGCAGCAGTCATGGCTCAGTTGGCTAGTGCGCTGCTTTCGTAGGAAAGGTCCCCGGTTCGATCCTCGATGACTTAAACGTGTTTCTACTTTCCTCTGATCCGTGTAGCTATAGCTTTAAATACCCGTAAAACGGAGCACTGACAGAAAGAGGGGGGTAAAGGGCGCACCGTCGGCTTCCATTGATACCAGCCTCGTAGCTGAAGGAACTACTGACGTTAAATAAAGTTACTTTACTTCACTTTACTTTACATCCCATTCTTAAGGTGAAAGGGTAAATACTCAAAATTTGACGTGATTCAAAACTCAAGCTTTTATTTCATGTCTGGCTTCGTGTCACAAGTAAAAGCTTGGAAATTTGAAAAATATGCTAATTTCCATATCAAGTGGCTACTTCAATCATTGGATATTAAAGCAAGAAATGAGAGGCAATGCCATTAATGAATTCATTGATTCTACCTTGGCTCAACACTTGAGCTGTTTTGATTTGGATTGCCATCTTAATTTACAACTGAATCTATTATTTCCTCCGCGGGGGTGTTGCCTAGAGGCAAAATACCGAGGAAGCATCACTGTAGCTTCCGTGTACTTAGAGGTACAGTGGTATAGTAGCGGAGCTCATGTACGCAAAGCGCGCCAGCGGAGCACCTTGGGTAAGACATTTTGGAAAATTTCTATCCATTTGAAAAATTCTGGTAACGACGTCGTATATGCCCGTCCGTTCGCTCGCCCGTTCGCCCGCCCGTACAGACTGTTAGGGTGGAGACTGGTGTTCGGGCAAGTTTCCTTTGCGGGAAGTCGCATGGCCAACGTTGCATTTGGCAAGCCGCCTTTTTCGGGCAGGCAATCACATTGACTGTCGTCAGTGTTCATGCTTAATCAAGACCAGTTTAGCTAAACGATTTGCGTTACTTTGCAAAAAAATCTGAGATCTTCGTCCAAAGACTGCAAACAACATTCGCCGTCTAACTTCATTACTTCTCGGGTGTTCTTGTTTTAACCAGTAAGAATCAGCGTTAGGGGGGTTACGAGCAGCGAAAAGGATCAGATGTCTCTTCTAAATTACGGATTACGGTTTACGGGTCTGCGAAAGGAAAGGCCGAGCGTTTTGTTTCGCAAGGTTGTAATGGCGCTATCTTTGGACTTTGCTGCGCATCCAAAGGCTGTTTTGCCGCAAAGAATCCTTACTTGAAGAAGCAATTCCTCGGTGAACATGGGATGAGACTAAAAAAAAAAAAAAAAAAAGGAAAGGTTCGTATTATTTTTGCCCCTCCATACAGATATTTATGTCAAGTTGCTTTCTCCGATTTTTAAAAAGAAAATCGAACAAAAATTCGCATCTATTCTTTGATTTCTTTAAAATGTTTTGTTCTTTCAACACGCCGTGAATTCACTTTGCACCTGAAATTGGTTTGGACTCAAAAATGCTAATACGTTTTATCCAAATGTTTGCTATCCAATAGTTTAGTTGGATGCTGAGACTTTCGTTTTTCCTGCTATCCCTTTTTTTTTAAACTTACTGAAGAAAAGGCAAGCGAAGTCCGGTGAAGTTTACATTGACATTTTATAACTTTACATTGAAGTTTACAAGAGAAATTGTCGTGATGAGCATGGAAATACTTTCCGTCACTACAATTGTCCTTACTAAAAATCGCAAACTTTTAAGGCAATTGTAGTGAAAACTATTCATCTTTTGTTTAATGT
>BLFO01003992.1:1018177-1030677 GCA_014634245.1 Montipora cactus
ACTGGTCAGCAATGCAAGCCTTCTGAAGTCTCAATACCTGGCAAAGCTCTCAATGGTCACACCTTTAAAGCCACCGTAGTCAGCGGACCTATTCAATGTCAAATGCTCTGTGAGAATGATCCAAAATGCAGGAGTTACAACTTCCACATTCTAACAAAAAACTGCGAATTGAATGACGAGACCAAGGAAACGAACCCTAACGATTTCGTCACAGACGATCAAAGGTTCTACATGAAACGCGAAGGTGGGTACTGTTCGTAATCTCGTGATGGTACTGGAACGAGCAAGGACTGGAGGCAAAATTTATTCCCTGCATGCACCTCTATCTAAACCTCGACCCAGTCCAACAGGTCGTGATACCAGTTATGGTATATTCAATCACTGTTCTACACTATTGGATGCAAGATAGTTGATTTGCTAACTGGTACAATAAAGAATATTTGTATCAAATATCTGTGGATTGATTACATTTTAAAGTAATCCAGTTAGGGTCCACAGTTCTAGAGGATCTCTGCCGTCCCAAGCCTTAGACCAATTTTGCTTCATAATTTAATACAATCGCTCGGCTCGCATGGATACATGATAATTAAGGGTTTTTTTTTTTTACTGGGGATCGACCTTTCTATAAAACCTAGATGATATTGATGAATGCACAGTGTTTCCCTTTACCTGTGACGTCAATGCCGATTGTCATAATACAGACGGCTCTTACATCTGCACATGTAAGGCTGGATACACTGGTCCCGGAAAAACGTGTACAGGTAAGGACCTGTATTGCATTTGATTCGCACTTCGCGCATTAAGTTATGTCGCTTACTGGTTTTAATGTATGCAACTATTTTAGCAATTTATCATTTACCACATCAAGTTTGCGTGGGTAAAAAGGTGACAACTTGATATAAATATGGAAAGTGCAAACGTACAAAATACTCTTTCATTTTCCTCCGATCAAGAACGTTAAAGGACTCTTAAAGGCAATAAACAGAAGAAATCAAACTATAAGATCGTGTAGAAGACACAATTTTAAGTATATATTCAAGAAATAAGTTGCATTCTTTTTTTAGCCTATCGCCGGCATTCGAAAACATTAATCTATTTCTGCAATATTTTCCTTTCAGTAGACTAGTTTCGCGACATATCGATCGAGCAGCTAGTATTAACAAAAATCTGATAATCTACAGGATACGCAGTGGCGTGAGCTTACCTTAAAGTAGTGCCTCGTAAGTACGTGCAAATGAGCATAGTATTCAACAATCATTCACCTCAGGAATATATCCAAAGTCATTTAGGTTAGCATTTGTCTTAATATATACCATTCGGCTGCTCGGTGGCGAATATAATACTTCCTTATCACTTCAGAGCTATCACTTCAGAAGACATAGAAAGTGCCAATAATAATTGTGCGAATATGTGGTGTATAAAAGCAAGCAATCATGTTTACCATTCTTGACGCAAGTTGAGGTTTTTCTTTCAGGATTCACAAAAAATACCTATATAATCTACCCGCATAAAGAGAAAGACTGATTAATGGTAAAAAATGGGCACCAGTACAAAGTCACATGAAATCACAAAATATTTGGAAAGATAGCTCTGTTGAAAAGGTAATTCTTCAGACATTTCTTAAAAGTAGCTAAAGAAAAACCAGGCTGTCTCATATGAATGGGCAGAGCATTCCACAACCGTAGGGCAGCCACTGCGAAAGCTCTGTCACCATAAGACTTTTGAATAGACCTTTGGACAACCAGAAGAGACTGATTAGATGACCTGAGGCTACGACTGGGGATATATGGTGTTAGCAAATCACAAATATAAGAAGGGGCTAAATTATTCAGCGATTTAAAAACCAACAACAAGATCTTAAAAACAATGCGATGCTCCACTGGTAACCAATGGAGCTCAGAAAGTAATGGTAAAGTATGACCAAATTTAGGATAACGCTTAACAAGACGAGCGGCGCAGTCTGTACAGACTGTAGCCTCTGAATCTGGTATTTTGGCAGTCCGTATAAAAGGGCATTGCCATTGTCTAACTTGCAAGTTGTAAAAGCATGTATAAGCGCTATTGTAGACTCCTCTGACAGATAGCTCCTAATTTTTGCTATCCTACTTAGATGGTAAAAAGCCGATTTGCATATAGCACTAATATGTTTCTCAAACGTTAAACCATTGTCAAAAACTACACCCAAATTACGAGCTGATGCTGATGACTGTACTACGGAACAACCAAATGTGAGAGAAGATAACACGGGACGAGGCCGATACTGAGAACTAGTAACAAGTAGCTCCGATTTGTCGCCGTTAAGCTTAAGCTTATTACAGCACATCCATCTCACAAGCACAGGCTTCAACTTGAGAAACTGCTAAAGCCTCCGCATCACCACCCCGGGAATCCAAGGACAAGTACAACTGGGTATCATCGGCATAAAGTGATAACCCATGTTGTACCTTCCAACAATATCCCCGAGTGGCAAAGTGTACAGCAAGTAGAGTATGGGACCTAAAACAGACCCCTGAGGAACCCCGCATGCCAATAGGCGATGTGTAGACCTCTCCCTCCTAATACTGACGAACTGGTAACGATTGCAAATATAGGAGGTAAACCAAGAGAGCGCAGAGCCAGTGATACCAAACCGAGTAGAAAGCCTATTAAGTAAAATAGTATGGTGTCGAACGCAGCGGATCTAAAAGTAGTAAAATAACTGACTGATGATTATCTAAAGCTACCAAAATATCATTTTGGACTTTGAGAAGAGCCGTCTCAGTACTGTACAGTTGTTTGTAAGGAGATTGGAAAACTTCATCAAGGTTATTTATCGTGATATAATCTATCAGCTGCAGAGCAATAGCTCTCTCGGTAAGCTTTGACATAAACATTAAATTAGAGATTGGTCTGAAATTAGCAAAAACCTCAGAATCTAGACCCATTTTTTTCAGCAATGGATTAAGCATAGCTAACTTAAAACAGTCAGGCATCACAGCAGTGTTCATAGAGAGGTTGACAATCTTGGTCATCACAGGCAAAAGCACTGACCAGCATTCCTTCAGAACAACAGCGTGAGCAGGATCCAGAGGACAAGACTTGACAGCAGAACCAGTAATCATACTAGACACTTGAGCTTCAGTAACATTCTTGAAATGTGAGAGCACACAGCTTGCATGAGAGGAATCATCAAGATGTACCAGAGTACTTGAAGAACTGTCTAGTGAATTTCGCAAGATAGTAATCTTCTCAGAAAAAAAGTCAGCAAATTTATTAGCCAGGTCATTGTCAGAGCTCGATGTAGGATATAGAGGATCAGATTTAGTGTGTAGTAACCTATCAACGGTCTGAAACAGGACCCTCTGATCATGCTTGGAATTCTTAATGATGTTGCCATAGTAAGAGACCTTTGCCGACTTAAGCAGGTTATTTACAACATCGCACTGTATCACATAGTTCTCATAGTCTCCAGGTAGACGTGTTGACCGCCAGTGACGCTCAAGTGATCTTCTCTTACGTTTTTCTGAAGCGATCTCGTCAGTATACCATGGAGAGTATGGGCCAATAGTGACGGTTTTGGTCTTAACAGGAGCATAAGCATCCACCAGTTTCGATAAAGTGGTGTTGAATTGTTTAACGAGTGCGTCGAGATCCGGAGAGGGATCCAGTATTAAGCTAGAATTATTGAGTTCATTACGAAGCTTATCAAAGTCAATTGACCGAGTCTTGCGGAAGGAGATAGTTTTCCTTTCCAGTGGAGGCTTGGCTAAGGCTAAGTTACAATGAACAGCGAAGTGGTCAGAAATCCGCTGTCGTACACAACAATTGGTAATAATTCCCTTTTTGCTAGCTCTTGTAATAACCAAATCAAGTGTGTGGCCAACGTGATGAGTCAGCCCAGCAACATGTTGTGTAAGATCGAACGAATCGAGAACACTTAAAAAACACCTTGCATCGCAATCATTTGCTTGGTCTACACGAAAATTAAAATCTCCAACAAGTAACAGAGGTTCAGGTTTCAGGATTAGGTGCTCGAGAAAAGTTCTAAATTCATCGAGAAACAAGGCCACACTGAGAACATTAGTAGGAGATGGAGGAGCACGATAAATATTGACAAGTCTCAAATTGTAATTACCAGTCGATTTCAGAAGGGCTTGTACAATTTCAAAACTTCTGTAATCCTCAGGTTGCAATGTAGTGACTTTGAAGGACTTTCTGACCAGAAGACCGACCCCTCCGCCTTCCGAGGTTGCCCTAGGAACCTGATGGAATGTAAATCCAACAGGACAAATATCCCGACAAAAATAAACATCGAAGTCATCATCGTGAAGCCAGGTTTCAGTAATCGCTATAATGTCAATATTATGTTCCGTCACATAATCATTCAACATAAGAGTCTTATTCTTAATAGATCTTGAGTTAATAAGCGCGAAATTTGAGACCGCTTGCTGACGCCGTAGAACAACCTCCGGTCCAGATTGCAACGAGATGGAAATCAAATTGCTTCTATTGACACACTAGTGCAGCGGAGCAGAACACGCTGAAGTAGATCTCACAGAAATTATGGTTCTAATTCTTCTCCGACCAGCTCTTCTACCCCTGAATTTCAAGATTCCAGAGTTCTTCAATGCTCTCAGAGTAGACAAAGGAAATTTAGTATGACATGACGTCCGCAGGCCCAACAGAAAGCTTCGACTGTACGAAGTTCTTGAAGTAGAGAAGAGAGTACGGCCAGTATGCAAATTCGGTAACACAACGTGGCTGGCACTAAAATTAAAAACCAAACGTTGAAAAGGCACAGGTCCAGTATTTATAGAAATATCGACGAATATAGTCAAATCGAGCGGCGGGTCGTGCCCAGGTATAGCAAGGGACGTCAAACCCCGCTTACAAGGCTTGCTGAGCGCTCTTCAGAGCTAAACAATCAGAACACGTACAAAACACCAATTGAGCGAATGCGTGGTGTATAAAAGGAAGTATTAATGTTTACCGTTCTTGATGCAAGTTGACGTTTTTCTCTCGTGTTGTAATTTCTAAAGGCTGAACATCACATGGAAAATATTATTATTGCCTGTCCAGTTATAAACCCGCAAAATATTGTGTGTAGAGAAAGACTATTATTGATAATAGCAATAGGACTGAGTGGAGTACCATCCAGTAAGTAATCAGGAAAGTAATTTCAAGATAAGCTGAGCGCGAAGCGCAAGGCCTATAAGAAATTTCAAGCACGATTACTCCCTGAATTTTTCGACACAAAAATCCTATTACCAATTAATCGTAACTATTGCAAAATAGATGGATTTTGCGGATAGTGACTTTTTGCCAATTGAAAGCAAAAATATATTTTATTCTTTTGTTGGCTGTGTTCCCGGATATCGATGAGTGTTTAACAGGAAAACGCAACTGCAGCCATGTGGCCTTGACGTTATATTTTTACCTTGGACATCGTTCTTTCTATAAAACCTAGATATTGATGTATGCAAAACGTTTCTCTTTACCTGTGACGTCAATGCCGATTGTCACAATACAGACGCCTCGTACAACTGCACATGTAATGCTGCATACAGTGGAGACGGAAAAACGTGTACTATTCAACAATTATTCACCGAAGTAGAGGAAAATATCCACAGTCACTGAAGCTAGCAATTATTTTAGTATATACCATTCGGCTGCTTGGAGTCGTGCGAATAATAACAGCTTCCTTCCTCAGATCTAACCAATCAGTACAAGTAGAAAGCACCGACCATGTCGCGTGTGGTGTATAAAAGCAAACAATGACGTTTACTATTTTTAATGCAAGACGAAAAATACCGATATAATCTTCCCGCATAAATTGCGTTCAGAGAAACACTAATTAAAGGTGAAAATGGTTGGGCACGAAAACAAAATAACGAAGTAATAGGTGTCTAACGATTTCGTGGACAGTGACTCATTGCCAATTGAAAGTAACATGATATTTTACCAGTTTGTTGGCTGTGTTCCCAGATATCGATGAGTGTTTAACAGGAAAACACAACTGCAGCCATGTCGCCGTGTGCAAGGACACTATTGGTTCATATAACTGCACTTGTAAGGAGGGATATGTTGGAGACGGACGAAACTGCTCAGACAAGAGAAGAGGTAAAAAGAGACCCATTATGCAGATGTATTTAGTGATAGTTACAAAGTGCAAGCGACTCCTTCTTAGGGACCTCTCCTTTTTTATGAGGTGGGGAGGATACAAATTTATTACAAGCTTTCCTTCTGCTTTAAATGACCCCCCCCCCCCCCCCCCCCCCCCCCCCCCCCCCCCCCCCCCCTCCCCCCTCCTCCCTCATAAAAAATGAACAGTCCCTTACGATAATTAAGCTACAGGTGAGCATGAGGATGATGTTGTTAAGTTACCGCCAAAACAGAATTATAAACCGACTTTTGCAATCCCCACTCAACAACCCTATGATACTGTCATGTGATCATGAACGTTCTGACAATTTTTGTTTGCTCGTACTCCGTTTTAGGTTGTCCTAAGGACTGGGTAGCAAATGACACATATTGTTATAAACTGAATGCGAGTTATCAAGCCGATAGTATAGAAAAGGCTCGAGAAAAATGCAAGGGAATGTCAGCACGCCTGCCAATAATTAAATCGAGGCAGGAAAACATCTTTATTGCTAGCCTGATAAGCAAGGAGATACATCGAGTTTGGCTTGGTATGAAGCGCAGAGAAAACTACAAGTTTTTTTGGTTTGACGGTTCTTCAGCAGAGAACAACAATAATAAAAGTTATCGCGCATGGGCCAGAGGTCAACCGAAAGACGACTTCCTGTGGTGTGCTTACATGTCCATTTCCAACTCTGTTCCGGAGTGGTATGCCTCCCTATGCAATTATCGGGCCAAACCTCCTTTTCTCCTTTGTCAAAAATCGCGTTTATAAGATTGACGACTAATTTAACGTGCATTATTGCCCAGCTGAGATAATAGAACGTATCATAGTTTTATCGTCCTAAGTGACGTATTGAATGCATTATGCATAAATCATAACATAAAGCGATATGCTTTATACATTATATTCTTGACAGTATTTAAGCATACCGGGCGGTGACTTTTTCATGTCGTGTTGTCTGCTATAATTCAACCACAGGAAAATAATTTGGGAGTAATTGTAATAATAATAATAATAAT
Source organism: Montipora cactus (assembly GCA_014634245.1). NCBI lineage: Eukaryota > Metazoa > Cnidaria > Anthozoa > Scleractinia > Acroporidae > Montipora > Montipora cactus. Next base: position 1,025,318 of record BLFO01003992.1, read on the forward strand.
AATAATAATAATAATAATAATTATAATAATAATTAGACATGAGTTAAAACAGCAATTCAAAAGATACAAGATGGAACAGTTTGACATCATCATGGACGCTCTTGGTGGATATTCGGTGGAGTTGGAAGAACACAAGAACAGATGAGCAAGTTGGTTGGAAGGAAAGGCAGTCAAGTTCTCGTAAAAATGTAGAAAAACTGCAATTTCGTCGACTTTGAACAATGCGCGTACTTTCAAAACACTTTTGTAGTTGCGTAAATCGTTGATTAATTTGATTCGAATCATTAAATTCGATTCTCATATTGCGATTCTTAGAGATTTTTAAGGAAACGTAAAGACACTGGCATAAGCAATTGTTACCAATTAGAGTATTTTGTATTAGAGCGGTCTTCAATTGAGCGTCGAAAGTAATTAGCGAATTGCTTTGGTTTATGATTACTTCAATCAGTGATTGGTTCAAAGTACTCGCGCCACTTTTTCAACTAATCAGAAGTGAAACCAAAACCATTCGTGGCTCGCGTGTGCACATTTTCCCGCGCTTTGTGTCGGCTACGTGTAATTACCTCGAGTTATGATTAGTTTACTGGATTGTCTCCGTCCTTTTTGATTGGCCAAAGTAATTACTTTGCTTTCGGTTTTACGACACTCGATTGAAACTCCCTCTATAGTAGCAACTTATTATTAACACACTGACATCTTTTAAGTTTGGTGGACAGAAAAGTTAGAAAAAGGACTCTTACACGTAGCTATCGTATTATATTTATAATGTTTTTTTTTTTCATAATCTAAATACATTTTATATATATTGAGGAGATTAGTTACCCAACATGGCCTCTAGGTTACGTGTTCTCCCGTCTGTGCTATTTTAATGTCAATCAAATAGACGTTTTAACACTGCTGTCATAATAATAGCCTACAACCACAATGTCCGGTCTGAGGCTAGAAGACGGAACCTTGTGATTGTAAACAAACAGGACAGAATATGCGCTGTCGATATTGTTCAACCAGGGGATAAGAGAGGTGGGGAAAAGGAGAATGAGAAAGTTGAAAAATATCAGGAGATTAAAAGAGAAATTGCAAGGATGTGGAACATGAGAACCGTACGTGCAGGGGATACCGGTTGTTGTAGGATCATTGCGAATTGTAACAATGGAAACTTGGAAAAGTTGCAGGAAAAGTTGAACATCAAAATCGGTACTTCATTACCCAAAAAAATTGCCCTTTATAAAGGAATACGCCGATATACGCTTGTTTCGAGTGATTTTTTTACGACAGAGGATAGAGAATTGGCTACTAAATAATATTTTAAGCTGATCTTAGAATGCGAGTGGGAAAAGAATATATCATCCTTTTTTTTTGGGGGGGGGGGGTGGTCATTATCTCAAGTTCTATCTCAGGGGTAGCGACAGGGTTGAAAAAAATGAACTAGCAAAGTTCAACTTGTTTGGAAGGATTTGGCATTTTGGAAGCCAAATTGTATCCTATGGATGAAACTGAAAATACTTATTCATGAAGTCAGCGAAGTCAAAAGAACTATCGTGTGATACGTGAGAAGTAAGGAACCAAGTTAAATCAAGTTGAGAATGATAAAGCTCTCTTACTGATCACTACACTTAACTACAAAAAGCGAGTCATAGCAGATGTAGCTAGCAGTTTCAGAGTCTGCTGTGAAACCTCGACTGGTTTTATTCATGAAGTCAGCGAAGTTAGAAGAACTATTATGTGATACGTGAGAAGTAAGGAACCAAGTTAAATCAAGTTGAGAATAATAAAGCTCTCTCACTGATTACTACACTTAACTATAAAAAGCGAGTCATAGCAGATGTAGCTAGCAGTTTCAAAGTCTGCTGTGAAACCTCGGCTGGTTTTATTCATGAATTCAGCGAAGTTAGAAGAACTATTATGTGATATGTGAGAAGTAAGGAACCAAGTTAAATCAAGTTGAGAATAATAAAGCTCTCTTACTGATCACTACATTTAACTATAAAAAGCGAGTCATAGCAGATGTAGCTAGAAGTTTCAGAGTCTGCTGTGAAACCTCGGCTGGGTTTTAGGCATTGCACATATAATAAAGTTGATATGACAATAAAATTTTATGCAAATGGTACCTAACTACTACTTTAATAAATGTTCAGATCACCGCAAAGCAAAATCGCTAAATTTTACACGCGCTGAAAGGTGATATATACTAAGATGATATATGCCTAAAGTGAATAATCATAAAAGACTCATAAGGTCGAGTTAGCACTATTTTTAAAAATCTTGAAGCTTTGCATCGTTCTGTGTGAGTGTGGTATACAATTTAAGAGTTTAAGGGACAGGAAGAAGCCTCTCGCTTTTTCTACGAACTCGACGATAAAACTTGTATCTGAGCAAACTTGATCTTTTTATCCTTCTTTTGTTCGTGCTTTTGTTTTTTTTTTCTCTGTGAGGTATTAAATAATACGTCCAATACGTTAGCAGTATTAAGGCGACGATTCGATGAAGAGTATTCTTCGTTTTGAAAATTGGGGAACTTTTTATTATTAATGCCCGTTAATTTTCTTTCTTTGAACCCTTTTTTTGTCATGCATCATTTGCCTAACAGCACATCGGCACAACGCGAGTTGCTGACCATCCTCGTTTCCACTGGCAAATGCAAAGAAGCCATTAGTGTGCAGCTTATAATTACCCACGATAATTTGAGAAACGTCTCTCTGAAAAAGAGTTTGAATATCTATATTTTTGGCATGTCTGTAAAAATAGATGACATCTAAGCATTTAAAAGAGAACTACCGTTATGACAGTAAAATATAGACACAAACAAGAGTAGTTTGCAAAAGCCTGCCAGGCAACTCGAAAAAGAACTCTCGAAAGAACGGTAATTGTAATGGATTTATATACATCACACATGCCACATACAGTCTCACGAAAGTTTCAATTCTTTCTGGGGTGAGATCGAACGTTAGCCTATAGAGGAGCCCTGGCAGCCCCTATCAGTGAATATTTAATCTTTCCCACTCACCCAGCCGACACATGCATGCATGTGAAAGGAGGACAGACCACAACAACGGGGCCTATATGTTATTTAACGCCCTTCAGTGTTAATTAACAGGAAGGGTTTTGAGACAGGGCCAACGGTTAACATTGTTGTTGAGAAAGACATGGAACCAAACACACAAACAACTTCTGTTAAAATAATAATAATAATAATAATAATAATAATAATAATAATAATAATAATAACAATAACAATAACAATAACAATAATAATAATAATAATAATAATAATAATAATAATAATAATAATAATAATAAAATAAAAAACACAGGAAAAAACAAACGACAGAAGAGCAAAAACCGATTAACCAAAAACAAAACCTGCAACTGAGAAACATGTTGGCAATGTGGTTGGCTGCAGAAGGTTTGCAGAAAGCAGCAAAAGAACCCGCAAAGTGAAAACAAACAAGATCATGTCGCAGCAAGAGTTGATTTATTTTCATTAACGAGAACCTGATGATGTACAGATGAGGACTCGTAAATGAAGCCAATAGAAGAAGAAGAGAAGGTACTCTGTTTAGCGTTTGGACAATGTATGGTAAGATTTTTGTTAAAGCGTCCCGAGATGGTACTCCTATCCGAATCTTCTCTGAGGAAGATCTAGATAATCTATAGGCAATTCAAATAATACCTTCTAAGTATCATGACGCTTTTATCTCTGCTATTGTTTAATTGTGCAATGATTCTTCAAAGTGTAGGTGAAGGAACTATTATTTTTCTATCAATTTCTGCTTTACATGCCACCGTGAAAAATGTAATTTTTCCTGATAGTGATACGATTTGTTTCTGGTTGACTTCGTTATCCACATGCGCCAGCATAAAATTTTGTTTTCAATTCAATCAATTCATAGTCATGAACGTCCTTCTGCGGTCTCAAAACAAGAGGTTTATAACATTATTTTATCCGATTTCTCTAAATCTTGTTTAAATGTTCTCTGAGTTATTCAAATTCATTAACCTCTTTAAAGGTGAGGGGTACAACTAACTTCCAAAAAAGGAGAACAATGTTGCTATGGTGTCGACGAAAAGTCTCATCTTGTCTTTTTGCAAGAGACACATTCCGAAAAAGACAGAAAATCTCAATGAAGAAATGAATGAGGAGCTAAAGTATTGTTTTCACACGGGATCTCAAATTCGGCAGGTGATGCCATACTAATTAAGAATGGTTTTGATTTCAAGCAGCAGTCGGTCATTTTAGATCCCCTAGTGCGTTACCTCATTGCAAGGTTACTATTTTGGTAAACAATACGTCTTGGTGAATGTATATGCCCCCAACAAAGACTTGGTGGCTTTTTTCGGAACCATTCAAAACTGGATCTGCGATAGCAACCAGGATGATAAGGAAAATATAATTGTTAGTGTTGATTTTAATTGCCCCATCGATCCTTCGATCGATAAAAAAGGTGGTGACCTATCTCCACGAAGAACTGGGGTGGAGAGAATTCTATGCATGCAAGGCCAATTGAATCTAATCGATATATGGAGGATTAGAAACCCTAGTATGAAGAGCTACTCTAGGACTCAAAAATCTCCATGTGTGTTCTGTTGCTTAAACTATTGGCTCATCTCCAATAATCTGCAGGATTTTGTACAGTAAACTAACATCTCCCGAGCGATTAGGACAAATCACGCCGTGATTGACCTGACACTACGAGATTCATGCGATTCTGAAATTCTCAGCAGGGTATGGGTTCTAATTTCCGGTGAGTTCTGTTTATGGGATTAAAAAATGTATCATCATGTGTACTTTGCGGTAATTTAGTTGTCACGCATCTCACCACCACACCAGCATTAGAGAATTTGACATTGTAGAAGATGTTCATGCCGTGCAAATGGTTAATTATTATTATGTCAGCGAAAATAACGTTCGACGTCACGTAAAATTCAAAAAAGGTTGAGCGTCCGAGAGAATGGCGGCACGTGAGCCAGGTCCGTAACGGATTCTCTTCGTCTAAAACGAGTGTTCGGACCTTCGCTCGCTAATATACTACATGCTGGTATGCTGTTTCGAGTGAATGGTCATACAGACCGAATCATAATACGATATCAAGCACAGTGCCCCCGTTTATCGGTGATACTGTCGAAGTATCTATCCACGACCTAGTTGATAGACACAGACACTTTGTTTAGCCGTGTTACAGCAAGAACTGACTTCTTTTGCGCCTGATCTTGGGAAGGTCTTCGGTTATGGGTTGCTACACTGCGCCAAGGATAACCAAAATTTTGTACGCGAGGTGATATCGACTGCTTTGGAAACAGTCGCCGAGAAACAGGGAATCAAAAAGGCATTCGCTACGAAGTCCCCACTGGCTCCAACTGTA
>BLFO01003992.1:1035677-1043177 GCA_014634245.1 Montipora cactus
TCTGAGACCACTTGTCTTATTATCTGCTGGTACTTCTCAGGAGCAGGGTTCACTCAAAAGCTTAGTCTCTTATACCAAAACAATCCCTCGTGGGTAGCAAATGTCGCAATGTCCTGTGACTATTCGTCCAATTCAACCTGATTAAATCCCAGACGGAGATCCAGTTTTGAGAACACTGCACTGCCATTGAGGTTTTCTACCATTTCATCAACGGTGGGTATTGGTATCCTCTCGCAGATAATGGCCTGATTTGCTTTCCTCGTGTCAACACATAACCTGATATCTCCCTCGGCCTTTGGTGCTACCACCACGGGACTTACCCAGGATGTCGGCCCATCCACCCTTTCCACTATATCTTTGGCAATCAGGTCCGCCACTTTGGCTGTCACCTTCTCACGCAAGGCAAAGGGGACACGCCTTGGCTTCTGGGTTACTGGCGTTACCTCCGAATCCACGTGTAGCTTTAGCCTGTACTCTTTTAGCTTGCCAATTCCACTGAAGACCTTTGGATACTTTGTCTGAAGAGCTGAAGCCAAGTCCTTACCGATAACATTACACTCAGCCGGTTTACTGCTGGTGCTCAGGCCAATGCAAAGTAGACCAAGATCCCTGGACGTTGTATGACCCAGTAGACACCTTCCACTCGTGGTGACCACGAATTGTGAGTTTATCTTCTTTATTCCACCTGACAGCTCCACTTGAATTTGACCAACCACGTTCAACTCCTTCCCACCATATGCATACAAACGTTTGTGGCAGTTCTCTAATTTCACATCAAGACCTTGTGCTTTAAGCTCTTCGTATTTACTCATCCCCACGAGATTACTTACAGAGCCAGAATCAATAAGCGCCTTTGTACTAATGCCATCAACACAAATCTCAATCACCGGCTCATCACAGCTAATTGTATGGCATATTTTTTCTTTCGTCTCAGTCACCATAAATGCAAATGCACAATCTTCATCACTCCCCGAGGCCTCATGATTCCCCACAAAATTAGCTACGTGACGTGGTCGTCCACCTGAAATCCTTTGTTGCTTGCTTGCTTTTCCCCTAACCACATCACTATCCCTCTCACCACGACAACACACAGCAAAATGTCCATACGTCCCACACTTTGCACACTTCTTTCCTTTTGCAAGGCAGTTCTTATCTCTGGCCAGGTGCCCCTCTCTTCCACAATTGTAGCACTTTCTCCTCTCAGCATTCGTCGTTTGCTGCCGCTCCTCAACCACATTGATACTGTCTCAGTCGGCCAGTGGAGGGCTTGTTGTCATGTTTGATGCCTGTCGACCGGCGGCTTCCCATGCAGGAGCTTTATCAAACGCCTCTTCTAGTGTGATATTCCTCTGCTCTAACAGCTTTCTCTTGAGCTCGAAATCCTTTAACTTCTCTATCAGCTGATCCCTCAAATTATCGTTTTAACCAGTCCCAAAATTGCACTGTCGTGCCTGTTTTCTCAGTCGAACCATAAACTGGTCAGCTGTCTCCTCTTCCTTTGGTGCCAACTGGCGAAAAACGTGGCGCTCGTATGGGATATTTTCCTGCACGTGAAAATAGGAATCTAGTATTCGAATCGCTATTTTAAAAGCATTGTCACCTGTCTCAGGGATGGGACCAGGATCTTGCAAATCTTCGAAGATGTCTTGGACCTCCGTCCCGGCAAAATGTAAGAGCTGAGAAGACTTCTTTCGAGAATTGTTGATGCCTTTGCCCTCGGCATAGTATTCGAAGGCACGCTCCCATTTATGCCACTTCTCCGCCACTTGCGAAGCAGATCCCGACAAATCCATAGGCAATAAACCTTTGTTGGCCATCCTCGTCGCCAATGTAATGTCCTTATAGATCACAAAGAACCTAACCGAAACAATAATCGGGAAGTCTGGACATGGAAATGTTCGCTCTTGCACCAGCTGTGCGTGGATATAATGTATATCGAGATGTATGGAAGCCATCCATCGGGGAAAAACTTGTTGGTAAAGGAGAGTTTAACAACCCCATAATGAAACACGCCGTGAAAGTAGTGAAGGGCAATGAAACAGTTGGCCATTTGCCTCGCGAGTTCTCCCAAATAGCGTGGTATTTTCTTGTGCCGAGGTGATCGGCCGTCGACGAGAAAGCAGCTGTGCGGAGGAATGGAGATTCCATGCCAATTAGAGTTTAACTGCTCAAACAAAATGCAAATGAAACGCTAGAAAAAACTACTGGCGAGCAAGATTCGGGTTTAGAACCTGAAGATGCGAACAAATGGCTCCTTTAGGAGCCGCCACTTCTAATGAAAGCAGTGATCAACAACAGGCCGGTTTCAATTTGTTTGATATTTAGTTACTGAAGGTTTTCAGTTCAATTTGTGACCCCTACAAGCCAGCTTACTCCCTCTGAAAGCAATGATCTCGTGTATAAGCCGCACCCCCGATTTTTGGCCCAAAACTTAAGAAAAAAGGTGCGGCTTATACACAAGTCTTTACGGTAAAAGGTGACAACGAATAAAAATCTTTAAAAACATGTTTAGTATAATTGTACTGACATGATTCCATGTTTGCAAAGCAATTGATACGAGTTTAGTTATGTGCAACAGTAGTCACGACAATATGCAATGCATGTTTGTTTTTGAAGAAACTATGTTTGTACTAAGCCTCTTGCCAGTTCCTAATTCCTCATGACAGGATCCCTATAGCAAAAGGCAATCGCCATTGCGAGACCAGTCCGTCTCGTAAGGAAAGCCACCATCCCCAAGGATGGTGGTTTAATAGGTATCATCAACTGTAAGTTATAGTTTGATTATTTATAGGAAGAGAGCAAGTATCTGTTGGAGTTGTTCCAACGATGGGAGCTGCAGGGAAAGGACTCAGTGGTGCCCAGAGTGCGCTATCTGTATTGCCTATTGCAATTGCCAACTGCGCAGAGAAGAAGTAAGCCCAATTGTTATCTGATATGTACCAAAAATGTTCTACAGAGCCTCTATTCACTTCCTTTCTCTCCTTTAAGGTAATCAATATTTACATCATTCTGATATTACTCAAATTACGTAAATTGATATGTAATGAGGCCCCTGGAAAGAAAATAAATTTTACTAGGTGACATGGTCCAAAAACAGCCAATTACAACATGATACAGCTTTCTTTGAGTATTGTTGACATTCCAAAAGTTTGTCAGTGGTCATTGACACAAATGTAGGAAACTATGCAAAAGTCTGAAGTATTACAATATTTATTTCCTGTTTCATTGCCCGAACTTCTAGTTCATGCCATCTTAAATATGTGAGGTTTATATGAGTCAAAATTAATTCAACTATAGTAGTTTTATTAATGAAAAATAAGTATCATATTTGAAAATAGCTGTTAATCAGTGTTTTTTTTTCTTCAACCTTTTGTTAAAGAGTGAAGTGAAAAAGCTGATTCTGCGGCTCAATGAAGAAAAGAAGGTCCTTAAAAAGTTAGGTCTCACTGTTGATGGGAAACATTATAAAGTTGAATTTAAAGGTGATTAGCATTACTTGAAATGACAGGCTTTAAGCTGCCAGATATACCAGTTTGTCGCATTTATTCTTACTTCAGATGTTTTCATCTGTTTTGCATGTCAGATCAATAATAGTTATTGCAGTTGAGTATGCAGTCAAATATTCCTTTGTTTAAAAAGGTAGGTGAGCAAGGCTAAAGGGTCAGTGCAGAGCAGAATTATTGACCCTTTTACCTAATTGTTTGTACACGTATGTCAAACCACTGATAACTGCAGGAAAAGTTACTGTTTGGCCTGACCATCCACAAAAACTATACACATGTAGTACTGTACATGTTGTGAAATTATGTGCATATGTAAAAACCTCTAATAGTATAGTTTTTTCAATATCATTGTTCGTGGCACTCATTCAACCTTGTGTTATGTTCTTTTACAGTGACATTGGCCTTAAGGCATTGTATATGCTGCTGGAAAAGTTTAAGGATGAGAACTTTGTACTAGCCGGCCGTGGAACTGTTTCTTATGCCATGCTTTACGGGTATTTGATAAGTTACCTTTTCGGATTTTTGTTTGCTAAGGAATTATAATGCTTATGGTAGACATAAGTATCATCATGGTTTTTGAAAATGTTTATACTTATTTGTTGTGGTTCAACTGTTTAAAGGAGCAAAACTTTTAAGACACTGAAAAATTCAACTAATGAAAACAACCAAAACAGTCAACATAGCAATGACAGATACGAATGTGTATGAGTTTTGAGTTTATTGATGAAACAAACAGAAAACAGCACAGGGATAAGGGTTTCAAGATCTCACACATGAACTTTACAGAAAATATAGTTAATAACATTAGAGTACTGCACAAACATTAAAATTCTCCCCTTTTTATTAGATTTTATCAAAGAAAACAATTCCAATACTCAAAACATGTCTTAGTAACCTGAGGGGGGGAGGGGAGTGGGAAGGGGAGAGTAAGCAGGGATGTTCAAAAATGAGGGCGAATTTGTGTTACTGTCTCAACAGTTTTGTCCGAGAATGTCTACGATTGCATGTGGTAAAGAAACAGCATTAGCTCTGTTGTTATTCAAACCAGGGCAACAATATTTGGACAGTTCAGTAAGCGTGACACGAGAAGTAATTATGTGAGTAAAAATAGATAATTTACTTCATTAGTGACATCACCAAAGGAAAGAATTGTGTGTATTTATACTGCAAGTATGGCATTCCGGGGAGTGATTGAACCAAAAAGGCGGGCCTATGCAACGTTTTTAGCTCGAGAAAAGGATAAGTCTGTAAAGAGAATCATGTAAGAATGTAATATCGCAAGAGCAAGTGTGTATAGGCTGAGGAAAGAACAGTACAACTCCAAAAATATAAAGGATTCTAAGAAATGGGAGGAAGACCACGCAAGTTGAGTGACCGAGATAAAAGGAAATTAATGAGAGCTTTGACAAGGTTAAGGCACGAAGAGGGTAACTTTTCGTCGTTTCGGATCATGGAGACAGCAGACATTCAACCGGGCTCTGTGAGTAACAGAACAATGCGTCGTGTGTTGAGAAAATATGGGTTTTTTACTTACAAGCACGGAAGAAAGGGCTTGTAACTAAAAAAGATCTCGCGCTGCGGATGAAATTTGCCAAATATATGCAGAGAGTATTCAAAGGATGTGTGGCAAAACCAAATAGCTTTCTATCTAGATGGTGTGGGTTTCTACCACAAAACCAATCCGGCAGACCAAGCAAGAGCACCGCAAGGGCGTATTTGGCGCAAAAAATGCGAGGGTCTTAATAGAGGTTGCACAGGGAAGGGTGCTAAAGTAGGCAGTGGCGGGAGAGTCGTGAAATTAATTGTTGCTATAAGCTATGGAAAATAAGTCATCCAGTACACTCAGTATGAGCATATGAATGGGGAGTTTTTTGCTTCTTTTGTGGAGAACAACTTGGACGCCATATTTATGCGGTCTGGAAAGGGAATATCCCGATTATGGATTCAGGATGGAAACCCCAGTCACAATTGTGCCGCTGTCCGAAGTATTTTGGCTCACAAGGGTTCCCAGCTACTACAAATACCACCTAGAAGCCCGGATATTAATCTAATAGAATTTTTTTTTTCACTTAGTTAAGTTACAACTTTGCAGACAGGCGATTAACTTCAATATTACGAAGGAAACATACGAGGAATTTACCGCCCGCGTAATTAGAACAATGATGACATTTCCAGTACAAACAATCGATAACATCATAGACTCAATGGATAATAGAATGTGTCTAATAATCCAAGGAAACGGCAACAGAACAAAGTATTAGAAATGAAATATCTTCAACAGTTTCCATTTACGCGCCCTTTGAAAGTCTGACAACCGCACTTGCACTTATGTACAAATAATCTGTTATAACTCAATTAGCAACCATTTATTTACTCGAAGACGTCACTCGTAAATTGTCACAAACAAGGAATAAAAAGTTAGTTAAAATGGATATTACGTAATTTTTCTGATCAAATTGTAAGTTAACATGGATTCTTGAAAATTTCCTACTTATTTGCACGATTAACAGGGAGTTTCAAGGAATGTTCAACGGTTAACAGCCGTTAACACAAAATACTTGAGAAGAGGACTCTTTCAATTGCTTGTTCACGCGACCGATGCCCGTTAACCGTTAAAAACTCTTGTTAACCGTTGCTATATTTTTACAGCCCTTTTCTAATGACACGTTAACCGTGTCATGGTTGCTGAAAGATCTTATACATGTAAAATAAGGTCGCTGAAACACTTGGGACAGGGAGGAAGTTCCTTATGTCGCTCCTTTGGGATTTGACAGTTAAAGTAGAACACTTTTCACCTACAGGCCATCATGTCACTTTCACGATCATCAATTATTCCGTTTTTCAGAAACAGTCAGAGGCTTTTACGAGTGCAAAATATTGGCGTGTCTCTATCGAAAGAAATATCCCGCGCAAAGTTTGTTTTCGGCGTGGGTAAATGAACGACATGCCCCTCCAGCATTAATAAAAGATCGTGCCAAGGAATAATAATTGGTGACCACCGAAAGTCATTCAAAAATATACACTCGGCCTTATCAACACCAACCCATGCAAAACTTTCAGATGCTGGGTTACAAAACGTTTGAAAGATACTAGTCAATGGATTGAAAATGAATGTTTTCCTGCAATTAGCAGACCAACAATCATCACGTTCCTGTATTTGCCGCGGCCCTTAGTAAACAAGTCAAGCACAGCATCTAAGAAAACGCGGACAGGGACTTGATTATTTTCAAGTACTTCTAGTGCGCATTGCAACCATTGGCCATTACAATTTTCTAGGCAATCACTCTCGTTTGCTTCATGTAACAACTCTATTCTTGTCTTTTTTGATCTCTCGAGTTTCTGGGAAGCACCTTCAATTTCCCATGCGGAGTTTAACACATCAGAGACAACACGAGGACTACGAGAAATTAAGAATTTGGCGAGGTCTGTTTTACCTTCTTGTTTTTCTTCACAGGCAAGCGCTTGTAGTTCAGTAACTGTTTTCACATTCGTATTGACAATAATTAACCATATCTCAAAGGCTCTTAGGCGCTTCCTACGTGTCTTCCTTGACTTTGAACGTTTTCCGTGGCTACCACCTGCTTCCACCTCTTCACCTTCATCCTCTTCCTTGCTGGACTGAATCGCCGTCCTTTCCTCTCTTTCCCTTTTTCTTAATCGTTTAGTTACCCTTGCAGCGCTTGATTGCAGTCTGCTGCTGTTCGAAATATCGGGATGTCCTTCACTTTGTTCAAAATTCTCATCACACTTGGTCACGTAACACCAGGCGCTATAGTAGGTATGATGGCTGCTTGAGAAGTGAACTGAGATGACGTAGGTATCAAGCAGGTATTCCTTTGCAGCAAGCCATCGTTGGTCTCTATTGAGTTTCAAGGCTTGGTGGTAGTGCTCACCACCCCTTTGATGCTTTTCTCTGCAGCAACACCATTGAACAACTCGCGCTTTAGACTTGGAAAAGCCCTCTACAACCCGCATTAGCAAATTCTCTGCGGCAGGA
>BLFO01003992.1:1050677-1053177 GCA_014634245.1 Montipora cactus
AAACTTTCTCAAAGCAAGCTTCACTTGATGACCTTCGAATGACTTCCTTCACTTTTCAGTATGGCGTTTGTTCTTGAACCAGCGGGAAAAACCCTTAAACGATCCCCTCGAACATCATTGAAAATCAGCCATCTTGGATTTGAGCCGCTCTGGTCAGCAGTAGGCCAGCACCAAAAATTGCGGGCTCACACCAGCCACAGATCGATGGCGGTTATTTCAATTTTTGGTTTACTGCAAGTCCTTATCATATTTTAGTTCTTTTACAATGTAAAATGCTTGTCCACTGGAAGGAATTGCTGATAATAACTCACCTAAAGAGGTAAGCGTTGGATAAAACAATTTTGATGCTAATTCCATGGGCTTTTGTCCTATAAATCAAAGTGCAAGTAATGTTCTATAATTTATAAGCTTAATACAAAGTGCGGGCGTTGTAACGTTTTGTGAAATGTCTTTCTGTTTACAAATAACGAAGCTTGTAGTGGAAGGTTTTCATAATCCTTCAGAAAAATAACCGACAAAAAGCGAAGCCAACGAAATGGACATTCACATCGAATTTAATTATCCCGGTTTAAAACGCAAATGAACGCTTGATTTAGTTACATTGAGTCTGATCTGAGTGTTCCTACATAAACAGCCAAATGTTGACACTTCCATTGGGTGCAGAGATTTCTTCTGGGATATGATACATGAAATTTCATGAGAAGTGGTCTGTAATTGGTGACCAAAGTCCACGATATTCTGTTATGTAAGCAATGAGAACCCAGATTCAAAAAATATATATATGCTTCTTTTGTTTTAGACTCCATTGCTGTTGTACTCAAGTCACCATTAAACCACTGCAATGAGCTCTTTTTATAGCATTGTAGTCAAGTTGTCACTGCCTTGAATTTCTGAAGAGGTTGGAAAAAGACAATATAATCCTATGTATCTTTAAATAGCATTGTCCAGAGGAAACCAAGCTTAGGTACAAAGCGAAAAAATGTTGTAGTTACTCTAATACTGTAAGCTAAGCTTATGTTAGGTATTATTATGCAACAACTACAGTGATGGCAATGACGGTGTACAGAAATAAAACAGGAACCCACGTATAAGAACTTTTACAAGTAAGAACGTTTTCGGCTAAGATAGTCCTATTTTAGCCTACAATTTTGAAATGGATTCTTATGTACTTTGAGAAATTTAGTCAAACACTGAATACACAAATTTAATATAACAAGCTCTACCAGTACCATGTTTTCCCAGCAGCAACATAGTACCATTGTTTTAATGTTGCTTTAGATTTGTTCTGTTTATCATGCAAAGCTTTGTACAAACTTCAGAAATGGCCCAAAATAGGCCATACCCACCAATGACAAAACCTCATTATTTTATTCTAAGAACCTGAGTACAGTCTGTAGCCTAGCCTTAGCCTACAGACTGTAGCTTGGAAAAACTTGGTTCTTACACTGTATAATTTATTCAGGTTTTTACCGTACCTTTATCAAGCAAATATTGTCACTGTAGTATTAAATATATGACTTACATGACTTGTTCACAATGGAGGGAAAAAAATAATAATTAGTGTGGGATTGCAACTGCTGTAATAGAAGGTCTGAAAGCAAAAACCTAGTAAGTGACAATGTTTGGCCAACTTTTAGTGCTCAAAAACTAGCCCAAATTTTGCAGGTTGACTGGAAATGAACTTAAGAACATTGCTCTGGTAATTTTTTATGCAATTTGAGCTTTATTCTCAAGAAATAAGCTATGCAAAAATACCATTGGCTTCATGTTTGAAAACAATGGAATCAGAGAAGCGGCACTTACCTTTCATTGTTCCATTAAAATTTAATGGCATTTATAAACTAATATCACTGTGTGTCGATAGCTCAACTGAATGATATGCACAGCAAAGTACACGACAGGTCGGTGGTTTGAGCCACTGATCAGAGTTATTTATTTAATTCTTTGTGCATGTCTCATGTAACTTAAATTTAACAAAGATCGATAAAATCGCAGAGAAAATCAAGAAAAGAAAAACGAGAGAAACATCTCTGTACAAACAAAAGAAAAATAATAAGTCTGATCGGTAGGTCAAACCACCAAGCTGCTGTGTACTTCGCTGTGCGCATCATTCGGATGAGCTACCGACGCATACAGTTGCATAAAGCTTGTGCTATTAAATTTTAATCAAACAATGAAAGGTAGGTGTTGCTTTGCTGATTCCGTTGCTTTCAAATGCGAAGCCAATAGTATTTTTGCATAGTTTATTTCTCGAAAAAAAGCTCAAATCGGATAAAAACAATACCAGGGCAATGTAAGTTCATTTCCAGTCAACTTGCAAAATAGACCGTTTTTGCTTGTGCATTTTGTTTTCCTAATACAGATTATGTTATAATACTCAGGAGGTTAATTGGTCCTTTCTTTTTTCTTTTGTATGTAAATCCAGCCAGCCCCGTTTACGGGGATAAACCCGGATCAAAATTGGATTGATGATGAGGCAGACATATTCATGCTTGCATGC
>BLFO01003992.1:1060085-1077585 GCA_014634245.1 Montipora cactus
GATACTGGTCAGCGGATACCTTGTTTTGACAGGTGTCAATTGACCATAACATTGATGTCCAATATCAAAGATGTATGCTGTCTGCTGTAAACTAGTTACAGTGTCAAATGGAGTATTGCCTCCTGGATGAGCTCTAAACTTGAGCCCGTGATATGGTTACATGTACTGGTCACATTGGCATACATGAAGGGGCGGACAGACGTACGTACCGACGTTGTATGTACGTACAGACAGTTGATGAAGTCGTGGCTATAAAACCAAATTTTCTTGCATCGATGGGTTACCAGTATTTTCTTAGCTATGGTGCTCCGCGCGCACGCGGAGCTCCGCTATAAAAGTTATCTTTTTACTTGTCAAATTATTGAAGGTTACAGTTTAATTGTGAGTACTAAATAAAACACAAATTGAAGACAATGATATTATTAATCTGTTCCTTAGATCTCCAAATGTTATTGAAAATACAAAAAAAAAATGTTATTTTCATTTTAGGAAACACTGAGAGTGGGGAGAGGACAAAACACGGAGCCCTACTCCATGGAGTACCCTAAAAATACTATTTTGAATGCATACTGTTGATTTATGTGTAAGCAGCATCTCAAATAGTGCTTACTTAAGCCTCAACACCCATTTTAAACAGCATTGTTCAACAGTATTTAAGCCTAAGCACCCATTTTAAAAAAGATAGCTTTCGATTATTGTTGTGATGGCCGATTACTTCATGTAAGCTAACCTTTTTAAAATGGGTGCTTAGACTTAAATACTGTTGAAAAATGCTGTTTAAAATGGGTGTTGAGGCTTACATATATATTGTCTTTTAGAACTAGATACTATCAGTATCTGCTTAAGTAAGCAGTATTCATTTTCCCATTGATTTTTTAGGGGGTCAGTAGGGGGGGTCAGTGTTTTGTCGAAACCCATATTTAAAGCATCTTTAAATATGTGGCAACATGCTAGAACAGCAGAAATAACAAATGTGTTTTACTTTCTCTAACTATGTAGGGAAGTAGGCAACTGTGAAGTATAAAATACAGGTCTTATATAGTTTTACTTTAGAGAACCTAAACTGACTTACTTCTGCTATTTTAATGGCATATGAAAAGTAACATTTTTCAACATTTACATGTTTTTTTTCCAATTAGTGTAAAGAAAGTACACATATGTTTCACATTTAGCAATTCCATTACATAAAGAATACTTAGGAGAAGGTTGAGTACTGCTGAAGTTTGAATTTAATTAAGAAAGAAACACAGGAAATTCAAACTCTGCAGAGTCTGTTGCAAAAGCATGTAGCATCTCAAGTATTGATTGAGAAAGTGTTTGAATTAGTAAAATGCAAGAGTCAGAGATTGTTTGCATCATTAAAAAAAAAAATTATTAACTCCATTTCCATAACATAATTGCCGGGATGATAGCAGATTATATGTACTTTCACAACATGGGTAATATGTTATATCCCTTACAGCATTGATAAGGTTTGCTTTAACCCTTTCAGCCCCGAGAGTGCCAAATGGCACTTATAGATTTTACTCTGTCTAACGCCAGACGATTTTACTCGTTAATGGGGAACCCCTCGGGGCTTAAAGGATTTAGCTAACAGCATCAAAAAACTATGTCCCCGTTTAACCCTTTCAGCCCCGAGAGTGCCAAATGGCACTTATAGATTTTACTCTGTCTAACGCCAGACGATTTTACTCGTCAATGGGGAACCCCTCGGGGCTTAAAGGGTTAAGAAACAACTTTGTTATTAATTCAAAATAGTTAATTTTAAATTTTTAACGTTCATGTTGCTGTTAGTCAGAATTTAAGCTATTACAGTTTGTTTTGTTTACCTCATTCATTTAATTCTATTGTTAGAGTTTAAGAAAAACATACTGTTCACTATCTCCTCTGCTGTTCCCAATAACAGAATTGAAGGTACAGAATGATTTGGAAATACTGATAGTGTGTAGTTCTGAAAGACAACACTACTAACCTTGGTAGAAAGATTATTTGCTTGTACAAGAAATGATAATGATAATAATAATAATAATAATAATAATAATAATAATAATAATAATAATAATAATAATAATAACAATAATAATAATAATAATAATAAATTATTGCCTATATAGCGCTGTTTACAATTAAAAGATCAATAGCACTTTACATAATAAGATCTATAACATCAACAAGTAAAATAATTAGGATATTTATAATAAGTTAAAAACTTCAAAGTAATAAGATTAAAAAGATGATTACAAGTCTAAATGGCAATATAACGTTCATATATTTAACTACTAATCAAGGAAAAATTGTTTAAAAAGGAATGACTTAAATTGACTTCTTGAAAACATCTACAGATTGAATAGTACGTAATTGTAATGGGAGCTCATTCCACAAATGCGGTGCCACTGCCTGGAATGCACGCCCACCCAAGGTTACAAGCATCTTCCCACTTGGTGGCTTCAACAGAATGCCTGAGTTGGATCTAAGATTATACGAGGGCTTGCATTTAATAGATAAAAGATTGCTGATGTAACTAGGCACGAGGCCATGAATGGCTTTGAAAGCTAATAGCAGAATCTTAAATTGAATGCGCGCTTGCACTGGTAGCCAGTGTAACTCATAGTACCGGAGTTATGTGGGAATACTTCCCATTATTACTCTGGCGGCAGCATTTTGCACCCGTTGCAACTTAGCTATTTGTTCTTTGGGAAGGCCATACAGTAAAGCATTACAGTGGTCTAATCTGCTCATGATGAATGTGTGTACCGTGTGTACCAGATGGAGTAAGCTGTCTCTCGATAGATACTTCTTAATGCGTCTAATATTGTGTAAGTGGTAAAAAGCTGTCTTACATACGTTTGTTATGTGGTCACACATATGCAGGTTGGGGTTGAGACAGCAACCTAGATTTCGACTGGCGAGCTAGGTCTAATCTCTAAACTACCTACTTTAATGTTCATAGCCTGCATTTTACAAAGTTGCTACCGAGTTCCAATAATCATAAACTTGGTCTTATCATCATTAATAAGGAGTCTGTCCTGGATCAGCCAGCACCTGATTTTCTCGATACAACATTCCATCAAAAGAACTGCATCCTCCTGGGATGTGCTACTGTTAGGCTTGAAGCTCAGGTAGATTTGCATGTCGGCAGCGTAGCAGTGTGCGTGTGGAAGGTGATCCCCAACAACCGTGAATAGCTTGGATGCAAAGATAACAAAAAGCAAGGGGCTCAGACATGCAAGTTTATTCATCGATACAAAGATATCTTCTTGATGTTATTCCATTCTGTAATTTTTCTTTAAATATTGACAGGTTGAGTTTTGTTTAACTGATATGTTGAGTTTTAAATGACACTTGTTTTTTTCCTTTTTTTTAAACAGTTAGTTGTGTCGCTTAAAATTATTTTTTTTATGAAATGGAGAACATTGTCTGAGAAGAAAAATGCTATTTATTGCAATAAAAGACAATCAATTTTAACCTGGTTGGTAGATATATCTTTCATATTTTAGCATGTCCTCAAAGCTCTTTTGGGGGCCTTTAGAAGATGACCAATATTGCCTTAAAATGAAATATTATCGAAAAGTTCTGTCAATGTTTGATTTCTCTATTGTTTACATGCAAGTTTATTCATCGATACAAAGATATCAATCTTGATGTTATTTTGGGTTAAGGTAAGCAGATATTTGCATGTAGTAATTTGAATAACTAGGCTGTTTATTACGTTTCCTACCTCATTTCTGTTGATCTAAGCTGTTATCTTCTCGCTGGTTATGCGAACACCAACGTAACTAAACTCTGCCGGAAGATGCAGGTTCCAGGAAGGAAAATAAAAGAGGATCGTCAAAACGAGGGAAGCAACCATTGCAGAAACGTTCACTTGAAATACTCACCATGGAATACTGGGCTTCGTGGCTTCGCCTAGGCAATATTAAAATAAAAGCTAGTCGTCAACGCGACCTAACGATAAAATCAGTGTTTGAAAACGTCGTTTCGTCCGCCATTTTGAATTCTCAGGCGGGCCACCGCTGTACACTCGTTCCCAGACTCCCGTTCCCCGTTCCCCGTTCCCCGTTCCCCGTTCCCCGTTCCCCGTTCCTGGAATAAGTAACATCCAATTGAAATTGATTACCAAATTATGGTCAAAATAAAGGGATAATCCCAATAATTCTACCCCTTTAATGGTCGGCGATTAGTACCTTAAAAATCTTGAGAGTGCTTAGGTTCGAGGAGGAAAGGCTTTCGGCCTTTCAAATTTTTGTTTTGCATAATGTTTACATAACAAGCTGCATTTACAAGCTGAAATTTTAAAGTAGTGAGTAAATGACGTTGGCCACTTTTCCGTGCCCTCTGTTGTCCAATCGGTCAGTTTTAACGTAAGTAATGGCAGACCATAAAATCCAAAACCTGCACCCAAAGTAAACATCCTTTGGGTAAAAATCCAGGCTCAAAATTTTGATAACCGAAAGAGCAAGTCCTTTCAATTTTTCGTAATTTTCGCAAAAATTTGCAGATTTGTTACTGGGGGCGCAATTTTCTGACAGTCTTGCATAATTGAAATTCCATAACCTCACCCAAATCCGCTGGTCGGATTTTCTTGAAAAGCAGTGTTCTGACAACGAACCTCATTTACAAGCCGACTTGGTCTTGGGTATATTTTTTGCCTAAGTTATCTGCATGTTCTTAATTTGGGTAGTTGCCTTGCGAATACATCAAAATTCACTCTGACAAAAGGCATCCGTCTTGATGCTTCGGGAAATAAAAACAAAACAAAAAAATTTTCCTCAGAGCATCTATATGAAGTTCGTTTCGTGAAGTTCAACTTTAATATATCGAAATTAGTTTACTTGAAAATGTATTTGTCTGTTTTTTTAGGATGTAGTTAACCGAAAAGCATGAAGGCCTCATAATTTTAAGTGCAATGGGAAGTCGCATCGCTTCATGAGATCATCAAACCTGTCATTTGATGACATTGTTTTTGAGGGAGATTTTTTGAAGTAAAGTGATAACTTAATTTGATTGCCGGCGGTCCCATCTACATGTAAGTCGATCGTTTTGTCACGCAAGTTTGTAGACATTCCCCTGCCTTTTCTCTCGATTGCGTAACAAAACACCGTTAGGGTCTTTAGATCTAAGACGGCGACGTCGACGAAAACGTTACGTAAAAGTTAACTTTTATGCCCGCATTAAAATAAACTTCTTGTCTTATTACGTTTCATCCCGTTTTATCCAATCTAAAATTTTAAACTTTGCACGCGACTTGCAAATATCTACGCAGCGACATTTAATACCTTGCAACATACGGGTGACCTTAATTAGAGGCAACTATTAACAAACTTCTTTCAGCACAATTTCGTTACAAACAGTCAAAAAAATGTCCACGGCGGTTACTGCAAAATACTTTTAGACTTAACAGTTGAAGCCTCTGATATACATGCTAGATCAACTCTTCTATAGTATCATCAAAACATTAACTTACAAAAAAATGGTTAATGAGGACAAGTACTCAACATTTTCCTTATTCATGACAAAAATGTGACTGGATATAAAATTTGTTCGTTATCAGATTTCCAGATGATTCCACAATAAAAGTAGCACTGAAAAGAAGGCAAAAATTTTGACAATTTCGCTGCAACACTACTTTAAAGGAAGGACTGAATTCCATTGATTCTTAATTTACTTTGGTATTGACGGCCTGGCACATTAAAGGACACTCAAGGCCATATACATCAAGCGACTTCCTCAATGCATAACGGAACTTCCGATTTCTTTGGAGAAACCGGGATTACGAGTAAGATGACAAGGCAGTGGGTTTTCCTAATACTTCTTTGTGTCCTTCAAGTGGCAGGTAGGACCATTTAGCAATGTACTCATGAAAATGACGATGGTTGTTTGCATACTGTTTGGGTAAAGTTCATAACATTGACACCCCTCTCCTTGACCGATTTATGGTCGATTCACTCGAAAGCCTGTTCGCCACACGGCGATTCACCCGAACCAAAGATGATTCGCTCGATGGCAGTACATAAGCAGAAAAAAAACAGCCACCTTATTTGCCAGTTTGTAAGTTGCTATCACTAATTAATTTGCAGATACTGCCCGAACTTGCGTGTTGATTTTGCGTCTCGTTGAGCGATCGAAAAGTGTCAAATTTCAGTAATACGCAAATTTGCGTGAATGTTTGCTTTTATTAGACAGAATGAAACTATCACTGATTTTAGAAATATTTACATTCCTTGCTGTTGTACTTCGCTTTTTCTGTTTGCGTTTTAATAAGACAGACCGTTTTACTACGGTTTGTAAAGAAATACAACCAGCTAATTTTACACTAAAGTATGTGTCCGTCACCACAGGCAGACAACCCTAAGGATGCTGGAGAGCGTGACGTCACGTTATTTTGAAAGTTTCAAAAATAGAAACAGAAACAGTTGTAACACCTGATTCAACTGATCTAGGAAATTCTTCCATGAAAGCTTCAAATCTTGACGTTTCTTTTTTAAAATCCATTTTATGGACAGCCACATAAATGGAGTTCATTCACCAAATATTTTCTGCATTGCCCCGAGTCACTTACTTGATGGGTTTTTGGAGTGCAGGGATGGCGCAGTGGTGAGGGCATTCTTCTCCCACCAATGTGACCCGGGGTTTGATTCTCAGACTCAGCGTCATATGTGGGGTTATTTTATTTATTGGTTCTCTACTTTGCACTGAGAGGTTTTCCTCCGTGAATACCGGTTTTACCCTGCTTTCAGTTTACAGTGTCCCCAAATTAGTGCTCCACCGCTGGAACGACTAGACACTTAAATAAAATTCCTTTTCCTTTTCCTTTTCTTCTTCAGATCCGACGCGTTGTCATAAAAAAAATATAATATGTATATATTATTATTCAACACATTGTGACAATGTCAAAATATGGTCAGAGAGCGCGAAATATTCGCCGTGCGTACTCAACAGATATCTTGCGATATAAGTCATTTTGTGTGACGCGGAAAAAAATGGAAGCTTTTTTTTTTCCAGTAAACGTACCATTATCCTGCTCTGTCTTGCGGAATATCACCTGATTATAGACAACTCTGCCTACGGCCTCGTCGGCTAAGTAGAAGGCGGTATGCCGCCCGATTTTGCGGGATAATGGCTAAATATTATACATTATTAGTATTATATAATATATTGTGACGACCCGTCGGATCTGAAGAGGAAATCAAAGCTTCCTAAAAACCCATCAAATCACTCAGGAAACCGTAGAAAATAGTGGGTGAGTGAACTTTTTTTTTATGTGGCTGTCCATAAAATGGGTTTTCGAAAAGAAACGCCGTGATTTGAAGTTATTATTGAACATTTTTCTCGATCAGTTGGATCCTCAGTTACAACTGTTTCAAAATAACGTGACGTCAAGCGCTCTCAGACGTGACTACATCGCGAGGCAGACGAAAGTAAACTATATTATTTAAATTTTTAAGGTAGAGGCCGACTCAGCAGCGCTTAGTTCCAGTTGTTTGTAGAACTTGTTTTCCTTCAGATAGATGTCGCCCCGGTTGGGCAAAGCTGACAATACGTGGTTAATTAAGATTTTTGTACCATAACGGCTGAGTTAAGATATGGTCTGAACACTAGATGAGTTAAGTTATGATTCCATGATCTTTATCACAAGTGACTACGTAGCGAAGCAAAGAATAATTCACTTTCTAGTGCACTCAATGACACAAAAGGCACTTAATTAATTACAGTCAATTATAGAACTTAGCAACGACGGAGGTGACGGCAGCGAGAGCAGTAGTATCGAAAACGAAGCACTCGAAAACGAAGAGCGAAGCACGAAGCACCCAAAAGATCGAAAAGGAACCACCCCAGGTCGAAAACAAAGCACTCACAACTCGAAAATGAAGCATCTTATATTATATTGGAAGATCGCTTTAAACAGAGGCAAAAACCAAATTTCTTAATGTTGAGTAAAGTAATCACTAAAGAAGCGTTTTGTTCTTCATCAGATAATTCTTAAACTTGCTCGTTTTTCGGCGGTTTCTTACCCTTTTGCACTGGGAACATTCGTGGCTTGCGACTTATGTATGAATGTATGTATGTATGTAAATCTTTATTTAAACACGGAAAACCATCAGTTAAGCTTAAGTTAAAAACTAAAACTAATTACAACTGCTTTACATGATTGCCGTGTGGGAATCCGATATATCAGCTACCTTCTTGATCTTTCGCTTAAAATGCTCTACGGATGCAGCATTTTTTAAGTTTTGGGGGAAGTTATTCCATAGCATGGCCCCGCTGTAAGAGAAGCTTCGTTTCAAATAATTGGTGCTTGGTTTGGACAGGGTCAGCCTTCCCTCAGAGTTTCTTAAGTTGTAAGCAGAGTGACGCTGAGAGAAAAGACTTTGTAGATAATCCGGAGCAAGGTCATTCATGGTTTTATACATCATTAAGGCTTTTTGTTTCTTTCGGCGAAGGGATAGCCTCTCCCAGCTGAGGGTGGAAAGAAGGTGGTTTGAGCTCGCATCAAAGGGTTATTTAGTAATAACTCTGGCTGCGCGATTCTGTAATTTTTGGAGCTTATCACTCAAGTAACCACTCAAACAGTCCCAGACGGGGCTGCAGTAATCAAAATGAGGCATAATTAAGGTGTTAAGACCTGCTGTCACCTGGCACGGGAAAGTATTCTGAATGGTGCAATCTCCCGTTTCTCTACGTCACCTTCAGAGTCACTGTCATCATCATCATTACTAAATTCATCAACAAAATTATCCTCACCAGTATCCTCCTCGGACGTTCCATTTCCTGTGATTTCCTGTGCCTGACACAATGACATTTACCGGGGCGTCTTGCCCAATACCCCATGCGAGATTTTTCTTTTCGAGTGATTGCATTGGTTGCAGTGGGTTTAGGGAAGTCGATCCGTCCTAGGGAAGCCGTATTAGAAGTAGGGATAGGGAGTTTAAGCAAAGACGACGGCTACGACAACGAAAACGGCAGTCCAAAATGGAACTTAGTGCTATCGCAAGTATTTCGCGGTTATTCCGGCTTGTTCACCTTGTACAATACGGGCAATCTATCCTATAACTGGATGGGTACGAACGGTTTTAAAGTCAAAACAGAAAAGGACCGTTTCGTGGTTATATGCTCACGTTGTCGTCAAAACCTAAAATTTGGTGATTTCACGTTGTTGTTTTGTGGAGTACGGCAAAGAAATGCTCGGAAATTCGTGTTGCACGTGCAACACGAGTATTTTTCCTTTTTAACCAATGATATTCTTGCTTTGTGGCGTTGCCGTAGCCGTAGCTGTCGTCTTTGCTTAAACTCCCTGATGTTGTAGATAGGGAGCTTTGAGGTTCAAAAACAAGTCTATCAGCATCAGGAAGGTCCTCATTCTCACACGGCATTGGCCAGGAACGAAAGAGGACCGCATGAGATATTTGATATCAGGAGAATTTTGAGCAGAACTGATACCTGATAACCTCTTATAATGCAAATCCCATTTGCACCAAGGACTCTTTATCTGCCATTTCCTGTAACAAAATCCCCGTTCCCAGTGATCAAATCTTATTTCACCACCGAAAAATCGGGTCAATCCCAGCTCCCATTTACACCTCCATTACCCTCGTTTAATACAACACAGAGACAACTTTGTGCGGGATTGGTACGCAACGTTTCCCCAGGGGAGTACAGTTGTTACAATATACATTTGTTTAACTTGCACACGTGCAGTCAGGGGTCAGGGTGTCTTTTTCCAAAATCTTTTGTTTCAATTTTTGTCGTAATTCTACCGTACTGTTATCATTAAATGATCGGGATCTGCCCTTCATTTATAATGGAAATTAGTCAAAAAATGAACGTACCTACGGAAACTACGAAAGCTTTTAAGGGGCATCATAGTTTTTAAAATCGAATTAGTTAATTTTTGCGAACATTGGAGTTTGGCCCCGCGTTTTGGCTACTACCATTTATTTTCGTTTTATTCACTTGCGCTTAGTTTCAGCCTTTTTGAATTTGCCGATGGATTTTTCCCACTAAAAAAAAATTATCGGTTAGAATGTACGAAAAATTTAACTGTGGTGAAATGTCTCAGTGCATTCATTTAAGTTAGTTGCCGGCTTTATGTGCCGAAAGCAGAGTTGTGGGTTATTCTGCAGGTACCGGAAAGAATTGTCTTTTGGTCACTTGGGATTAGTCTTTATTTGGAGTTGTTTGGGTTTCTGTCTTTTGTTTATTTTGTTTTACGGAATTTCTGATCCGATACTTGCAGAAGCTGCCAGAGTTGTTCTGACAAGATGCGCTAAGTTTTTGTTCTCTGGTTGTTTAATATGGCGTTTAAGGGGCCTTTTGTGAAACCCAAACCTTTGGATTGCTCTGGTCAAATCAATTTTCGCGGGGAAAATTAGGTTCTTCGTTTTCGAGTTGTGAGAGCTTCGTTTTTAGACTCAGGGTGCTTCCTCTTCGATGTTTTGGGTGCTTCATTCTTTGTTTTGAGTGCTTCGTTTTCGATACTACCAACAAAAACGTCATCCCCAAATATAAATCTGCGTTACTGTAATCACTTCGTGACTATTTCAATCTTTTTAATATGACAAAGTCCTTTGTTTTAAAGATATTATCATCATCTGAAACTAAGGAAAGTCAAAATCAGCAAACTACAATGCAGTTTGAAAGTTTTAAACTCCAACATATACATGTATTTATATTAAGATACTTTGTTTTTTTTTTTTTATTCTTGCAACGATTGAATTGTATTGTGTTACCACTCAATCAATCAATCAATAATTCAATAAAAATTCTATTGAATCATTAATTGTTGCTGTTGATGGGCTGTTTGTAACTTTGATCTCGCAAAACTTCTGTGGGACATTATGAACTGTTCTGTGCAGACTATATGTAACTGGATCGCCACTCTGTTTCGTGACCCTTACCATCATAGTGGATCTTAAAATATAAATTTCTTATCAACATTAACAGTACATGGATCTCTGTATTTTTTTATCTTAATCCTGCTGTCAAATTGCTGTTATTCTTGTAAATTTTCCATAGAACTTTCTTGACTGGTGTCTTAACAAAGTCCAAGACTATAATCTTTCTTGAAGAATACCGGTAATATCATCAATGTTTGATAAAGGTCTAACTCATAAAGTAGAGACACTATTTATTTGAAATACAGTTGTCCAATTTAGGGATTTCCATTTATCTCTCTTTCAGGTGGGGTGGAGTTCATTTCCCCTTATAAGGGAAAGGCTGTAAGAGGATTTGTTGGCTTTTCTTTGCAGTTCAATTGGAGTTTCACTGGGGATGTTGATACGATTCGGTGGGGACTCTCAAAAGCAGATAATCCAAGTGTGCTTGATGATAGTAAAATTCTATTTTCACTTACGAAGACTGGGTCACACTCATCTATAACTCCAGCAGCATATGTCGGACGAGTAACTGGAAGTCGTATCAATGGGTTGGTTATCTTTACTATTCATGATCTTAAAACAGATGATACAGGATATTATTGCTGTACGATGATCCAACTACCACCTAATAGCAGGAAAACTGATCATGTTTGGTTATTTGTTCAGGGTGAGTATGGTAATGCTAATTTAACCTGGTACCGTAACATTGCAACAACTCTTGAAATTTAATTGTAAAATATCACCATAGTAAACCTAGGAAATTAAATTCAATGTGTTAATCAATTATTATCTATCACATCTGGAAATTACAAATACAGCACATTAAGGTGCCACTATGACCAAGAAATCAATTCTTGTTTTTCTTTGCCTTTCAAAACTACATGTACATCTGTTTTAACGAAGCATTAATTGACCAAAGTTTTAAGCTTGATTTAAAAAACACACCACCCTGTTCATTTTCACTGCAATTTCCTCTTTGAAAGGGCAGTGTCATGGATTGTTAGTAAAAGCCTCGAAAGCAAAGGAGACCTGTTTGCCGATGGGAAACAAGAATTAACGCCCAAATTTTCTTCAAAACGGCTAGTTTAGCTCACAAAAACCATTCTTAAGTGTTTTTGGTTACGCATAGCCAAGATTAAAATGAATGCCAACTTGAAAATGTCGGCCTGTTGTTTTCAAGTTCTCCTCTTGTATCTTACGGTCGTAAAATGAAAGCAAGATGGGATTTACTCCCAAAATACGCGCTCGTAAAATATTACATGAACTATTACACGCGCCTTAATTACACTCAGTCTACTTGAAATTTGACATAAGTGAAAGTTGCCATTACCATTACACTGGCTTGCGTGTATTTTCCACTTTGCATTGTACGTGAATCTGACATTGAAATTTAGAATCTCACAGTGGGTATTTCAATGTTTGAAAAATTCAGCCTTGTTTGCGTGTTCTTAGAATAAGGTTTTATCTTCGGATTGCTGCCGTAATTTATCAAAATAATATGTAAATCTTTAGCTCTCATTTCTAACCACAAAAGTGAAATTTCCTTTACCCGGTATCCCCTAATTAATCAATTAGAATCAAACGTTTTAACTGTAACGAGCGAACGATCGATGGAAATGCTTGACATCATGAGATATTAACGAAAGACAAGCAAACTCAGAACTTGTGTTGCATTTATTTGCTGGCTGTGCGGATTGAGTGATCGCACGCGGAAGAAAGGAGAAAGCTTGAATTGCGAAGGGAAACTTAAACTTGTACATTTATTTTGATTTGCACAGTCAAGCTGTTACAATAGCGAAAGTAACATGAAAATTCAAAACATGTCTTTCTCTGATTACAATTTTTGAAACATATTTCAGAATAAAAACTAGTGATAATAAACGACGTTTCGGTCTTCCTAAGATCATTTTCAAGTTGTAGAAAAAGCGAATGAAATATACATATACTAGTAGTAGCTATCGCTAAGTGCCAACGAGACAGTCAATAATATACATAGTTTGCAGATTTGTATCAGATTGCTATGTTTGGAACCCAATAGTAGTTGTACATATGTATATACATATATTTTTTTTCTCTTGCAAAGTACTGCAACTCAACTTATCTAAGTTAACAATAACAATAGAAATGTAAGGAAAACCCTTGCACACTTTGTATTTAGAACAACGATGAAAATGTCAACGTGTTTTGCAATAATAAACAGCGATCAGGGTCTACTTTAGATTCGCGTGGTAGGTACTGTGAAGTTGGCAAAACGAAAAATAGAGCCTGACCAAATTCCACTTCGAAATTCCTTCTGCCCACTTTTTTGGATTGATTGACATGTCCTTCATCGGCCAATCAGATTTAAGCACCGCACCGCACCGCACCGCACCGGTGGCTCAGTTGGTTCAGCACCGGGCTGTCACGCGGGAGGTCGTGAGTTCAACTTAGGCCGGACCAACACTCAGGGTCTTTAAATAACTGAGGAGAAAGTGCTGTCTTTGTAATTACATCTGCAAATGGTTAGACTCTCTAGTCTTCTCGGATAAGGACGATAAGCCGGAGGTCTCGTCTCACAACCCTTTAATGTTCATAGTCTCGTGGGACGTAAAATAACCCGCACACTTGTCCCAAAGAGTAGGGCATGTAGTTCCCGGTATTGTGGTCTGTCTTCTGTGATGTATCATGGTTGGGAGGGTAAATGCTAGGAGAAATTATCTACACCAAGCTACTCTAAAAATCCGAGGGTAAATAAAGATATATGATATGATATGATGATATGAAGTCCATTACACAATACACGCATGGACGGCAGATGCACGCTGTTTTGTTTTGTCCAGAGTTATTTACCGTTTTCCGGAGGAATTATAAACGAATTCAAAAGCTACTTTTTGGCTTCAATTTCAGAAAAACATATGTAAAGCATGGAGTATGTTACTTTGTGTACCTCTCGACGAATATTTTGCGGCAAAGACCGGTATAATTCTTCCTCCGAATATCACTGAATATGCGATCTTGTAAGCTTGGCATTTTAATTTGTAATTGAGATAACCTAGCATTTTTTCGTTGGACGGTTTCTCAATAGATTTTTCAAGAAAAAAAAGAGAAACACAGTATTCTTTTAACGTGCTTGCCAATGAAGTTTTCTTTGGTGACTTTTTTCGGGTGATCTGCAGTTGCAATGTATTTCTAGGATTGCGCGCAGTAACGTCATGATAAGTAAAACGTTATTTTTTTGATGAAGTACGAACAGTAAGATGAACTGGCAAAATGTTGTTTATTTTTGTACAATTGGTCTCTCTGGAAACATGCCATTTTAGTTTCTCGAATGCGAGTTTTAAGTCAACTGAACTGGAAATATTATGAAGCAATCTTGACTACAAATTGTACAAACAAACCATGTCATGTACATTAAATAAAGCCGTTTGATGTACAGTACAATATGTATGGCTTCTATTGCCATTTTAAAGAACTAGCTATTTAGCTTCCAAAACATCAGGGAAGTGAGTGCCTAAGTACTTTCAACCACATGGCCACAGAGCTCGACAACGGAATCGCTACTTTAACTCTTTCCAGAGATTCAAAGCTGATTGTGTACAAGCTATGAGATGTCTCAAATGGCATATCTCCATTTATACAAATAAAATCAAGTTGCACCGTCCCCGTCATTGTAAGAAACAAGGGCAACAAATTTGTTGGTACGTCAGTGGCGGATCAGTCTCGGGAACTTCGCGAGAGCTGCACGCAATCACGATGGCGTTTTCTTTTCCGGCGTTTTAACAGCCAATCAGATCAGGAATTTGGTCTACCAAAATTTGGTCGACCGTCCGGAATTCTTCTGGGACGTTTGGTCAAGCCAAATTTTAGCGAGAGACGACATAAGAGAAGATATTGGCGAAGCTAAAAATGGGCCTGATCGCGGGTTACAAGATTATTGAAAGTGCAGCTGTAATTTTTGAACGGCCGTAATTTTAACAGGAATATACAATAATTAACTTAGATAAAATTAATGCCATGCGCAAAATCGCAAAAACGTTTTCAGTGTGAAACCATTCTCGTCACCAGAGCCTCGGGTCGACCCCAGGCTCTGGGAAACTCTGCGTAGCAGAGCATGTGCTGTAGGGTTCTTACAGCCAAAAATTGGCTATTTGAGCCAATTAGAGACGCTTTTGATTCTCCTTCACGAAAACCACTGAGAAGACACTTTGTTTCAGGGTTCCCCAGAGCTCTTCTCTCCCTCGGTCAAGAGAAGAGGTCTGGGGGCGAGATTGGTGTGAAACATGTCACGGGGAATCAAACTCTCTTGCAACCTCGTTCCCAGGGTCTTTCTTCTCTGCCTCCCAGAGATCGTGGTTGGGTTTTCTTTATATTTTGATCCCGCAACTCGTATTCATTTGATAAGGCATTTTTAATATTAATTATTATTCTTCACCTTACAAAGTAAGTTTCGAAAAGGGAAATGTTATATTAAGCTAAAAACAAGAGCTTTTGCGACCAATAAGACCTTAGACGTGTCGAGCGACGGTTATGAACGGTCACACAAGAAAAAGATTTCGTTAGTGGCTGAAGTTGCTTCTACAGAACTTACACTATCGTAAAACATTACGCCACACACTAAGTTTGCTTGATAAAATGTCTGTTTTATTTTACCGACGCTAACCAGCAAGTTGTGAACAGTAAAAGGAAAAAAATATAAGGACAATTTACGCGAAGATGTTAAACATAAATAAGTTAAAACTGTCTACTAGTTGTACAAGCTTGCTACATAGGAATAACTTTCTTTTACATTTTAAAGAAAAACGGAAATCAAAGAACAAAATAAAATACCTGCACATGATGCAGGATCGATCCCAAAACATGTTTGTTTCCCCTGGTTAAACATTTCACTTGCTTTCTTGCTCGAGAAAACGTTTTCTCTGCAAATTATTAGGCATTCTTCTTTATCTTTCAATTCGACTGCTCTTGAGCTTTTTCAAGGAACTTCACAAGGTGTAAGTGAAATTCTAATGACGCGAGTTTATTTTCTGGTTCGTCCGATCGATTAGACAACAACTTTTTGCCTTTCGCGTCGAACACGCTGGTTCGAAAACTCAAAACAAATGTACACAACACAATGGTCAGAGAAATGGAAAAAAAAGTGTTTTCGCTCGATGATAAATATCCACGTGAACGATGTCGCGTCATGCCAGATTGTAAAATGGCATCACCTACCAAAACACTCGCTTTCATTGGTTCTTGAAGTCACATGATAACGGCCTTTGTTCCCTTAGTAACTGGAAGTCGTTCAATGGCTTGGTTATCTTTACCATTCAATGATCTTGTTGCTGTCAGATGATCCCACTCCCACCTTCCAACACGAAGAATGACCATGGTTGGTTGTTTGTCCAGGGTGAGTATGGTAATGCTAATTTAAACTGATATATCAACATTGCAACAACTCTTGAAATTTAAATGTAAAATACAGTACACCTAGGAAATTACACACAGTGTATTAATTAATTATTATCTATCAAAAAAAAGCAAGTCTTGTTTTTCTTTGGCTTTCTAAACTATGTCAGCTAAACATTAATTGACCTGTTTACCTATAGCAACTAAAAAATAAGAACCAATTTTCTTCAAAACGGCTAGTTTAGCTCACGAAGTGAGTAAGTGTTTTTGGTTATGCATAGCGAAGATTAAAAATGAAGCCAACTTGAAAATGTTAAACAAACTTTTGAAAACACTAGCTAGTGATATTTCTCCTTAATTTTACGAGAACTCATTACGATTACGCTTTTTTTATAACATAAGGGCAAAATTTTCTTGGCACTAGTACTGTCGAGGCACATCAAAAACGTAAAAGGGACAATTGTTTGCTTGCATTTTAGAGAAAAACAAACAATTTACCTATTTA
Organism: Montipora cactus; assembly: GCA_014634245.1. NCBI lineage: Eukaryota > Metazoa > Cnidaria > Anthozoa > Scleractinia > Acroporidae > Montipora > Montipora cactus. The sequence goes on from BLFO01003992.1 coordinate 1,076,832, forward strand.
CCTATGTCCAAAAAAAGTGGAGATGATTGTTATTTAATTCCAGTTGAGAATAAAAACTCGAGTTTCATTCCTAAACAAAAGGACAAAATTAAAACACCTTTAAAACTGCTCATCCACTTGAAATAACACATCCGCAAAAATAACAAACGGTTTAGTGTCCAAGAAAAAAAAATTGTGGAGTAACTTCTTTACCAAGATTGAGCTATTGCTGGTACTTTTTTGTTTTTCTTTGTTTGTTTGCTTGTCTTCTTTGTCGTTGTCGTTCTCTATCTATCTTCTTTCGTTTCTGCTCTTCTGTCAGAGGACGTCCAGGCATTATGCAACCTTATTAGCTCTTCAAAAGATATGCCAAAACTGCAATACAGAGCAAAAAGCAGCTCTAAACAAATTAAAAATAAACACTTAAGTTTCAGTGTATATCCTTCGGATGCTTGACTTGAAGAACTGCGTAGCCACCAGTCTGGTCCTGACCACAGATATATATGTTAAACCTGGACTGAAAACGGCCAAAAATGCAGGAAAAAATATTTTCGAAACCGTTTTTCACCTAAACAGGAAAAGCGTCGACTGTCATTGTTAATAGCTTTAATTGACGTAGTATGGCCTTGTAGCGGCGTCGGGCCACAGAAATCGCGCGAAACAATTGGGTCGTCGTATCTCATTGAATGGTCTTCAGGATTGGTCAAAAGAACAATAGAACGAACAAAGATAACAATGGATTTAGCACAGAAATCAATAGGAAGTACGACACAAT
>BLFO01003992.1:1095016-1116972 GCA_014634245.1 Montipora cactus
AAAAAAAAAAAAAAAAAAAAAAAAAAAAAACAGTGTACAATGCAAAAAACAATAACGACCATTAAAATACCATACTGTAACCTTTTTGTTGTCCTTTATATCAAAATGTTACCTTTGAGGGGTATTATTGCTGTTTCTGTTTCGTTATTTTTCGTTCCATTCTATATTTGAATTAGGCTAAGCACTAATGTTTTTTTTTTCATATAATATAATGCTTTAATTTGTTAATCGTACTGATGATCAATGTTGTTTTCAGACCCAGCTTACATAGAAAACGTTTTACCCCCATCACCACATGAGTCTTGGATTGCACAGACTGTTACGTTTGTTTGCAAAGCAAATGGTGTCCCAACCCCAACAATCATTTGGAAAAGACCTAATGGAACTGAAATAAAGAGAGTTGTTCGCAATGAAAATGTGTTACATTTACTGATGCAAAAGGATGGAGATTTTGGATCATACTTGTGTGAAGCGAACAACACTGTGGGTTCTGTAGATAAACACACAGTTCAAGTGGATCAAATAAGTAAGTTAGCTATGTAGTGTCCCTGATAATGGTTACATTTCTATGTACATGTATGTGCATGTGAAGTAAAGGTGTGCCACAAGAAGAAAGACCGACTGAAATCACAAACACAATTATCATCAAAGATGCTGTAAATTGTGTTTCTAGAAATACACATTAAATGATCACGTTATTGTTATCGTTATCGTTATCGTTATTAGTAATAGTAGTAGTAGCAGCAGCGGCGGCAGCAGCAGCAGCAGTAGTAGTAGTAGTAGTAGTAGTAGTAGTAGTAGTAGTAGTAGTAGTAGTAGTAGTAGTAGTAGTAGTAGTAGTAGTGGTAGTAGTATTTTCATTATTATTATTGTTGTTTCCTGAGACGTGTTTGCTAATAATCCAGAAGGGCCGGGTCCAAATTGTGGTCTTAAGGTACCACGAGATGGGGTACAGTTGTTCCTCTATTGCATTGATAACACCTTCATCGAAATTTGCAATGTACTCAATAAAATGATCTTTTGCAATTCCATGATGATGTTGTTGTTAATATTATCAGTATCATTATCGTTATCAACATCATCATCATCATCATCATCATTTTTATTATAATGCATGCTTCCACAAAAACTTCTGTCATCCTCAGTTGGTCAGAATACAAAGCAATGGAAGCTGAATTTGTAATGAATAGAGAATGCTAATGTGAAAATAATAAATATACCGTGAAAGTGTAGGAATTAAAAAGATAGTTTTAGATTGACATGGTGTAATTGTTGATTCAAAGAGGGTTGTTCTCTCTGAGTATGAGGATGGCAGACGTTTCTGCCGAAACATGTATTATAAACTCAAAGGTTTTGTTATTTTCTTAAATTCATTGTTATTATTATCATTATTATTATAATTATTATTATTATTATTATTATTATTATTACTATTATTATTATTATTATTGTTATTGTTCTTGTCATTATCATTATCATTATCATTATCATTATTATTGTTGCTGTTGTTGTTGTTGTTGTTGTTGTTATGTGTATTGCATTTTTATGCTAACAATGGTTGAGGCCTTTACGCGAACAAATGAGCCCAACAATTGACCTGCTTCCAAAATTATATAGCTCAGTTGGTAGAGCATTGCACCAGCATCTCGGAGGTCAAGGGTTCCAATCTCGCTAGAGCCACCTATATTTTCAGGTGTCTGCTACATGTATAAGAAACAGTGGCTTAAGTTGTCCAGATGGGTGCGAGGATTATTTCTCCATTTCCTCAATACTGCAAATAACAATGTAATGATGTACATTCTTATTATATTAAGGGCCACCAGATGCACCAACAATCACGACTCAGGATAAAGACATTCAGGTTGAATCATTGCGGATAAAATGGACTCCACCAATTGATAATGGAGGGAGTAATATTACAGGATATCGTGTAATAGTTCTACAGGATGGAAAAGTGATAATAAATAAAACCACAATCTCTGACAAGCTTCAGTACTTTGTGGATAAAGGTTTGACCAAAAGTACGAACTATACTTTGAGGGTCTCTGCTCTAAATAAGGTTTTTGAAGGAATAGCAGATGAAAAAAAATGTGATGACTAAGTATCAAGGTGAGAAATCTTATTTTACATTAATGATGCTGCATAAAGATGCAGTGTCACTGTGTTTTGAATTAATTTTACTTTTAAAATATACACGCTACAGTGCTTTGGTGTAGTTGGGATGACAATTACAATGACTTTCGGTCAATGCAAGAATGATGGTAGTGTAAATTAGTGAGTGAAAAATAATTTGAAGACATTGTTTAGGATGTTTGCACCACCTTTGAAAAGATCTTATGGGAAGTGCAGGGTTTGTTGCTGTAAGATTTTACAGTTTTCCTGGCCTTCATTGTTCACCGATCATTGATGTCATAAAGGAAAATTGCTGACTTTAAACCGACGGAATTATCTGGAAAGTTCGCGATGGTCGATATCCCGCAATGTGTTCTTTAAATAATTTTCTGGAACTGTAACTTGTCAGTTTCAAAATAGTTTGTGACTCGTAAGTTTAAAAATAGAGCTTCTTGTAATAGCTGTAAATAATAACTTGTGGACACATTTAGATTCTCTTCGGATAGCTATATACGCGGCTCTCTAGTAAGTTGGTTGTTGTGGATTTGGGACTTCGTTCCCTGTTTGTGATTTCCAAGTGATATTGTGTGATTCTGGCATTCTGCTATCAAGTTTACAGTTGGTGTCCGTGGAGATTTCATTAATGAAAAGGACAGTGCTTTGCCTGTGGTCAGATAAGCGTAGAGAAGTATTGAGTCAAATGTAATAATATTGCACTAAGAGCTAAGGTGTCGTCCGTTGTTTACAATTAAATAAATTGCGTTTCGTGGAAATAGCGAGGTTATTATCTTTCTGGCGGTCATTAGTTACCGTAACAATTACATGTATGAGATCATTTTATTGCTGTTGTTATCTGGAATAGTAAGACGTGATATATTTTCTGTTGTTTCCTAAAGAAGCAGAAACCGTTAGCAATAACAAGTGATTGTACAGCTAACTTTAATCTCATGAGAGAATCAACTGCTTAGGTTACCTCGGCGTTTAGGTTGATGTGGAAATATCAGCATTTACATTATGCACAGGGGACTCAGACTTTTAACCACAATGTTTTGTTATGCAATGAATGCTTTTATCACCATTTTTTTTATTTTTTATTTTTAGGGGCCCCAGCTACTGCTGAAATTATAGATTTCCCTGCTGTAAGAAAAAGTAATAAAGTGACAATAAAATGGAATGAGCCACAGGACAATGGAGCATCCATAACTCTGTACACAGTGTACCAACGAGATGTAAAAAAGGGTGATATAAAAGGGGAATGGATCAAAATACGGGAAATAAAGGACATACCAAGGCGTCAAGTGCTTGTTTCATTGGAGAAAAACAAGGTGTATGAGTTTGTGATTACTGCCAGAAATCGGTTCGGTGAAAGTTTGCGAGAAGGACAAAACATTAAAAAACTTTATGTTTCAGGAGGTAGGAAGAACTGCTGTACTGATTTTCTTCAATAAGGAATTGCGCGTCTTGCAATTTTGTCGTGATACATTGTACTTTAATGCACTTTGACATTTTTCTTAGCTGTTTATTTTTTTAGTTTTTGTATTATTTTATTGTATATATTTTCATTTCTTCCTTTATAATAGGTGGGTACCTTGGATGGGTCTGAGCGTCCCATTTGCACTTTTCCATTTTTGGCAACCATTTTCTACTTTCCTTATGCCATTTTAGTTTGTATTACCCAATAGAGTTTGAAATAAGTAAATTAACATAAAAGCTTTAAAAATGATAAATAGGTTTCTAAAGGTCAGAAGGGAAGCACTGGAAAGGTGGTTGGATCTTGAATTTTGCCCCATACAAATCGTTGCTGTGCGCTGTCTGGTATATGTATATTTTTTTTCTGCCTGGGAGGTTTTGTTGATTATCCTTTTCTTAAAACCCAAACAGGCAACCATAGAGCAGCATAGTATTATTTTTGTACATCATGAAAAAGTGTGCATTGTGAATTTTAATCTCCATAGATATTCCGGAGCCTGTAATTATTCAAGTTGAGGGAAAAAATGACACTGTAATTCTCACTTGGGCTGAACCAGCAAATAATGGAGCAACCATCACTAAGTACTCCATCTACATAAGAATTGTTGGTGAAGAGTGGAAAAAAGTTGCAGACTTAAAAGTAGAAGATGCTTTCAAGCTTGAATACATTCTTGCGTTAGAGAGAGGCAAAAAATATGAATTGATGGTGACTGCAACCAACGCATTTGGTGAGAGTGCTATGGATGAAGACAACATTCAGACAGTTGAAGTACCCAACCTAGGTGAGCAAAAGGTTGAATCATCAAAATTAACTGAGGGTGTCATATTCATTGTGGCATATGTAGGATCGTAACTCGTGTTGCATGAAGACTACGTGTATGTGATACATACGTGTAACATATATGTAACATATACTTTGCGGAGGTACATGTGAAACGATCGGTGATCTTAACAGATCGCTTAGTTCCCGATACCTTAACACTAGCAAAATATCGGGATCTAAGTGATCTGTAAAGATCACCGATCATTTCACATGTACCTCCACAAATGTCATTTATTGCATAACCTGTACGTTACCCAATAAATTATACATTGGCAAGACGGGTAGACGACTGGACGACCGATTCCGCGAACACCTTTGCCATGTTCAGAAGAATGAAAAGGATGCATGTAAGCCAGTCACTCGTCATTTTAAATCTCCCTAACCACTCCAAGCAACACATGGCTATCTGCGGCCTTTACCTACATCAAGGTACGACAGAAAGCCACAAGAATCTGGAACAAACATTCATCTTTTAAATTGGTACCCTTTATCCCCACAGTATTAACAAACGCTTTTCATTTAACTAATGTACTCGTATTTTCCACGTTGCCATGTTGCCACCAATAGCGTAGCTCCTACGCCACTATAAAAACTACAAACAACCCATAATTTCTCGATTCGCTCTGACGAAGGGAGAAAGCTCGAGCCGTCAGCTTTTAGAATTCCTGCACAGTGGTCAATTTACATTATAAACTCCGTTGATAACACCAAATTTTTGTACAAGAAGGCGAGAGTATGATCATTAATTAAGAAAACATCAAGACATTTCAGTTGCCATATTTTTGCGAAGGTCTATCCATTCCGTGGTTCTACTGGAGCCCAAATTGAGGAGCATGCGCAACACTAGCAGTCGTCGTTCTCTCACTCGCAGGGATACTCGCCCCAGCCGTAAATGCGAGCTTGGCAGGTATCTGGGCTCTATAGACTGGTCCGTTGAAGATTCTGCCCCCGACTGGAAAAGCAAGCTGCAACTTTTCCAAGAACTCGTAAAGTTCGGCCCAGACGTCATCGTGCTTCTCAAGACCATTAAACTATACGTAAACGATGCTCCCTGGATGTGTGCTGAGTTTGTCTATTATCAAGTCGTGTCAAAAGGCATTTGCGCAAGGCGATACTGAGCGTTTCAGACACCTTCGTAACATCACTGATCATGAGCGGAAGTTGTGTCGAGGAAAGTACTATGCAACCAAACTCGTTCACCTTAAGACCACCAAAGCCAAGACAGCCAAGGGTGGAGAGGGGTCAAGAAGATTGCAGGGATGGCTCCAGCTACTGGTGGTGAAGACATACGCTCACATCTCCATCCTCCGGGAATATGCTGACTTTCTAACTTTCCCAGTGTATGATATCTTAAACTCATCATTCGCCGAGCAGAAGCTCCCTCGGTCGTGGAAGGATGCTGACGTTTCACTGCTGATGAAAGTAAAACATGTGACCATAATCACCAAGCATATCCGACCCATGTCCCTAACTCCGGCTCTGTCCAAGTTAGAAGTGAAGTTCGTTGTTAGCAAATATATTGGCCCTGTGGTCTTGGAGCTGATTGATCCTAACAAATTATGCGCAATTCCAAAATCTTCAACTCTTCATGCGCTCATCTCAATGGTGCACACTTGAGCGCAAGCCACGTGTCAAGCGTGTTGTGCTCTTGGATTACAGGAAAGCTTTTGACCTTGTGGATCATAGTACTCTGGCTGCCAAGATTCTCGGGTTGCGCATTCCTAGTGGGCTTGCTCGCTGGGTCTGTGATTTCCTTAAGGATAGGTGGCAGTAAGTAAAGCTTTTAAGTTACTGTTTTTCGGAATGGGAGGGGCGAGGGGGGGAGTGAAGGAGTTTGGCGTTCCATCTGGAGTGCCTCAAGGCACCAACTCGGACCCTGGCTCTTCATCCTGATGGTCAATTATCTCTACACACCTAGCTCCGAGGCATGGAAATATGTTGATGATACCACGCTCGCTGACGTGGTGTCAAGGGAACGACAAGGTGTAGTGCAAGTCGCTGTTATAGCTGTGCTGTGGAGCAATCGTCTATTCCTAACAAGCTTCAGCCGAACCCAAATAAGTGTAAGGAACTGCTGATCGCCTTTAAAAGAACGCAACACCAGTTTTATGAGGTGTAAACAGTGTTAAAGTGTTAGGTGTAACAATAGCCAGCACCCTTCATTGGAATTGCCATATTTCAGTCGTAATCAAAAGGGCTAATGAGCGGAATTTTTTCTTGTATTGCTTAATTAAACGCGCCAAATTTCCGGCTCATAATATCATCAGTTTCTATCTTACTTGTATTAGACCTGTAATTGAATACTGTGCTCCTCTTTACCATCATGCATTGTCTCATTATTTAAGCAACGACCTAGAACGTATTCAAAAACGCGCTCTATCTGTAATTTCGCCCGGCTTTTCATAGCTCGACAGCCTTTCATTGTTTAATCTGAATTCACCGAAGGATAGACGTATCGAGCAATGTCAAATTTTTCGAAGCAATAGTATTCAATACCGAGTGCAAGCTTCATCATTTTCTGCCACCGAAGAACCATATTACTTCTAATCTTAGAAATCAACGTCAGTTTGGTAACCCAATAATGCGCACCAAACGTTTCTGTCAGACATATTTACCATCTGTGTGTAGACAATAGGTAAGGTAAAGTCTGCTACGAACCTAGAAGGCCCATCAGGCTGGCGCTTATCTCCGGTTACTGTAGCATGAAGCGGCTAGGAGTATTTCGACTCCCCCCTTTACCCCCAGCATTAAATTCGCCGGTACCCATTTATACACCTGGGTGGAGAGAGGCACCGTGAGAGTAAAGTGTTTTGCCCAATAACACAACTCAATGTCCCCGGCCAGGACCGGCCGGACCACTCGATCCGGACTCGAGTGCACTAACCATGAGGCCATTGCGCCTCCCACGTGTAGACAATAGGCCCGAGTATAAGTCTTGTAAATTACATGCTCTGTAGATATAATTGAAGTTTTTTAGCCAGTATTGTATTGTAAATAATCATGAAATTCAGCCTTATTAATGTGATTTTAATAAATCCATCTGTACCTCTGTTAAAAATAGCTAATTTAGCTATCTAGACAATAAAAAATGGTAAAATTTATATAGGAAGACAACGAAAGAAAGTCTTAGTGCGTTGTCATTTCAAAGGTGATTCTCTTCACAGATTTGTCAGTGATGCTGGGTAAGTGCACTCAAACACTGGGACTAACTGTCATCTTACTTTTCTTTTCCTTAGCAACTCCATTCTTTTCCTTAGCAACTCCAAGGCCTGTGGAATGTCAGAAAGGTGAAAAAATAATGTCCAGTTTTCAGAGATTTAACAGAAGAAGGTCATTGCTTCATTTCAAGTGTATGGATTCCCGTTAAACTGAATAACAAGTGCTTTTCTGTTTCCTTTGTGTCAGGTTCTTGTGCTATTTTGCATGTTTTTTACATCTTATTTATCGTTGTCCTGGTGATCGTAATTATTGTTCTCTCCGTGGTGATATGGAAAATACGCCGTCGTCCGTGTCGAAGACGTGGGGATCTTTTATCTATGGTAAGTTGTTAATAAAGTCTTTCTAGAAGAAAAGATTCGTGGAACGTGAATCCTGGATTAACAAAAGTGGTTACAATGGGTTCTTCAAAGCAGTCATGGAGTGACGAGGGATTGAGTCTATTGAAGCTCGTCATTAGCGTTCTAAACTCTGGATCTGTATGTAAGCCTAACGTCGCTTTCCTGTTGTTTCCTTTATATTGTGTCTTTGCCAGACATCTCGCTTAAACTAAATTTACAATTGCATGGATGTTGGATGCACTGGTTCAAGGCTACTTCTCTTACTTTTGGCCTAACTGTGCCCCTACCTGGAAAACTCGGTAGAATGATCATCCGTTATTTCAATCATGTTCAAAGCAAAGCTCCGGGAGGGGGATGGTTGTTATAGGAAACCGAGACTTGCATTGTATTTGAAGTGAGAGATACAATTAGTGTAAGACTGTGATCTCTGTGAATTAATCATCGCCAGAATCCAGTATCTTTGCAACTCAAAGACAACATGGGGCTTCCCAGCGAACTAAACGCGAAGGAAGCAGCGACCTATGCGACTCCAGCAGCTGGAGGTGGATACTACATGCCTCTCCATCCTTCCGGGAGAAGCTGGGAAGTCAGTCGCGAAGACGTTCATGTTAACAAAGTCATCGGTAAAGGAGCCTTTTCTCAGGTTGTCCAGGCAACCGTGAAAAACATACGAGCCAATCAGGAGGATACAACAGTAGCAGCAAAAATGCTGAAAGGTTGGTTGCCGCTTATCCTTGTCATATGCTTTCAATCATGTTTTTGATCATGCTTTTGGAAGCGCGTAGTGGAAGCAGAAAAATGGCTTTATTAGTTTATGAAGATCAACTTGCATTAACACGGTAATAACAGAATGAAATAGTCATCCTTTTCCTATTGGCCTCATTTTCTCACTGAAATAAAAAAAACTGACATTAATAACAAGAAACCTTTTCAGTTCTTTGGACTATCATTTATTTGATGACACCCTAAATGACTCAAAATTCGTACACTTCCAAGATTACCTGCACTAATGAAATGAAGCTATGATCCCTGCAGTTATGGATGCCATTTTAGCAATAGAGTGTTTTCACGTGAAGTCACGGTGGCCGTGTAGGTGTTCCCAACTGGTCCTTCTTTGTTTCGGTGGAGAAACAAGATTACTGATCACGTGAGTGAAAACACTATTGCGTAGAGATGCCTGAAAAATTCAGCACTTCAATTGGGTTTGAGCCCGTGAACTCGCAATGTCGGTGTGACGTCAAACCAACTGAGATATGAAGCCAATGATGTTGGGAGCTAGTCACTTTTGGGTTGTAATATTCCCGTGATGAATGAATCCACGAATGAAATGATATATGAAGTGAATCGTGTTGAAGTGCGGATATGAAATCAGATGAAGTCAAGATCCTCGCAATTAGGAACGCAATTTTAGCAATTGCGTATGGAAGCCTGAAAAATTCAGGACTTCAACTTGGTTTGATCCCGTGACCATGCGATGCCAGTGCATTTCTTTAATCAACTGAGCTGTGAAGCCACTGTTGTTAGTAGCTGGTCATTTGTGGGTTCTAGTTTTCCCGTAATGAATGAATGATGTCACAGGTTCAAACCCCGTTAAAGTCCTTAATTTTTCAAGCTTCTCTACGCAATTGCTAAAATTGCTTTCATAACTATGACGATCAAAGCTTCATTTGCTTTCAAATCCACAGTTCAATATATGATTCACATCATATAAGCCAGTATCAAAAATACCACAATACTCCTTGTAGCAGCATTCTTTTTATTTTCTCTTGGGAGTTACAATGGTACCAAGAGAAAATGGAAACAATGCTTATGCAAAATTTTGGAGGGACAAACAAATAGTATTATGGCATTTTTGATCCTGGCTACTGTTTCATTCCTAACACATATGTTTTGGTACCGAATCAACTATTTTATATTGAACAAAGCCACTGGCAGTTTCTCTTCGTTACTTCCTAGCGAATGCTCCTCCATCGGATAGAAAGGATCTGTTGTCAGAACTGGAGCTGATGAAAAAATTAAAGCCCCATCCTCACGTGATCAAGCTCATCGGATGCGTCACCGAAAGCGGTAAAATTGACATTTTTATAATGGACTATTCTGTTACAAGCGTTTGTTAAGCAACCCTAGGTTGCAAATAAACACCCTTCATTCCAAGAATGTTGTTTTCCATAGACCCACCGATGGTGTTGATCGAGTATGTTCCCTTTGGGGATCTCCTGGGATATCTGCGAAAGAGCCGAGGACTCAACGACACTTACTACAAGAACCCGGATGTGAAACCGGAGACCAATCTGACTTCGGAACAGCTGATGAAATTCGCTTGGGAGGTTGCTGATGGGATGTGTTACTTGTCTTCGAAAAAGGTTTGTTCTACAAGGGAGGTTGCCATCAGCCAGCATCCATAAATGCCAAATAAATGTTTTAATACCATGAAAAGACTTTTGCTGCATGTGACACATAATGGGCCCTTTGCAGCTGGTGATCACATGGTACAGAAGCGGCCAAACTGAAGAGCAAATTGCGCAATCGGACATCTAAAACTAGTCAACTTAAACCCCATTCACACTAAGAAGACTTTTTTAATTAAACTGGGTTTAACAAAATAAAAATCAGTCACAGAAAAATATAGGACTGGCTTTTCCATGAGATTCAAGCTTGTTTCAACACATGCTTTGTCCTGTGCTAAATTTGTAATCGACAAAAATCAGTAAACATGATTTAACAGGAAAACACTTTGAAACCATGTTTAACTAAACATGTTGAAAAGATGTTTAAGAAACGGTCCAGATAAGAAAGATAGCAACAACGGCAACGAACATGTTGGAATTCAATTGGTATGCAAAAGGTGATAACTTTTCTATTGTCTGTACTTACTTCTGATTGGCTTAAACAGCAAACGGTTAACAAAACTTCATAAAGCAGTATTATATTCATCCTTACTTTCCAACCATCTTCCATCTTTCATCTGGTCTCAGTTTAAATGAATTCCACAGAAATCGTATGTGGGGAACATGTAAAATTGTAAACGTTTCTTGGCTTTTGTTTTCAACTCTTGTGATTGGTCAAAATCTTTTAACACAAAAAGACACCCTTTCAAAGTGGGCTGTAAATGAATTTTATTGCGTTAAATGCCTTCCTGTAGTTTTATGCATTCTCTGTGTAAAAATGATAACATTCCTATGTGGGGAAAGCCCCGTTGCCGCATAACAAAGGAAATTGCTATCCACTTTACACGGATCATTACTTAAGGTTTGGTGTGAATACCCCATTAAATTTAATTTTCCTTTTTCCTTGTTTTAGTGTTGTACTACGTGATCGCCAGTTGTAAAGGGCCATTTAGGGGTTCAAAAGATAACCGGGTTGACAATCAGACAAAGTTTGATGCAACTCGTGTTCGGAAAAATGCGAATGTAACTTAAAACGTTACAGCACTTTGAATGCAACTTTTTAAGCTACATTCGTAATTCCCCAGACCACAGTAGCATCAAATTTTGTGTGTATTTGGAGTATCTTCCTGCAAGTAAACATGAATCTAATTATGGATTATCATGTAGTTCAGCCGCTCGGCTCGTGCAATTTCAGCTTTTGAAAAACTCACTCGTGCAAATCAATTCCAAATTGAACGAGGAAAACCGCAGAATTACCTTTTAATAATACAAAAAGGAAAAAAAATCACGAGGAGGACGTACCGCAAGCTCTTATTGCAGACAAGAGGCGAGCATTCGATATGGATTTGACACTTACTGACACATTAAATATAATCGTGCTGCACGTGGGGCTTGCATGTTTTGTGGTGCTCTATGCAACGTTAATGTTAAGGTTTTAACAACAACGTGCGCGTACAAATACAAATCTTTATTTTATTATTGTTTTTTTTACTCTAAAACCACTCGTACCAATTTAATTTTAGGATACTTTGCCCAAATCGAACGACGCGAATATGATGGAATAATTGCGAAACAGTCACTACAGGGCAAAGGTAAAATTTTAGGTGACGTTTTCGTCGACGTGGCCGTCATAGATCTTACATTTCTAAAGGGTACGAATTCAAAGCGGTTCGTTTCAATCATTTGCACATGGAATAGTCCCAGAATGTTTTCAATAGACTAACTAGAAATTTGCAAGAATCTCACGCCATAATAGGGAAAAAAGTATTTCAAAAGTCATCTTTTAATCGGAATCTGAATCGCCGTCGATTATATGGACGCGACGACGCTTGGTAGGCTTCACAGTTGGAATGGCTGTAGTGGCTGTAAGTGTTCAACACATTTTTCTCCGAAGCTCTCATCATTGTCGGATTGAACGATATGGAACTTTGGTTTAATGAAAACGCTGATCATGAACTGAGCATCGAAATCAGTAAATTGCATATTTGCTTCAAGAAGGTTACAGGATGCACAAACCAATGACTGTTATCATGCAAAAACGATAAATATTGATACTCATCGAACAACAACGAATTACCGGAAGTGGACCTACGCAAACACGTAGGAATATAGTTGGATTCGTCCCTCTCTTGGAAGTACCACATTAATTTTATCTGCAACAAAGCCAACAATTTTTAGGCCTGATTAGGCAAACGATTGGTTTTTAAATTAAGTCTGATATTACGGTAGCTTTCAAGAAGTTGGTTAGAGCGATCCTTGAGTAGGCCTGCCCTTCCTAGAATCCGCACTTAGTAAAACAGGTCAAGTCAATTTAATCTATTCAACGACAAGCAACCCGCCTATTATGCGGCTTTCACATTGACTATAGGGTGGGACTCCCTCGAAGTGGGAAAATACTTTAGTCTGACTCAGATGATAAGATAATACTTGGTAACTGTGGCATTAATAGTCGCCATGCACTATTTTGATTTTATAGATGGCAATCGAACAAGATCTAACCATGGTTACAAGATTTGGCTAAAACCCGTCTGCAGTAATTATTTAAATTTTCTTTCTTTAATCGTTATATTAGTGACTGGAACTCCTTACCTGCATATGTGATGTCTTCACCTAGTCTTCAGTCTTTTAAATGTTCATTGCTCAAGCATTTACGTCAACAAATTAAGTAACTATCCTTACTAGTCCTATTGTTTATTCACATGTATTTGTGTGTGCGCGCGCGTTGGTGTGTGTGGCAGGCAGTGCGGCCCAGTGGATAGGACGCTTGCAATGAGATCCAGAGTTCCCAGGTTCATGATTTGTTCTGACCATTGTTCAACTTCTCGAGCGCACTTGTAAATAGCCAACCGGTTTGCCTCTGGCGAATTCGGATTCTCAACAGTTGTTGTTGTTGTGTTCAGTCATTTCGATGATTGTGTTTCATTGGCACTGAAAACCCCCTATGGGGGGTGGTCAATTTAGTATGTCTTCTGTTGTAATATGTGTTAGAAAGCGAATTGAGTTACCCCCTACTATCATCCTGCCACCCTATCTCTTGTAATGGTTGGCGAATTGTTAAATAAAAAAAATAAATAAATAAATGAAGAAATTGAGCTAAAAAGGAGGCGGTTCTTGTTGGCCAGGAAGTTCTCTGGACACTGTCGGTTGTGGATTGACCACATTGTGTTTACAAATGCCTCTGGGAAAGTACATCCGAACTTGCTCTCGTCAAATCTCTTGCTTTGTTGGGGGCGATTACCAAGACGGGGTAGTCGCAGTAATTGCGCTTTTCCCTTCAAGATCTGCCTACATGAGTGGAATTCCCGGTCTTTGACGATTGCCAATGGATGTTGTTTTTTTCAAGCACCTATGGAGGGCAGCAATCATAACGTTTAGGCTGGCTGGCTCATAATCTCGGCCGTTTATGTTTTATACCTCAGCGTATAATTTCTCAAGTAATCTGTTCAGTTCAGCCGGTTCGTGTTCCTCGATTTCCAAAGCCATTCTCTTTTCCTCGCACCACATCTACCACACACTTAACCAAAATGACGTACTTTTGTTCTTGTTTATATTTTATGCACCGATAGCCCTTTTCACGGTTAGTTTTTCTTATTTGCATTTCAAGTTAATCTAACGTGGATGCGAGGCAATTTCGGGTTAAAACTACAAAATAGCCCGAAATTACCGCACATACATGCTAGATTATATTGTAATGCAAATGAGAAAAACTAACAGTGAAAAGAGCTATTTGCAGTTCTTCTAATGTATCGTCGGCGGCCAAAACAACCCTTAGAAAATTTTGCTATTGTATTTCAGGCAATAATAATCTAGAATTTCGATGTGTAATTTGTACTGGTGTTACACTTGAAGTGCACTGCTCTTAGCCAATCAGAATCAAGGCTTTTTTTAAAATGTTATTTTACTTTTTTCTTTTTTTTTTAATGCAGTGGTAGTGATACGAAATTAAGGTGGCTGCAACAAACAAACAAACACACAACTAAGGCGATAGTATGGTCATTAAATTAAGAAAACATCAAGACAGTTGAGCTGCCGTGGTGGTTATGCGCTACATTTGCAGTCGGACGCTTAAGGTTCGATTTCCGTTCTGACCACTGGATTTATTCGTCATGAAAGGTCCTGAGTTGAACTCTGGCACTACTTAAAAATAACAAATTGGTTGTCTCCTGTCTATTGGGAGAGACATTAGGCATGGTTTGAAATCTCCCTTTCGCTGTTAATTGAGTATTAGAAGTTTGAATTATAGAAATATATACCAACTGAATTGTAGCTAAATATGGACGTTTTAGGCGTAAGCCCAGGTGATCCTGCTTTATCATTTCGTGGAGATACGCTGCGTTTGGTGGAGTTATGTTTGTTGATAAAGATAGTTTCCTTGGTACTAATGTACTATACATCCACATACAACTTCTCTTAGATTGTCCACCGTGACTTGGCGGCGAGAAATGTTCTTGTTGGTGAAGGAGAGAGGTGCAAGGTGACAGACTTTGGGATGGCAAGAAATGTGGAACAAGATGATATTTATACCAAGAAAAGTAGGGTAAGGCTTGCACTGATATTATGGTTTATACGTCATGATCGAACTTCGAGTTAACCTTTCTCTTTGACGGTATTCTTTTCTGGTTTTCCGTACCAAGGGTCGATTACCTGTTAAATGGACTGCATATGAGGCCTTGTTTTACGGAGTATACACGACACAAAGTGATGTGTAAGTATACATGTTTTTAGTATAAAGTTAAATTTATTTTTCTTTTAGAATTACAAAGAGATGATGTTACATTGCCGCTTGGGGATACGAATTTTAACCTCAAGTGCTGCAGGGATACTATGATCACGAGAAGGTAAAATTCATATCCCCAGGCGGCCATGTAATGTCTTGTTTGTTATGTAGATATTGATGAAATTTCCAGAATAAAAGCAACTTGTCTTATTCATTCTGAAAGGGGTGAAAAATAGGTAACCAACCGCTAAACACGCATGTTTTATAGCATGAAACATGATATAAAAGTTAGGAAAAACAAATCATGACAATGTCAAATTGTGGAATAAAAAGGTTAATGTAGAGGAGAAGAATTTTATTACAGCACAAAAGTATCTTCTAGTGAAGGAAAACTTCAATTTTTATTGGCTAATCGTGCTAATTACCATGATAACACCTATATCCTCAAATTTGAAAGGCAAAAATGATATGTTCACTCGCGCAGTGAAGATATGATTTTTTCGTAAGAGGGAAAATCCTAATATTTTATCAACACCTATATCATAAATGTCTATTACGACTCCGTATTGCGGTCAACCGAAATAGCTTCCTCCAAAGAATGTCGTTTCTCTACTAATTTATTTTTTACTAGATCTTTGTAAATCTGTTTCCTTGCTTCCTCGCTGATCTTTACGATATATGTTTTTTGTTCCTTTTTTAGGTGGAGTTATGGGATTCTTCTATATGAAATCCTGACAATTGGTAAGATTCAATATAAAGGATACTTGACTTAGGCCCTATCCGCACTAGCTGACAAAACTGGAATTGTCTAGACAAAATCGAAGGACAAATTGTTGTCTTGTCTGTGGTGTCCGCATCCAAATTTCAAAGCGGGCAAATTCTGTCAACACCTTAATATAGCACTGATTATATTTCATTCTATTTTGTCGCGCGCGCGAAAACATCGAACATTTTGGCGGGATAATGGATCACGTATGGTGGAACGTTCCAGCGTCCTACCGAGTTTGTCTGCTCATAGGGTAGACCGGCATGGTTACCATTGGATTTAAATTCCAATTGCCGGGATTCATCCTTACGCGTTCATTGTTAAAGCTCTAACATCCAGTTTTCAGTGTTTCGCACGAAAAGCAATTATTGCCTCAGACAGTAAATTGAACTCAGTTCAATTACCAGGCAGGTCGTAATAGCTTTTCTGTCAAATGATTGACAAGTTAAACACAATTTTGTTTATTTTGTCGAAACTGTCGAAGTTTTACCTGGGACAAATTTTGTCGGCTGTGCATTTGAAGATTTGTCCGCTTCGGACAAAATTTGTCAGTTCGCGACAAACCGTACGCACTTGTGAAGCGTTGGCGATGACAGAAAATTCGTCTAAATGAACAACTTTTTTGCTAGTGCGGATAGGCCCTTAATTACAAAACAGTGTGCTTTATAACCGGAAATAGCTTTACATATTACATTGGCGTCTAATTACATTTGATAATGGTACAAAGTGAGATTGAGACAGGAATTTTACACTCGTAGGTGGATCTCCATACCCGGACACACACGCCAGACTCATTGCGGATAAAATTCAACAAGGATACAGAATGCCTAAGCCGAGACATGTGGATAGCAATCTGTAAATAATTTTTTCCTCAATTGCGATACTAAGTAAAAAGTAATGAGCAATTGCTTGACTATAAGTTTCTCCCAATAATTCAGGTATGAAATTATGATGAAGTGTTGGGAAGAAGATCCAAGTGATCGACCTACATTTGAAAAGCTGAGAAAAACAATGAAAGATATGGAAAGGAATCACAAGGTAACGAAATGGAGGAACGATTTTGGGTATTTATGGGACAATGTGCCCGTAGAAGCTGTTTGCACGCACACTTCATTGTACCGTCCTTAATCTCAAAGCCAAGTCTTACTTTATTAATGGAATCACACTTTTTTTTTTGTTTGTCCTTGAAATTCACCAGTTCTTTAAGAAGTCCCGCTTTCAGTTACCCTTATTGTCTGTCTTGAATTAGTTCGAACCATTATACCATATTGAGGTGGTGGTCGCAAAGAATCAAAGTGAAAGCTATCGCAACCACTGTTATACTATTACTTTTGCAGACGTATGTGAATCTCAGTCAGTACGACACAAGATTGTACGCCAATGTGAATGATCTGACAGCCGAGTAGAAAATCTGGAAATTGTCGCCATGGTTTAACTATTAAAGAATCAAGTTTAGACAACAAAAAGGCAGTCTTACTTTTTAATCCCTTTGTTAGCTAGTCAGGCAACCGTTCTCTGAGCGAAAGGAGAGACGCAGAAAAAAGGCCATGTTAAAATCGTTCATTTATTTTTTAGATTTTTCTTGCCCATTCTTTTTTTTTTTTAATTCAGAAGTTTTAGAAATGAGATCAGCGATCATATAGCAGTAGCAGTAGCAGTAACAGTAGCAATAGCAGTAGTAGTAGTAGTAGCAGTAGCAGCAGCAGCAGCAGCAGCAGTAGTAGCAGTATTAGTAGTAGTAGTAGTAGTAGTAGTAGTAGTAGTAGTAGTAGTAGTAGTAGTAGTAGTAGTACTAGTAGTAGTAGTAGTAGTAGTAGTAGTAGTAGTAGGAGTAGTGGTAGTGGTAGTGGTAATATCAGTAGCAGTAGCAGTAGCAGTAGTAGTAGCAGTTGCAGTCGCAGTCGCAGTAGCAGTCGCAGCAGCAGCAATAAAAATTGATAAATTTCAGTAATTGTCATGTGTATCTAGCGACAGTGAAATAGCCGTTGAAAAGAATTGAGTAGATGGCTCAAAGGCAATAAAATTAATTTAGAAATGGAGTATAAAATCATAATCAGGAATTGAATTAAACAGGTAGCCCAGAGAATAGGTTTATGAAAGTGTGAAAAATTACCTCTTTTATCATTGTAGACAATGTGTGCTAAGTATATGAGAGAATTTGAATAAACTCGAATTTTGATTCTCAACTGCAATTAAATAAAAATTATCTGTTCTCTTTTGGACATAAAGAAAAAGTTGATTTGTTTGTCTGTTTTGCTCTCAAATGCGAGCGAACAAGTGCTTTTTTAATCGTTTGCCCAACTGTTTTTCAATGTGGCTCAACAGTAACAAGAAAATTTTGCCCTAATGTTATAATCACGTAATTGCAGTGAGTTCTCGTAAAATTAGGGGGAAATTTTACTAGCTTGTGTTTTCAGAAGCACCTAAAGGTAATTTAGTGTTGGAGCGGATCTTGTTTGATGTTCGTCTTTTCTTGGCCGCATTTTGCCGATTCTTGTTCCTAGCCACGCTGCCGTGTGTCAGTGAAATACATCAAAATGTGAATGATCTTGTTTTCAGAGATAGAGTGGAATAAAGTGCATCAGCAAAATTTTTTTTTTTACCTTGAACTGACAAAGTTTTTTGATATGGTTCGATTTTTAGGGTGATTCCTATTCGCTGGCTATTGACAGTTAACTCTGAAATGGATCTTTTCCTTTCCCTTTCGCTCGCTGAGGGTGTGCTTGTTTTCTTTTAAAACTCGTGCAGTTGAAGAAACATTTATTGCCAAACTGGAGAATTCCAAAGTATATTTCACTCGAAAACCGCACTCTTCGCTTCGTGATTCATGTGATATCGGTTTTTAGCGTGAAATTTACCGTGGAATTCATTAGTTATAGGCAATGAATTTGCCATAGAAGAAAGCAAGGAAAATGATTGAATTAAGCAGCAACCCGAAACACCAAACGCAGACAATTCGAAACCTTTTATTTTCACTAACCCTACAGGCAGTAGGAGTAAATAGTCAGGAGGGTCCGCTTTTAGGCTTGGCTAAATCTATATATATATAGTCAATTCAGTATTTTAGTACTTGTTCCCACAATTCTCTGTATTTCCGAGCAGTTATTCCCTTCTGGTGTCTCTTACTGGCGTTCTTATCTGGTGATTTCTCTTTCTCGGACTTCAGTACGTACACGTCTTGATCTCCACTCGTACGTCCTTGTGTCTGGGCCGTAGCGATCACCGCGATTTTAGAGAATCAACAACAAGTTTTCTTTGATCGTCTGTTCGCAAGTTGTTGCAAAAATTACGGTCTGCAGGCCATATATCCAGCTCCTAGAACCAAAATTGTCCTCCAATGATTAAACAGACAAAACAGAACTGTGATTTTCACCGTTTTTAATGACGATTTAAGTGGACCACAATGTTTTCAGGTAAAAAGCGCGCCCACGGTGATAAAATGTCAGGGGTTTCTTAACACCCCCGCCCCCACCCCCGCAACTATTATTTTAACTGAACAGTTTCAGTTTTTAGGACCATAAACGTGCCAAATGAAGATGAAATCATTGCACTATGACTGTGTACTATGGTGGTTTTAATATGTCCAACTTTCCCATAATGGAGAGGGCCTTAACTAAAATAGGTGATGCATGGCCTTGAATGGAATTCAGGATGAGTCACAGGAATCATTAAAATCAAATCCTAATTCCACCCCTTGAAGAAACATTTCTTTTTACCAGTAAAATTATTATTATTATTTTTTTTTTATGTAACTACCTACAAATCTACTCCAACAATACTCCCAAACGATTTCCACTCCAATTTTCTAGCCTTAAATCTCTATAATAAGGAAATTAAACCATACGTCCGGTTTTCTTTGGACCGTGTTTATCCTTGAGAGATAAAAGTCTTTTTAAATCCATGAACCTGTACTGACAAGTTCTATTTTATATAAGATGAAAATGTTGTAAGATTAATGGGCGTTAGGGGGATGCAGTCTGTGTTTACGAGCGATGTAACACAAGTTAAGTTAAATTATAAAATTTGAGAGCATTTGTCCATTGAAAATGTCGACAGAATGGCTAGTCCTATAAATCTTCAGGCCTCGTTGTTGCCCATTTTCTTGTTTGTACCTGGCATCTCCGATTTCCCCTGTGCGCCTTTTGATGAGTTCGAGGTACTAGTCGAAAAAATCGACGCCGAAAATAAGGGTTTAACGTTGAAGATCTTATTTTATGTTTAAAAAACGAGCAGCAGTGTTTTATCGGGTTTAAAAACGTTAGGAGTACCGAGAGTTTTAAGACCTAAGAAATGGTAATGATAATGGTCATGAATTTATATAGCGCATTTTCTATTGACATATTCAAATGAGCCTAACAAGCAAGGGATCTATGGGTGAGATAGGACATCAGCATATATAGGCGCCTCTGGCAGCCGCTATTAGCGATCTCACCCAGAAAATGAATGAAATGAGGCCTGACCACAACACCGGGAGCTCCATACCCTACTCTTTACGAATAGTGTGTGGGTTCTTTTACGTCCCGCTGGGTTGTGAATTGAAGGGTTATGAGACGGGGCCTGCGGTTTATAGTCCCTACCCGCGAAGACTTGAAAGTCTTAACCATTTGCGGATGTAATTACAAAGGTAGCACGTTCTCCTCAGTTATTTTAACACCCTGAGTGTTTGCCACGACCTCCCGCATGGCCAACTGAACAGCCGGTGCGCGGTGCTGCAACTTTTTTTCAACGGTTTCAAAAACATCACACAAAAAGCGTGTCCCTCGAGAGTCCGAACAAAAGTTCAAATTGTGAGGGGAAGATATTAGCTTACAAGAACAACTTGACCTTATAAGCAGCATGGTAATTTTGAAACCACGTTTTTTCCCTTCATTCCTTTCTTTGTTGCAGTCGATGGTTGAAAAAGGTTGGTTAAAAATGCTGCGTAAGAGAAAGTTCAGAGAATTGAAAACTGCCGATGAAGAAAAAGCCTTGTTGGAAAATGCTTTCTAAAATCAACGCGATATGTCACAAAGTAGTCTTTTAACCTTTTCGCACAGTGGCAAAATGAAAGGCTGAATAAACAAGCAGCTAAAGAAGAAGCAGGCTTCGATGTAGAATGGGACATTTGAAAAAACAGGTTTCAAAATGGACGCCGTATCCGTAAAATGGTATATGGGTTAAACCAGCTAATCGGAGAACTGACGAGAGTTTCGATTAACTTTGCTCTCAGATCGGCCCCTGCATTGCGATTCGACCACTAGCATTGGAAAGTACAGAGCAATCCATCTTGGTATTAGCGATTGGCACTATTTTTTGTGACTTATAAGGCACAGCGCGAACGCCATGCTGTCAGAGTAATCAAGACTCTTCAAATGAGGAATTCTCATACCTACAGCACAAACTATGGTCAGATTTAGCCTTGTCAATGGTGTAATACAGTCAATACACTAAAACGAGCCTTTTGCACCATTGACCATGGCATTTTTATACGAAAGCTAGGTAATCATAGTTTGATTGGAATAACGTTTAAAGGTTTAAATTTTAATGTTTGCCTTTATAGCCGAGGTCCAAGATGCAGCATTGATCTTTGATGGTCACTTGTCAAATGCTGCAACCTTGGTGCAATTACATAAATCTTAGTTTATATTATCGATCTGCCAAATATCGTGATCATATCTTCCGCGAGGAGGATGTTTCTCGTTGATTCTAATGTAACCTTTGCTGCCAGTTCATTGCTAGTTTTACCGTTCTTTGTCTACTGTCGCCCTGGTTGGGGGGCTTGAAAGAAACGTTCTTATTAGAAGGATTGACACTACAACACGTTATCACTTAACAGGAATGTAATGGTATCATATGAAACACCAATTATTGCTGAAAAAGATTCGGTCATTTTTGTGACGTAAAAGTTACCGTGGCAACGGGAAAGCCTTGCAAAAACACCCCATATTTTGGCTTTAGCTGTTCATATCTTAAAAATGACACGATGACCCAATTTCTTATTTTGAAATGCCAGAATAAAACTTGCTGCGAAGCTTAAAAGAACGCTGTGGAGCAGATTCAGAGCCACCTTAAATAATTGAAAATTTAAGGTAGCTCTAAATCCGTTCCACATTTTTTTTTTTTTTTTTTTTTTTTTTTTTTTTTT
>BLFO01003992.1:1141652-1148494 GCA_014634245.1 Montipora cactus
TTATGCTTCTTCATTAAGTACAAAACCAGACTTATCGCCAAAACGCGGGGGATATGGCAACAAAAATATGCTGCAAATGTGTTTAAAAAAGGAATGAATGTCCGTATTAGTAGCAATTAGCGTCCTTATCTTTTCATTAATAAAATGACAATATGTGTCAGGTACAACGCCGCCATCATCACGTTCCAAAGGAGTGTGCATGGGTGGCATTTATGAGCCAAACTTCCTGGCTCTGACAAAGTAGAGTTTTCTTTACACAGAAAACCGCCTTTTGGTGTTTTTCAAAAACTTCACGAAACTGACATTTGGTGTGTCCGATGTACTTATGATCACAGTAATTGCTTCAGATAGAGTAAAGGGCGTCAGTTTATTATTCCCTCGGTGCGGGATCCTTAGGTTTGGCAAAGATATGATCGCGCTTGGAACGGTTCTTGGGCATCTTTCACGTTTTAAGCAGCAGCCAAATTTCCTTAAGCCAGAGTAGTCTAAGCATTAAACTGTGATTGGTTTTCAGCCTGGTTACAACTTGATTTGAGCCTTAACTTTAGTTCTTTATTTATTTTCCGGTTCAATTCATGGTGTTACTGCTTCACGTTCATAAACCGAACTAACAGTGATGCCGAGTTAACTTATCTTACCGCTTTCTAACTGATCATTCGTAGTAACTGTACTGTACACAACCCTTTACGTAAAGTAAAACCCACTAGACATGCAAGTGAAAACCATCCTATGTAATTCGGTGCACAAGAAGTACCCAGTGTAAAGATGTATCCCTGAAATATCGCTGACTTTACCGTTTTTCAGCTTGGAAGATGACTTTTTGAAAAGGGAAAATGACAATTTGAACGGAAATAGCACAACAGTATCTACAACGATTTGGTTTTATCAACGGAGTTGATAATGTAAATTGGCCACCGTACAGAGATTCTAAAAGCTGACGTATCGAGCGTTAGCCCTTCGTCAGAGCGAATCGAGGGATTATGGGTTACGTGTAGTTTTTATAGTAGAGTAGGAGCTACGCTATTGGTGTTAACATGGCAACGTGAAAAATAGGAATATATTAGTTAAATGAAAAGCGTTCGTTAATACCGTGAGGATTAAGGGTGCCGATTTGAAAGATGAATTTTTGTTCCAGATTCTTGTGGCTTTCCGTCGTACCTAGATGTAGGAAAAGGCCGCAGATAGCCATGTGTTTTTTGGAGTAGTTAGGCAGATTAAAATGGCGAGCGACTGGCTTGGATGCATCCTTGTCATTCTTCTCAACATCGCGAAGGTGTTCGCGGAATCGGTCACCTAGTCGTCTACCTGCCTCACCAATGTATAATTTATTGCATAACGTGCAGGTTATGCAATAAATGACATTTGCGGGGGTACATGTGAAACGATCGGTGATCTTAACAGATCGCTTAGGTCCCGATACCTTGCTAGTGTTAACAATGAAAAGACAAGTTTTGCATCGTGAGAGCATCGTGAGAGCGTTAGAAACTACCCCTTCATTCAGTATCTACAACGGTATATTAAATTTCCTGTTTTGGTATTAATAGGACATGAATAGTTACTTGTTTTCCTCCTTGCAGCTTATATAGCTGACTGACAAGGAAGATGACTCAGATTCCCAACTTCAATAGAATGTACAAATTAATATAATTATACCATGACTGCACTTTATTCGCTAAGTACTATATACTATATTGTGCAAAAAGGCAGTCAAGCCCTTCCCACGTGCCCCCATAACTTCGTCTAACTCAATAGACGGACGCTATGCATGAACCATTTCTTCACGAGAAATAATTGAGTGGAAGTCGAGGGATTTTGAAGAGGAAGATTAACGCCAAATTAAAGTTTGGAACCAAAAAGGGTACACGAGTTTTTCCTTGCGTGATATTAAATTTAAAAGACCTGTGTTGGACAAGCAATTTGAAGCTAGACCGCTGGCATGTGTTAATGTTTAATCGAAATTCATGGAGAAGTCAAAAAACAATACCATTAAAACTGTTCCACGACAAACAAAAATTAATATTAAAACCGCAGATTCCCTTTCAGCTAATGATGAATCATTAGTGTACATATTTCAGTCAATGAAAATGGAATTTTGTCTTACCGCGTCTCATCCGATCTATTAGAATCTTTCCAAACCCGTCTGAGT
Organism: Montipora cactus; assembly: GCA_014634245.1. NCBI lineage: Eukaryota > Metazoa > Cnidaria > Anthozoa > Scleractinia > Acroporidae > Montipora > Montipora cactus. The sequence goes on from BLFO01003992.1 coordinate 1,143,799, forward strand.
AAACTTAACTTACAGCCTTCGAACGGAGTCATTAGTTGCGGCAACTCTGCGTAACCCTCTGTAATAATATTGGCTTTATTAATGCATCATTAAATACAACATACGACGAATTTAGATAAAAACAAGTAAAACATGAAAAATATAAGAGGAAAAGTACAATTAAAATTCTTTGGGTAAAAACTCACGAGAACATAAGAATTTTATTTAAAATGTAACTACCCCTTGGTGACAAGGGTGTATCAGTCCTAGAATGTGGTACCTTAAAGCCATTCATCGCTCGAATACAATGGCTATTGATCGTAGCCTTTGATACAGGGACAGTGGAGCGTATCTGGTATTGGGGCTTGCAGGAGGTTTGGGGGAAATTCTCCACCAGAAAATTTTGAAATCTTCAAGCTGGGGATGTTTTTTAGTTCTTTGTTGCTTTGCTCAGTTTGTTTTGCTTTTCCTTCTGTTAGCTTTCTTTCTTATGTTTTATGGGTTCTTTCAATCATTTTTAATATCTTATTTATTTTTTGCTCAAAATTGGGGAGCTAAATACCCCCCAGCCTCTCCCCCCGGCTCCATCGTCCCTGTGATATCAGTGAGTAATTGGGATAGTTCATATCATTACAAGCAGATCTGTTTGGTCTTATAACCGCGCTTTAAAAATTTATCTGTTTTCTTACCGCTATAGTCGCAACTTAGTGCACGTTCCAAAGTAGTCCTGGATGATTCATTGATTACTGCAGACACAATCACCTGATCAATCTGTAGCACAACAACTCACAACAACGACTTCACACGAACTTATTGCAACATCACTTATAGCCGTTGTGAAATCTCCGATTGCACCATCAGTCTTACCCGTTGTCAAATCTCTGATGACGTAATGGTCTTAATTAATCTGGAACTTTCTTCGGGATATGCATGGGTATATATGAACGATACGATAATAACACTATTAACAACTTATAGCTTTCTTTCTTACGATAATAACAGACACTGCTTTCTTCGGGATATGCATGGGTATGAACGATACGATAATAACACTATTAACAACTTACAGCTCTCTTTCTTAAAAGTCACGATTAAATTTAATTGCTTTTTTACAAGAGTAAAGGGCTAGCAAAGTAGTCACACCAGTTACATAATTTAAGAATTACGTTATCCACGGCTACCTTTAGTACGGTGGTTATTTCCCTACCAATGAAAGTTGCAAGGTCGACACATTCCATGGATGACGTAATGGCTTTTTATGTATTCAATACTCGCTTAGAATCACGCGCTTCAATAACACAAAAAGACAATATATTTTGTAGCAAATAAAGAGTGGAATATTCATCAAAATTTAAGTACATTAACGTTTTGGGAGCTTTTGGCGAATAAACATCATAAGTTGCGTGATTGGAAGTCCCACTGACTGTATGGCCGAGTGGAAGTTTGGGTCTGCTCACCGACAAAACAAAAAAAAAGAAGATCTATTAGAACTTATAACTGCGCTTTAAAAATTTATCTGTTTCCTTACCACTGTAGTTGAAACGTAGTGGACATTCCAAAGTAGTCCTTGATGATTCATAGACACAAAATAACCTGATCAACCTGCAGTGCAACAACTGACAACAACTTGTAGCTGTTGTGAAAACTCTGATTGCACCATCAGTCTTAGCCGTTGTGAAATCTCCGATGACGTAATGATCTTAATTAATCTGGAACTTTCTTTGGATATGTATGGGTATGAACAATACGACAATAACAGTATTAACAACTTATAGCTTTCTGTCTCAGAAATCACGATTAAATTTAATTGTTTTTTTTTTTATATGAGTAAAGGGTTGGCAAAGAAGTTACACGAGTTACATAATTTAAGAATTATTTCCCTACCAATGAAAGTTGCAACGTCGACTCATTTCATGGATGATGTAATCACCATTTATGTATTCAATACTCGCTTCGAATCAACCGCTTCAATAACACAAAAGAGCAATAAATTTTGTACTGAATAAAGAGTGGAATATTCACATTATTTTAAGTACATTAAAGTTTTAACAGCCTTTGGCGAACAAACATCATACATTGCAGGATTCGAAGTCCCTCTGACTATAATGCCAAGTGGAAGTTTGGGTCTGCTCACCGACAAAACAAAACCAAATAAAAAACGTGCGGAACAAGAACCACGCTCGGCCTATGGCCGCGCGGTTAATAAACAACGTGCAGAGCAAGAATCGCGCTCGGCCTATGGCCGCGCGGTTAAAAATTTTCTCGAGTTTGCGCCTAGAAGCTGCATCTCTGCGCTCTTCAATGTTGAGTAGATTACTTTGCAATGGCAATAGTTGAAAGGCTGCGATTCTGCACACGCTGCAAATCTTCAGAGAGGTATTTGGGGAAACCATCCCAGAACGGATCGGAGATGCATCTACAACCCACCAGATAACCGAAAATTATCCTATGCAATTCGGTACGCAAAAAGTATCCTATGTAATGTGTCGCGCTTTTCAAAAATTCAGTGAACCTAGCTCGGTTTGGAAGTTCAAATTGTCTAAGACAAATTCATCATGTCAAAGGCCAGAAACTCTCGCAACAGGATCTACTTGGATATCTTAAATTTTCCTGTTTTGGTATCAATAGGATACGAATAGTTTTAACTATCATCCTCCTTACAGCTTACATCGCTGAATGACAAGGAAGATTCGTTAGATTTACAACTTCAATAGGAAAGAAATTCAAATTCATTATATCATGCATGACGGTTTACCACCTGTTAAGCACTATTTATTATCGTGGAAAAAGGACTTAAACTTAATCTTGTCAAGCCCTTCCCCCGTACTGTACCTATAACTCCGTCTGAGTTTCAGGATTCTGAAGAGGTGGATTTTAAGCAAATTACATCTGGAACAAAAACCGGTAGTCGAGTTTTCCTCGCGTGATAATTTTAAAAGACTTGTGTTGGAGACGAAATATGATGCTAGACCGCCGGAATGTGTTAATTTTTAATAGAAATTCAAGAAGAATTTTCAAGGTGATATCAATGGCTTCGCCTTCTTGAACAAAGAAAAACACCATTAAAAGTGTTCGACGACAAACAAAAACTTCCTCTAAGCTAATAATGAACCATTAGTGCACATATGTCTGTCAATGAAAACGGAAATTTCTCTTACAGCGTCTTATCCCATCTAAATATTTCAGTGCGAAGGAAGGGCCACGAAGAGATTTTTATCATTTTTGCATGCTCTGTGATATTGGTTAACTTGCAATTGTTTTCTTTGGGGCTACCAGACAGACAGTAGATCGGTATTCTGCTCCTTCATTTGAAACAGACATCGACCCACTAGACTGAAGGGGGGAAAGGCACAGCCCCTTTTTTTTGAGACCAATCTTGTGAGAAAGCGTCTGTCGCCTCCACCTCTAGATCTGGTCTCCAACTCACAAACCTGGGTAGCTGGTTTGTCAGTCGGGTGGCAAACAAATTTCTAGTTTCTAAAGAAACTATGGCAAACGAATCCACCTCCAGGGGACCCCACAAGGAATTCAAACTGTTGGGTCTGGTTAACGTTTCCAGTTGGAGGATTCCCTCTGTACCCTCGATTCCTTGTCTGCTATACCATTCAGAGGGATGTGCTCGGCAGAGAGAGAGAGATGTTTCTCTGGAGATACCACTGCCAGATTTCGTAAACTAAGCTGGCCAACACGTCTTATGCTCCTCCCATTATGTTGATGTACGAAATGGCAGCGGCAATGTCCATCAATAGCTTTACTTAAATCGAAGCCCTCCTGCCATTAGTTCCAATCAATTGTTGTGATAAAGACGTTCATAATGAGACCAGATTCCCCCTGTTCGTAGTCCATTGCAAGATGCGCCTCACCCTAGACTCATCCTTTCAATTACAAGATCCTCTTTCCTCCTTAGAAGGGACTTGCCATTCCAGGCTGCAATATGGTCCCTCAAACCAGAAACGTTCTTTTTGAGCAGCCTGATCTAGATTTAGGAGAGACTGATAACTCCCGTCTTTCTTTTAAGCCATATTTTTGGCCCTCAGCAAGAAGCGATGGTGAAGGGGGGCTGGAAATACGGCTTGTATTGAAGCCGAGAGTTTTCCCACCAGACGAGACAAAACTCTGACACAACCAGGTTGTCTAAGAGTAGTTGACAATGTCTTTTGACGTATTTTATTACGTCACTTGGGAGATAAAGGGACATTGTGATTGAATTTACCAGGAAAACAAGAAATTCTGGGTCCTGGGTGGGATTGAATACTAATTTGTCCTCTTTTATGACAAACGCCAGGCTGGATAGCAGGCTGACACTCAGGGTAGAATGCTTTTCAGCTAGTTCCTTGGTTTCTGACATTATCCGGATGTCGTCTATGTAAATGATTCATCTTATCCCCATATTTCTCAACTGGGCTACTATTGGTTTGAGAAGCTTGGTGAAAACTCGGGGGTCACTCCTTAGCCCAAACGGAGGACACGAAAACTCCCAAAGAGTGTCCCGCCAAATGAAGCGGAGAAATTTCTGGTGAGGAATCCAAATTGGAACAGTTAGATAAGCATCCCTTAGGTCTACTTTGGTCAAAAAATCCTTCGAATTTGTAAAATCCCTGAGCATTGCATTGGTACACCTTCCATCTTAAAATGTTGGTATTCTACAAAGTGATTTAGACCCTTGAGGTTCACTACATGTCTGTGGCCTCCTCCATTTTGGGGGGGGGGGGGGGGG
>BLFO01003992.1:1158578-1163578 GCA_014634245.1 Montipora cactus
CGGCCCCGGCCCCGGCCCCGGCCCCGGCCCCGCCCCCGCCCCCGCGTTTTGGCTACTACCTAAAGAAAGCCGTAATAAACTTAAAATGAAAAGAAAACAAACAGCGGTTACAAACATTTTCATTTTATACTTGACGTTTCGTATGTTGCAGCATACATCATCAGAAATGACGGTTAAAACTGTTACACAGAGTTTTAAAAAAGTAGAGCTAGGAACTGGTGACTAGTTAAAAAGTGTGATAACAAAATCATACAATTTCTACCGGTCATAACATCAAATGGGACCATTTTGAAATCCTCGCAACTGGAAAGTCCGACCTGCAGTGTAAAATTAAAGAAACGCTATTAATCAGTGATTTAAAACCCTCTCTCAATGAAAACATTGGTAGTGAGAAGCTTTTTCTTTATTAATTTCTTCCGGAAGAATCGTCTACCGGAAGTTACGATTTTGTTATCACACTTTTTAACTAGTCACCAGTTCCTCGCTCTATTTTTTTAAAATTCTGTGTAACAGTTTTAACCGTCATTTCTGATGATGTATGCTGCAACATACGAAACGTCAAGTATAAAATGAAAATGTTTGTAACCACTGTTTGTTTTCTTTTCCTATTGAAGTTGAAATGGCCGAAGGACAAAACTTAAAATGTTTATGTATTCGGATTCTTCATGTTGTTATCTTTTCGGTGCTATATAGTTTCCTGGAGGTTTACCGAAAATAACGCGCTTAAGAAAGATTTCCCGGAAGGCACCCCAAAAGGTTAACAGTAACCTTAATTGCCTCAAAACGTTAAAGTGCACATGACTCGAAATTTCACCACTAGTTTTCATTTCATATCCTTAAAATTCAGCCTTTGCTTGATAGGATTTCGTTATTAGAATATTTCTACAAGTGTCCAAAGTGATTTTTTTCGCAGCACGAACTTTGGTCAAGAAATTGCGACATTTCCCGCGCGGCCGAAAAGGTCTTCATGACGTCATCAGCTGTGTTAGATTGCAGCGGGAAATGTAAACAACAAGACAAATTGGAGAGTCTGCGGAAAATATTGTGTGGGTAGCGGCCCTGGGCTAGTCCAAACACACCGGCCCGGTTTCAAACCTACCCGGCAAAGCTACGAAGACTTCGATCCGGTGTTGTACTTTACACGAAGTGTCGATCTGGGTGATATGTCTGAGGTCTGAAGATTTAAGAAACGAACTTTCTCAACCATAGACCTAGCAAAAAGAAAGAAAATCAATCAGTGATTGCAACAGATCGAGAGCGAAGGAAGGTGCAGTGTGAATTGATATGCTCGCACGGGTGAGCCGATGCTCTCGATAGACCACCACTTCGTTGTATGCCATATCGTTCCAAGTCAGATGGTTCTACTTCTACAATGACGATGAATAACAACTTCCTCAATGTTCTTTTTTTTAACTCGGATATCAATTGAAATGCACTTAGCGCGTTTAGTGAATATAAATCGACTCTGCCTACAGATTGTTTTCAGTGTCACGCCATAAAAAATAAATTCGTAGCCGTAAAATGGAAAATGCCAAGAACGTGAAATGTTGTAGAAGACGAAAGTCTGCTTACTTTTCACTTGCGAGACAGTACACATGAGTTTTAAAAACCTAATATACTTGAAACGTTCAAACTGCGGAGAATCATAACGAGAGACATTTTATATTTCCAATCAAAACAGATTTCATTGTTTGGTGTCACGCAAGTAACAATAAGGAAATTTAAAATGCTGTATTTTCAAAACCAAAAACGTTAAGGAACTGGTAACTTGTACAAAGATTTATTTCTAGGTCATCTTCAACCTTGCATATATAAAAATCCGCAAGACTTCACGGTTTTGATTTTAGAATATAAGAAAACCATCTAGTCATCGAACTTTCGAATGCTCGCGTCTTTTAATAAGTAAATGCACACAAATAGATAATTAACTCAGGTCCTCAGAGAGATCCTTGAGACTACAGAGGAGGAGAGCTGTAATCTGGATACCGAGAACTGAAAATACAAGTGAAGGTAAAATGACGGGCTCAAGAGTGATGTAAACACAGACCGCAAGATTTCGCCCGATGTGGATTTGATACCAAAATGTTATTCTTCGTTAAATAACTTGACTACAGCTACCAGTAGAGAAGATCTCGGAATACTCTATATTGCTGTGTGCGCTTTAAATCGTAAATGTAGGAGTAAAATACGCTCACAACCGCACTGAATCCTTGCACAAGTTGCAAGTTTACACAACCAATGACATCAAAATCCTCAACTAGATCCCAGGCCTTTGTCTCATATTTTCCTCAGAAATACGCGACATTTCTTCGCATTTTAGACATGTTCTCGGAGCAGAAATTAAATTGTTTTTGTACAGAGATGTTCCTTAGACCATTACCTTTTAGATTTTAAAATAAAAAATGGTGTTGAAATTTCGAGTCATGTGCACTTTAAAAAAAAGAAAGGTTCTGCGGCTTTCAGAAGTCATAGCTAAGATGACAATGTTACAATTGTACCGCGAATTGCTTATATCACCAATGAGGGTTTTAAACACAACTTTAGACGTTTATTCCACTGTTTGGTTGTCCGATATACAGGTCATTGACATAGAGGAAGGAGAAGTTCGAAACAACAATATTAGCATAGCAGGCTAGGACCAAGCACACTTATTGTATGTAAATTTAAAATAAGATCATATGCAGCTGTAATAACCCACTTTCCTGGATCCTTCCAGTACTGGGATCTTCCTTCAACATTGTTAACAACTTCTAATACATAACCGTACTCAAAGTTTAACTAAGTGAACATTTACCACGGGAACGTAGAATAACTATTTGAAGCTCTGTACATCGATTTTTTTATCGAAGTTTAAATGTAAATGACAAGTATAAAAATTCATTGTTGGTAAAGGGGTTATTTCTATTTGGACTTGTCAAATTGGCTTTTCATATCTCTTATACTGAGCATGTCAGCTTTCATTCGAACTTTAATAGCACCATGGCAAACGGTGGCATCCAACGTCGACCATGCATCGGAAGTCCTACTACTCAGGCTCCCTTTATAAAGACAGACGGAAGTGGCTAATTTATTTCACTTCTTGTCACTCACTTCACCTGCAAAGATTCTTCATTCTACTCTTTACTCAGGATTCACATTTCGAATTCATAATTTTTCTCTTGGTGATCCCCATTATTTGAATCCTTTATCATGATTATAATATTTGCTAAAGATACACACTTGAACTAAGTAGGATTGTCACAATATAGCCTACTAAACAACGTTTCCATGCGAAGGGAGGACCACGAAGAGATTTTCCTCATTTTGCTGCTAAAATATTGTTTAACTTGTTTTCTTTGTATTGTAAACAAGTGAGGAAATCATTTGCAATTAGAATGAGCTTGCTCGTAAATTCAGCTATATGATTAACATATATCTCACGAAAACTCACAGTTGTCTGTTAGGCTTTCACTCATTAATGAAGAATATCCACCGAAAAATACAAAACTACTTAAGACGGAAAGAGCAACATTTGCCACCAAAGAATTTGGAAGCAACAACTATTTGAAAAACAAAATTAATAATTTGAGAAAACAACTCTTTAAAATATGGGTACCTGCTGGAACGAGGGTCTCTTTAAATAAACTCCAACCAGTCTTCCAAGTTATCACTTTTCATTGGTCTAAACTCAAAGTTGTTACGTACAAGGACACTCGACAGGTGCTTTAGAGGAGATGCTGTCCATCATGTGAAGTGACTTCATTTCTTTTCCTTTTTAATTATATGTCTCCGAATATCTGCGATCATAAAGCACGAGACTATGGGCCCCGTGTTTTATTTGTATGCTGTATTCCTCCTCTTCGATCTCAAGGCTTTCTCTACCTGTCCATACGGTACGTTTTCAGTTTTATTTTTGAAGGGTTTACTTTCTACTTAGTAGTAAGAGTAGGTGTTAACAGCTGCATAGTGAAGGAGGAAGTGTTCTGATGCCAGTCGACAAATCGGCACCGCGGAGTGAAGAGCTTTGCACAGAAGCCTGCAAAGCACTTCCTGGGTCAGCACAAATATTGCCGTCCAATTGTGCTACGCTTGCTTTATATATACATCGAAATTACTCCGATCTCGTTAAAAGCTCCGTAGCTTAATTGATAGCTGCATGGATCGAATGTCACGAATAAGTAATAGATCTTAGAAAGAACTGTTACTGATAACATCTCTACCATTTTCGCTAGCTTTAACGTCGATAATCGCCAATTGAATTTTGTTTAAAGCACGGGTAGTGATGGGAGTAACTAAGTATATTATATAGATTTAGTCAAGCCTAAAAGTGGAGCTCCTGTTTCTAACCCCAGAAATAAATTTAGTGTTTATGGAAATAATTATGCTTCTTCATAAAGTACAAAACCAGACTTATCGTCAAAACGCGGGGGATAAGACAACTAAAATATGCTACAAACTTGTTTAAAAAAGGAAAGAATGTCTGTATAAGAAACAATGAGCGTCCTTATCTTTTAATTAATAAGATGAAAATAGGTGTCGGGTACAACGCCGCTATCGTCAAGTTCCAAAGGAGTGTGCATGGGTGGCATTTGTGAGCCAAACTTCCGTGCTCTGACAAAGTAGAGTTTTCTTTGCAAAGAAAAACCGCCTTTTGGTGTTTTTCAAAAAGTACACGAAACTGACATTTGGTGCGTCCGATGTACTCATGATCACAGTAATTGCTCCAGATAGAGAAAATGGCGTTTATTATTCCCTCAGTGCTGGATCCTTAGGTTTGGCAAAGATATGATAGCGCCTGGAACGGTTCTTGAGCATCTTTCTTAAAGCAGCAGTCAAATTTCTTTAAGCCAGAGTAGTCTAAGCATTAAACTGTGATTGGTTTTCAACCTGGTTACAGCTTGATTTGAGCCTTAACTTTAGCTCTTTATTTATTTTCCGGTTCAATTCATGGTGTTACTGCTTCACGTTCATAACCCGAACTAAAAATGATGCCGAGTTAACTTATCTTACCGCTTTCTAAC
>BLFO01003992.1:1168578-1170312 GCA_014634245.1 Montipora cactus
CCTCCGTCGGCCGATCTAAGCCGGGCTTGAAATTCAGTAATGACATCATCAACCAATTTGTGTGGAGTTTCAAAGGAGCTTCCATTTTCATCTTCACTGTCTTCAATCTCCATAACTCTTGTGGGAATACTTCTATGTTCATTTTCCTCACTTTCACTTTCGTCAAGAATCTTGATACGTCTATATGAACTTCTTCGAACTCTACGGACTCCTATTTCATCTTCACTGTCTTCAAGAGCTTCCACACTCACAGAAGATATGCTCTTGTCTTTCCCAGGGTTGCTCCGTCTTTCATGATAAGGTCGTCGATGTGAATCACTGACTGGTCCTCGCACCCTCGACAATGCGGCCTTGTATTCAGCAGAATCAGGAAGTAGTTTGTGAACTTTCTTAAGATGAGGGGGGATTCTTTTTACAAGTGCTGTACAACGATCCATTGGACAATAACGATAATGGTGGTAATCCTTGCTTTTTCCCTCTGCTTTCTTGTCCATCTTTTCTTCCGCAATTTTCTTTTTTTTGGGGGGGCACTTTACTTGGGCTTGAGTAACTGTAGGTCTTTCGTAGACCAAAACGTATGAGGGCAGTGCGAGCATGCTCCTTGGACCACCCATGGACCTCTACAAGATGGCGAGGAATACGAACCACTTTGGCATTACATAGCGGTACAGGACAAAGCTTCCTTTGCTGCTTGACTTTGGAGTCAATTTCAGACGCCTCCCCTTCTTCCTCATCCTGTTCTCCATTTTCACCATCCTAGTTATGTGAAAAACATACAATGCTCTTAGGCAAGTTACAGTGTGATATCAAGGAGTATTTTCTCTAGTCACTTCATGAACCTTTTTTTACAAGTAATTCCTCTCCCCCTTGCCCCGACAAACTCTATAATTGATTTACTTTGCTCTTAGCATCAGAGGACTGCGTTAAATTAGCATGTTCATTGTGTTCTGTGCTGCCATCCTGAATAATTCACAAAATATTACAGTACGTTAAATTCTCGTTTACCAGCATACCTACCACATTAATTTTTATATTTTGAAAAATCTCAATGTATATCATGACTGACATCAGTTAGACTTACTGGTGAGTTAGTCTCAGTGGCGTGAAGCTGATTAACAAATTCAGCGGCCTGAAAGAGAAAAAAAATTATTATTTACGGTAGAAATTAATTGTCCAGAGGGGTTAAAAAAATATACATATATAAATATATATCTATTGTGAGGAAAAAAAAACCAAGAAATTTGTGCGAAGAGAGTTTCTGTTATCAATAACATCTCGCAAAAGTAATTCTCCAGAGAATTGGTGCGCGACGAACCCCAAAATGGCTGTACAAAGTTCTTAATTAATCTGTCCTCCGAGTTTTGATACAAGTTTGTGTAACTTTGAAATAGGCTATGAATCAAAACTTACCCTTAGTGGTTCCATGTTTTCATTGAACCAAGTAATAGACATGAAAACATAAAACTTTTAATTCCCCTGAAAAAAAAAAAAGTGCATATGAAAAATCTAATGATTATGATTATGATTATGAAACAAAAATCAATTGTCCAGAACAGGAAAGCTTTGAGTAGCTTCTTGAAACAGTACTGGCATGAGTACGACAAGAAAACGTTTCACACGCGAAAGCTGCCCCATTTAGGGGCAGATAATGTATCTTTGACATCTTGAAGGTTTGCTTGAACACCGACAAAAAACATGTAGTAGGCCACTGCATAAACCTAGCCACCACTCCTA
>BLFO01003992.1:1175339-1180339 GCA_014634245.1 Montipora cactus
GGGATTTTTTACATCTTTGATAAATTTTAATCAGGTAGTAAAGTATGCAGGAACATCATTAAGTACATTGTTTAACCTTTTGTTATGTCCGTTCTATTGTACTTTTTAAGTTCTTATGTAATACCTTTAGGAATTCGGTATACCTAAGAGACAAGCAACTAACACTGTAAACATATAAAAAGGAATATATAACTATTCACTGTAACTGATGAAGGTCATACGACCGAAACGTTTTACACTGCATTAAATCTTTTTACTTTTTAAGTCATCAGAAGTTGTCCGTCCACTGGCCTCTTGTCCGCCTGTGAATCACATGTTGATCCAGCGTTATCACATAGAAAAACTGGCCTTTAGGGAGTCCAACGTAAATGCCACACATTAAGTAATTAATCAGCCATGTTGCCAATCTGTCTGTAGGGCAAAAAAAACCCTGACTGATCGGCAGAATACGCGGGTAAAGACAACGCACAGCGAATATATGCTACAAATTTCTTAAAAGAGAAAAGAGTGTCCATATTAAAACCAATCAGCGCCTTTTTTTCCTTCTCTTTTTTTAATAAGATGCAAATAGGTTTCAGGCACAACGCCAAAGGAGCTCAAAAGGAGCGTGGGTCATGTGGCATTTATGTGCCCTCCTTCCATGCTCTGACAAAGCTGAGTTCTCTTTGCAAAGAAAACCGCCTTTGGTGTACGTCCAAAAGTGCGCCAAACCGATATTTGAGGTGTCCGATGTTCTCATAATCACAGTCTAAATTGCTCCAGATAGAGTAAAGGGCGTCAGTTTGTTCTTCCCTCAGTGCGGCATCCTTAGGTTTGGCAAAAATATGTCCGCGCCTGCATCGGTTCTTGGACAACTTTCACGTTTTAAGCAGCATTAAACTGTAATTTATTGTCAACCTGGTTACAAATTGATGTGAGCCTCAACTTCCGCTCTTTATTTATCTTCCGGTTCAATTCATGGTGTTAGTGCTTCTCGCTCATAAACCGGAACAAAAAGGATGCCGAGTTAACTTAACTTACCGACTTCCAACGGATCATTCGTAGTACCTGTGCACGACCCTTTAGATAAAATATAACCCACTAGATAACCAAAAACCATCCTATGTAATTCGGTGCACAAAGAATACCCATAGTGTACCGTTTTTCGCTCAAAAATCCAATGAACCTAACTCAGTTTGGAGGATAAAATGTTGAATAATTATGGTAGGAAACTGAAAATTTCAACCAAACTCTTATTGAATGATAGGGATGAGTCAGATTCCCAACCGTAATAGGGATTAAAAATTAATATAATTATACCATGACTGTACATTATCTTTTAACTACTATATCATCAGGCTATCGTGGAAAAAGGACGTAAGATATGCAGTCAAGCCCTTCCCGCATACCCCCATAACTCCGTCTAATTCCATAGACGGACTTCAATAGAGTCCTTGGGTGAAAGTTTCGAGATTTTGAAATGGTGGATTAAAAGCAAATTACATTTGGAACCAAAACTGGTAGTTGAGATTTCCTTGCGTGATAATTTTAAAGGACCTGTGTTGGAGAAGCAATATGAAGCTAGTCCGCCAGCATGTGTTAATGTTTAATCGAATAAAAACACCATTAAAAATGCTCCACGACGAACAAAAATTGATATTAAATTCTGAGATTCCCTCTAAGCTAATAATGAACCATTACTGCGCATATTTTTTTCAATGAAAACGGAATTTTCTCTTACAGTGTCTTATCCCATGTATTAGAACCTTTCCAAACCCGTCTGAGTTAACTTAACTTACGGCCTTCGAACAGAGTCATTCATTCGGCAACAGTGCATAACCCTCTATAATAATATTAGCTTTATTAATCCATCATCAAATACAACATACGATGAATTTAGGATAATAAAATTAAAACATGAAAAATATAAGAGGCAAAGTACATTTAAAATACTTTGGGTATCGCACAGTAAAAACTCACCTGAACATCAGAATTGTTTTTTAAAAATGCGACTAGCCCTTGGCACATGGGCCTATCAGTGCTAGAATGTGGTACCTAACGCGATCCATCGCTCGAGTTCAATGGCTATTGATCGTAACCATCAACATCAGTGAGTAATAGGGATAGTTCATATCATTAAAATTCTCTCTAGTTCGCGCCTAGAAGCTGCATCTCTGCAGGCTAGCCTTCGGAATGCCAATAATTGAAAGGCTGCGAATCTGCACACACTGCAGATCTTCAGCGAGGTATTTGGGGAAAGCACCCCAGATCGGAGATGGATCTATATAATAAAGTATGACCCACCAGATAACCAAAAATCATCCCATGCAATTCGGTACAAAAAAGTACCCTATTTAAAGTGTACCGCTGTTCAAAAATTCAATGAACCTAACTAAGTTTGGAAGAATGGATGAATTTTTTTTCAAATTGTCGAAGAGAAACTCACAATGTCAACGGTCGGGAATTCTTTCAACAGGATCTATTCGGATACATTAAATTTTCCACTGTTAGTATCAATAGGATATGAATAGCTAATTATTCTCCTCCTTACAGCTGATATCGCTGAATGACAAGGAAGATGAGTTAGATTTCCAACTTCAATAGGAAAGAAGGTCAAATTAATTAATGATACTATGACGGTATACCATCTGTTAAGAACTATATATTATCGTAGAAAAAGGACTTAAACTTAATCTTGTCAAGCCCTTCCCCCGTGGACCTATAACTCCGTCTGAGTTTCAGCATTCTGGAGAGGTGGATTTCAAGCAAATTACATCTGGAACCAAAACCGGTAGTCGAGTTTTCCTTGCGTGATAATATTTTAAAAGACCTAGCTCTGTTGGAGATGAAATATGATGCTAGACCGCCGGCAAGCGTTAACTTTTAATCGAAATTCAAGACGAAGTTTCAAGGTGATATCATTGGCTTCGCCTACTTGAACAAATAAAAGTACCATTAAAAGTGTTCGACGACAAACAAAAATTACCATTGCCTCAAAGCTAATAATGAACCATTAGTGCACTTATTTCTGTCAATGAAAACGGAATTTTCTGTTACAGCGTCTTATCCCATCTAAATATTTCCGTGCGAAGGAAGGGCTACGAGGAGATTTTTCTCGTTTTTCGCAGGCTCTGCAATATTGGTCAACTTGCAACTGTTTTCTTTGTAATATAAGCCAATAAAGAAGTCATTTGCAATTAGAATCAGATTGGCTCGTAATCTCAGCTATATAATAATTGTATTTCTCAAGAAAACTCAAAGTTATTTGCAAAGCTTTAATTTATTCTTCAGTACTAAAGTTAGCAAAGTAACATTGTATTTAACAAAATAACGTATCCACAGAAACCCGTCCTTTTCAGCACATAGTAAACACAAGACGACTAGAATATCCATCGAAAAATACAAGCCTTGTAAAGACCGTGTGAGTAAAAAGTGAAGCAAATAGTTCACCTCCAATTTGCTACCAAAGAATTTGGAAAAATTATTATCTGGACACGAATAATTTAAGACAAACACTTTCTAAAGAATTAACATGGATATCTGCTGGAAATGGAGTCTCTTTAAATAAACTTCAACACTTATTCCAATTTACCACTTCTCATTGGTTCAAACTCAAAGCTGTGACGTCCAATGAACATTTGACTGGCGTTTTAAAGGACACTCGATGTGCGGCCAAGTGCGTAAAATTTTGACAAAGGTTGTACGGCTGCATGCGAAATGACCTCATTTCTTTATCCTTTCTAAGTCTCCGAATATCTGCGATCATAGTACGAGGCCATGGGCGCCGTATTTTTATTTGTATGGTGCCTTTCTCCTGTTCGGTTTCAACGTTGTCTCTACCTGTCCAGACGGTACGTTTTAAGTTTTATTTTTGAAGGGCTTACTTTCTACTTAATAATAAGAGGAAGTGTTATCAGCTTGCATACGTGAAGGAAGAGGTGTCCTGATGCTAGAGCTAGACCGTCATCATAGAGTGAAAAACATGTGCATTAAGAAATTGCACAGAAGCTTGTAAAAAAAACTTCCAGTGCCGAATTGAACATTGCCGTCCAATTGTGCCACGCCTGCTTCATATACATATATACGTCGAACCTACTTCGATCTAGTTAAAAACTCGATAGATTTATTGATAACTGCATCTCGGGAACAAGTTAAGGGTATAAGAAAGAGCTGATAAGAAGTGTTCCATATCTACCTTTTTCGCAAGAACGTCGATAATCGTCCGTTGAATTTGTTTAATTAAACCATGGCCAGTGATGGAGGAAACCAAGAATATTACCAATTTAAGGCGAGTCACTTCGGATAAAAGCTTGGTGAAACCATGTTTTCGTGTTGCCAACGGATTAATACCACTGTCTGGTCTTTTCATGGCCGGCACTTTCATGCCCTGAATGAAACGAATATATAATTGAAGTGAGGATTTTTAGACAAGAGAATTTTGTGATACTCGCGCTTAACTGGACAATTCAAGCAATTGTCACTTTAAAGCCACTTTCATGCACTATTGAACAAACTAGAGGTACTTTTCCTAAATTTGTCTAGCTGTGCGCCATCCTAGGGAAAAAAAAAACCGAACTGATCGGTAGAACACGCTGGATAGGACAACTCACAGCGAACATAAGCTAAAACTTTGTTAAAAAAAAGGAAAGAGTGTCCATATTAATATGTCAGGCACAGCGTCGCCAGCTGAACACAGCTCAAAGGAGCGTGGGCCATGTGCCATCCTTCTATGCTCGGACAAAGCTGAATTCTCTTTGCAAAGAAAAACCGCCTTTGGTGTTATTCCAAAAGTGCGCCAAACCGATATTTGAGGTGTCCGATGTTCTCAAGATCACAGTCGAAATTGCTCCAGATAGAGTAAAGGGCGTCAATTTGTTCTTCCCTCGGTGCGGGATCCTTAAGTTTGGCAAAAATATGACCGCGCCTGGAAGGGTTCTTTGGCAACTTTCATGTTTTAAGCAGCATTCAAGTATTTCAAGCCAGAGCAGCATTAAACTGTGATTTATTTTCAACCTGGTTAC
>BLFO01003992.1:1185339-1193812 GCA_014634245.1 Montipora cactus
CTGGAAAGAGAGTCTCTTAAAATAAACTTCAACCTTATTCAAAGTTAGCACTTCTCATTGGTTCAAACTCAAAGCTGTGACGTGTAATGAATATTTGACTGGCGTAACATTTTGACAAAAGCTGTACGACTGCATGTGAAATGACTTCATTTCTTTATCCTTTCTAAGTCTCCGAATATCTGCGATCATAGCACAAGGCCATGGGCCCCGTGTTGTATTTGTATGCTGCCTTTCTCCTGTTCGGTTTCAACGTTGTCTCTACCTGTCCAGACGGTACGTTTTTAGTTGTATTTTTGAAGGATTTACTTTCTACTTAATAGTAAGAGCAGGTGTTATCAGCTTGCATAGTGAAGGGAGAGGCGTCCTGATGCTAGAGACACCGTCGCCATGAAGTGAAAAACTGCCGACACACGAACATTGCCCCGACCAATTGTGCCACGCCTGTTTCATATATATATATATATATATATATATATATATATATATATATATATATATATATATATATATATAGAGAGAGAGAGAGAGAGAGAGAGAGAGAGAGAGAGAGAGAGAGAGAGAGAGGGGGCTGTGGGAATTAAAACATAGCTACACGATAATTTCCCTACAGGCCTGTTTCGCAAGGCTTGAAGCCTCACTCTTCAGGAGTTTTATTCACACTGCTGCACACTTATTTTTATATCACACACACTACGTAAATTTACATACATGTTGCTGTTTAGGTGCTAAGCTAATTGTTCTGTTGCAGCGCCTTCGCTCAGTGCCTGCATGATGATACTAACTCGTTTCTTTTGTTCAATATACATCGCTCCGGCTCACAGATAATGATAAATTTCTCGCTTAAGCATAAAATACAACTTTTAGTTAAACTGCTGTACGGTTTAGCGTGGCAAACAATTTGCCATGTAATTTCATGCTCTATGTTGTTATCTTTTAGCGACCATACGTGTTTGCTGAGTTCAGTTGAATTTCTATAGGTCTTATTTTCGAAAGATGCTTTATGATTTCTATAACGTGTCTTAAAGTCATCCGCCGTCAGGCCTACGTATGTTTCAAATTTGTCATTTGTCATTGTTCTAACCTTTGCCTGACAAACGACACTAGAAGTCAGACATTGGCCGTTTAAGGGGCACTCGACCTTTTTACGGCGAACAGAGCTTGGTTTTAGCGCTCTCCAGGGAGGGGCTGTTGTAATTTATCCTATGCAATTCGGTACGCAAAAAGTATGCTATGTAAAGTATAGCGTTTTACAAAAAATTCAATCAACCTAACTCGGTTTGGAAGTTCAAGTTGTCTAAAAGAAATTCACCATGTCAACCGTCGGGAATCCTTGTAGCAGGATCTGTTCGGATACCTTAAATTTTCCTCTTTTGGTATCAGTAGGATACGAATAGTTAATTATCACCTTTCTTACAGCTTATATCGATGAATGACAAGGAAGATGAGTTAGATTTCCAACTTCAATAGGAAAGAAGTTCAAATTAATTAATGATACCATGACGGTATACCATCTGTTAAGCACTATGTATTACAAGCCTTCTAAAGACCGTGTGTGTAAAAATTGAAGCAAATAGGTAACCTCCAATTTGCCACCCAAGAATTTGGAAGAAACGATTATCTGAACATGAAGAATTTAAAACAACCACTCTGTGATAAATTAACATGGATATCTAGTTGAAAGAGAGTCTCTTTAAATAAATTTCAACCCTTATTCCAGGATGAGTCAGATTCCCAACTAAAATAGGCAGTAAAAATTATAATAAGTATACCATGACTGTACATTATTTTTTAAGTACTACATACTATCGTGGAGCAAAGACTTAAGGCAGTTAAGCCCTTCCCGCCTACCCCTATAACTCCGTCTAATTCCATAGACGCACTTCAATAAAAATCCTTGGGTGAAAGTTTCGGGATTTTGAAACAAGGTGGACTATTTCAAATTACATTTGAAACCAAAACTGGTAGTCGAGTTTTCCTTGCGTGATAATTTTAAAGGACCCGTGTTCGAGAAGCAGTATGAAGCTAGTCCACCTGCATGTGTTAATGTTTAATCGAAATTCAAGAAGTTTTTAAGGTGAAATCAATAGCTGCGCATTCTTTTAAAAATAAAAACACCATTAAAAGTGCTACACGACGAACAAAAATTGATATTAAACCCTGAGATTCCCTCTAAGCTAATAATGAACCATTGGTGCGCATATTTCTGTCAATGAAACGGAATTTTCTCTTACAGCGTCTTATCCTATCTATTAGAATCTTTCCAAACCCGTCTGAGTTAACTTAACTTACCACCTTCGAACGGAGTCATTGGTTGCGGCAACTGTGCATAACCCTCAATAATAATATTAGCTTTATTTATCCATCATTAAATATAACGTACGATGAATTTAAAATACTTTGGGTATCGGAGAGTAAAATCTCACCAGAACATCACAATTTTTTTTAAAATGCAACTAGCCCTTAGCACAAAGACACATGAGTGCGAGAAGGTGCGATCCATCGCTCGAGTACGATGGCTATTTATGGTAGCCATTGACATTAAAGGGTAATCGGGATAGTTTATATACCACCCCAGATCGGAGATGCATCTACAAAATAAAGTATAACCCACCACATAACCAAAAATCATCCCATGCAATTCGGTACACAAAAAGTACTCTATGTAAAGTGTACCGCTGTTCAAAAATTCAATGAACCTAACTCAGTTTGGAAGAAAGGATGATTTTTTTTTTCAAATTGTTTAACAATTATTCCATGAGCGCACGTTGGATATGAGATGGTAAATAGCCAACGAGGCGCGTACCTCAGAGTTCGCTATAAACAGTCTAATATCCAACAAGGGCGCCTGGAATAATTGTTTTATTACATTACTTAAACTCCAAAGGTTTCGAAGTACGAAATACGAGCGAAGAAAGCGAGAAAATCCGAGCGAAATCGAAAAAACTTGATGAAGATGCCATGTTGTGTAATACCTTGTGGTCAGACAGATGCAGGCTCATCACAAAAACATTTCTTACCTTTTTGCGTACTTCTACGACGGATTTGATCCAAACTTTCCACAAAACGTTTCTTTTTTTCTTTTTTTGGCTTTATTCAGAGAGAAATTTCGCTTTCCGGCAAAAATAATTTAGCTTAGCAACGCTTGGTGCAATCATTTGCCACACAAGGTCAAACGTACTAAGGTATATGCGGCTGATAATCGAGATTGAGTAAATCAATCCGAGCGCGCGAAATGCATTATCCGAGGTTGAGAATTTAATAAGGATAGTTAATTATTCTCCTCCTTACAGCGTGTATCGTTGAATGACAAGGATGACGAGTCAAATTCCCAACTTCAATTGGAAAAAAGTTCAAATTCATTAAACCATGAAGGTATACCATCTGTTAAGCAATATATGTTATCGTGAGAAAGGACTTAAACTTGAACTAGTGAAGCCGTTCTCCTGTGCAGGAATAATTCCGTCAGTTTCGGGAATCTAAAGAGGTGGATAAAAAGTAAATTACATCTGGAACCAAAACCGGTAGTGGAGTTTTCCTTGCGTGATAATTTTAAGATACCTGTGTTGTAGAGGCAAAGTGAAGAATTGGACCACACGGGCAGGTCGATTGAGTAAAAGTTGCAATCTTGAAATTAGAGTTACGCCTTTTTTAGCAAATAGAACACGTTCAAAAGTGTTCCACTACAAACAAACCTGACATCCTCTCTAAGCTAATAATGAACCACAAGTGCAGATACTTCCGCTAATGAAAATCTTTCCAAAGCTATCGTCTTAGTAAAAAAGATTGTCGGTCAAACACGTCGCGAAAAAAACTAAGACCTTTCCTGAAGGGAGAAGTTGCAAAACAATTCCGCTTTTAGGGTTTCAATGCTACTTTCATACATTTTTCGGACTTTTAATTTGTTCCCAAATCGTTCACGTGAAATAAACAGAACGTGCGTCAGTGCGACGGGATTGTAGCCTGAAAACTTACAATATCCACCACCATATTTTAGCATTTTAATATTTTTAACATGGAAAAAAAATGCTGTCGCTTGGTTCCATTCTCGTTACCTTGACCGATGAAGATCTTAAGATTCCCATTGTTGATGGTAAACTTTTATTCTTATTCAAATATTTCCAGGTGATTGTCGGGAACTTGCTTTCCCAGAGTTCTTCTTCTTTGCGAACAAGCATCTGGTGAACCATTCCATTGAGACTTTACAAGTCAACGATTTTGATATGTGTCAGATGCGATGTTACCAGAACCCCAACTGCGTTAGCATTAATTTCAACTTCAATGAACACAGCCAGGGAAATCACAACTGCGAGCTGAACAACGCCACTCATAAAAGCCATGAAAATGAACTTGACGCCAAAACGGGGTACGCCTACCACGGAACACTTGTAAGAGCAAAATTTATTTGCATCTTAATCACCATTTTTTTCTCCTTCTTTCCTAAGTCATTTTGTCCTTCTGTGTCAACACTACCAATTCTCTCAAAGCCTAGTTTTCACTATCAATGGGGCGAGCGCATGCTCCGGTATACGCAGTTTATGCCACGTGAAAAAATGAACATAAGCACGTACAATAGAACACGATGTTTACCAGTTTCAGGGCACATCTCTCAGTTCTTCCAACATGGCAGCAGAAACTGGAAGAATTGCTTTAAGTGGTCAGAAACGGTCACAAATAGCAAACTTCCTTGTGCTTATGAAATTATGAAGTTTATCGTTTTCCCGTTGCATAAAAATAGCGAAACATAAGCGCAAGAGCGCAAGTAAACACCAAGGATCTTTCCGGAACGTTCTAGACGAGGTTACGTGTAGTACCCTTAATTAATTTTTTTTTTTAAAAATTAGGAATTGTGTTGTTAATACTTTAATATTCCCTTATCGCAAGGATCTAGTCGAATATTGATACCGCCTGTTGTTTTAATTCAGTTTTTCTTATATCCAGGAAGGTGGGNNNNAGTGAATTAAGGCTAACATATCATTACATTTAGAGCTATTACTTGAGTTCTTGGAGGTGGCATTGAATTACCTATCAACAATGTGTGCATTACATTTACGGGAGCAAGAAACACAAACAGCAATTGAGGAAAGGAATTCGCAAAGCTCAGATGTCATAGTAGAGAGGCTACAAAGAAATCTGCACGCATGCAAAAGTGCCGGATTGTAGATAGCTCCTTGATCCGTTACTCCAAAACATTATCATGATTGGACAGTTGTGTTGGAAATGAGCAGTCGAACAGAACTCATAGTTGTGTTTTATACGCATGAACATTTGTTTCTTTTTATAGTATCGTTATAATTATTGGTCTAAACTTCACAGCCATTTGTTTTATGCCTATAACTTTTGATTGTTTTCTTTTTTTGTTCTCTTGTGCTCTTATACAATCTATAGGCTTATATATGGGGAGGGGGGACTTATGTCCAAAATCATATTTTTGTTAGCAGATAGATGGGCTTATATCAAGGGGAGCTAATAACCGGAGAGAGGGGTTAACGTGGGATTTTACGGTATAATCTTTTTCGTATTGATAATGGCCAACGTCTTTTGTTTTTGAGGCTTCGTTTCCTATACGGTTCGGTTGAAGGACTTGATGAAGTATGAGAGATCGCTATGACTGTCGGCTGGAGTAAATATATGTTATTCACCGGCTGGGAGTTCCATATAGGGAAAAACTGTGCGCGAGGTCTTGCCGCAGGCCGAGGGCACAGTTTTTCCCTATACGGACTGACCTAAACCGGTGAATAGCATATTTAATTGTTTTCTTTTTTCTTTTTCTGAGAATGAACATGGCAAACTGGTTTGCAAAACGTCTTTCTACGCGCTCTACGTCGCACTATCGCAGCTGAAATTAACTTATCACTGAAAAAAACTTGCCTTTCGCAAAGCTCAGAGAAAAATGATAGATTAACGATAAAACAGAACTTCAAATATCTCCTGTTGCAATATATATATTGCCGAAATATAACGTGGTATAACCCACCCTTCAGTAAGAACGTCGCTACTAACGTGGGAAAGAAATTTTTACGTATCGTAAAAGAATCCTTTTCAGCAGGGCACCCTCTAAGAAAAATCTTTAACAGGAACACTTTGAAAGTGAGCTATTCGTGCATGCCAAATTTGGAAAGAAAAATCAGCGCCCACAACAAGTCCTCCCTCGTGAATAACTCTCAATCACAAGAAAAATCATGCAATTGCAGAGACAAACACTCTTGTCCGTTAAGTGGTGATTGCTTAATCCAAAACGTGGTCTACCAAGCAACAGTTGAAAGCGCCATGGGAAAGGAAACATATATCGGGCTTACCGCGAACCAATTCAAAACAAGGTTCCGAAACCACACGGCTTCATTTAAAAATAAGAACAAAAGGAACGCAACGGAGTTGAGCAAACACATCTGGTCCCTAAAGGACAGCAAAACGGAATTTGCTATAACCTGGAAAGTACTGGCTCGCGCCAGACCTTATTCAAACGTAACAAAGAGATGTAATCTTTGCATTACGGAAAAATTTTTCATCATCTGTAAACCGGGAGCAGGCACCCTGAACAAAAGGAACGAACTGGCGAGTGCGTGCCGGCACGCAACCAAATATTTGATAAGGAATGCTTGAACCATCAACTTATAAAAGGAAAGTTAGCCAGGCAGTGTTTTATGCACCTGACGAGAGAGGACCATCAGGCCCTTTCGAAACAGATCTGTAGTGTTTTAATGTTTTAATTTTTCCTTTCCTACGCAAGTAATTATATATATATATATACACCCGTTTTCAAAAACGTTGCAATTTCAAAGTATATATGATATATATATGCCTTTTGTTTTCTCATCAGAAAGGTGTTGACAGAAAAAAACAGTAGGGGGCCATTTTTACAAAAGGAAAGAACAACAGGTGCTGTCAAACCTTTTGTAGGCTTTGTTTGAATTCCGCCAGTTTACCTCTTTCTAGCATCCACCATATCTTTTCTTCTCGTTTTTTTTTAATAATTGAGAAGAATAAGGTATGTGAGACAGGCAGTGTCTTAACATCTGTGCGCGGGAAACTCAGTGTTATTATTTTTTCCTAACTGAAAGAACGTTAACTGCTCGGGTTATGAAGATGGTGATTACTGGTCAGCTCTTTTCCGAATTACCTTGAAGAACGGAGCAGTTTCGCCACATATCTCATCTCAAAAGCCCCAAAAAAGAATCAAAAAGTAGAACGTAAATGACTTTTGGTGAAAGTTAAGTTGTAGGAGATTTTCACATGACGTCATCGCCGCCATGTTGGTGGACGAAAACAAAAGATCTCTCATTACCTTCTTTTGTTCGTCCACCAGAAGTCGTACTTTTCTACATTTTGTTAATGGTGTTTGTAGAGGTTAGTTGAAAACGTCCTATATTTCATTGCTTATGGCTTGATCTTTCAGTTTTGAAAGGTGTCTGACGAATTTATAATTGGATAAATGTTTGTTGGGAATATTGTCTTCGCAATTCACATTGTTCTGGTCTTTCATATACCGGATCCGAAATAATTAATGGCCATAAAACAAAAGAACTCTGTGAACATAATAATACCTAATTAGCAAGGCCTAATCGGAATAACAATAATTCTTTTGTCCTCCGCCATTTTAGTCCAGTATATGAAAGTCTACCCCAAAACACTAACTGTTTGCGATTTCTTGTCATCTCGACAAAGCCACGAGTTATTTTCAGCCTCCTGATGCAATAGCGAGGAAGCATGAGTAGCACTTTACTCATTGTTTTGCTTTTAATTCTTCTCTATTTCGGCCTTGCTGGCATGAACCCCGTGTACATGGGCTTAAATGACTTAAATGACTCAAACATTTTGGATGGGTCGCACGTTGTCTTGTTGGCGGGTTTACAGACCACACCTCTTTGTGATGGGTACCCGTAAAATATTAGTTCGCGTGATGAACGACCCCAACAATAAATTAACGAACCTTTAAAAAAATTAGGATTAAAGAGCTCCCGGTTGAATCAATTAAATACTGTTCCATTCCCCTCAAATAGCTTGTGGGATCGTTTAATACGTATTCCAATAGCACAAGAAGCTGTGCTCTTGTTAACAAGGTGCCGTCTGGCTTTCCTATTTTTGAGAGATTGATATCCTTAAATGGCGCGCTATGGACCTACGCTATGTTCTCTACAAAGTGCAGCTCTATGATACGCCAGCGAAGATCCAAGCTATATGGAGCTGCATTGAGAAGGACTGCTTCCGTACAGGAAATACAAGTTGCTTTTCCTTTGAATTTGTCTCGTCAATTTTTTAATATTATTTTTGTTAGAAGAAAAACGCATTGTTCCTTCAGTGTGAAATACACATGGTTCGTGTCTCACCTTTCTGATGAGAAAACAAAAGACATATATATATCATATCAAGTTTATAGTGTGGTGTGAAGGTGAAGAGCGCTCAATACCATTACAAGTAGAGCGAAAACAAAGTAAAGACACAAGGCGTGAAACTCAGAGTAGCAACAGCTGATCTT
>BLFO01003992.1:1193832-1196332 GCA_014634245.1 Montipora cactus
ATATATATATATATATATAACAAACAGTTATGTTTTGTAGCAAGCACAAAGAAATGAGCTAGACAAACTAAAGAATGGTGTTCTTGAAAAATTCGTACAAAGAGGCCAATAATGTTCTACGTATGTTCTACGTATGTTCTCAGCCTTCATATCTTATTGTTTCAAGTATCTATCTTGAAGATCAAATATAAGTTTTGGGAGATTTATACTGTTGGATTTGAGAGCAGTTGTAGCAATGGAACATTCAAGATGGCGGCGCCGATTTGCATAACAGGAACGGCTTGCTAAAGTTCAAAATCGAGCTAACCTCTAACGGCAAACGACTAACCGCAAACCGCGGTTTGCTATTTGCGGTATATCCCGAAAACTTAGCTGCTAAAGGTCTCTTAATTCATGCAAACTCCACAGCGTGCGATATTTTAGCTACGAATCCGTATTTCAAGCTTCCTAAATGAATCAAAATAGAGCGAGATTATAAAGCACAACTCCAAAGAAAATAACGGATGTCAACCGATTAACTGAGCTCAAAGGACCTCTCTGCAGTTAGTCCTTTTAGTTCAATGTCATGTCAACAGTTCAAAAAAATCGACAACCGAAAAACCACAGCGTTGCGATGTGTTTATTTGCCTACTTTAGCTACGAATCCGTATATTCTTAAATGAAGCAATATAGAACGAGATTAAAAAAGAGAACTCCAAGGAAAATAACGGATGTCAACCGAAGAACTGAGCTCAAAAGACTACTCTGCAGTGTAAGTTGTTTTCAGCTAATCGGCATGTCAACAGTTCAAGAAAACCAACAAGTCGAAAAACAGCGAACCAGCAAATTGTTTTCAGTCAAATCATGTGAATACTCACCTTTTTGAAGAATAACCATTGCTATTTTTTTTTCCTTTTTTTGCAACGGTTAGTAAGCGAAAACTAACATTTTAAGAGGTAAAATCCAACTTTTCGTCGCGCCGTAGCAAAAATAAAAAATAAAACTTTAAGATTTCCCGCGCTTGATAGCAAATGCAGAAAGCGACTTACAAACAGAAGGTTTCAAAGAGAAATATTATTACTTGAATATATCTTTCCAAACCTCTTGTCTAATAAAAATCTGTTTACAAACCCTTATTTCTGCATGTAAATGGATTCGGTGTCAAAAAAATGGGAATTTAATGTCATCAAGCTCACGCAACCAAGGTTAGGATTCCGCCCGCCGTGAGCGGGCAGGATGAGAAAATTCAGTCCCCTCCCGGAACCAATCAAATTTCAGGATTTGTTGAATTCCGCCCGCTCACGCACTGAGAAATACATTTGGGCTATTACCGTATTCACTCCTTGGCTTTGCCAGACCTTTAGCGGTCAGTGTAAAGTGCAAACTAATTAAAAGTGAATTTCAGGCTGACGATAAAAGGCCTCTGGAAAAAACAAAACTCAAAAATTGAAACCCATAACAAAGACAAATATTTGTCCTAATCTGGCCTAAACAATGTAAGCGTTGTCTCAGTTTGAAGTCTCCATTTTTGCCATATTTACCTCTTGTTCGCTTTGTAACAACCAGAAGTTCATAACCCAGAAATGTGAATCCCTCCCTCTTATTTCAGTTGGAGTTGACCCATCAGATTACGGTGCTAATCAACGTTATTTCAATTTGGAATACAGGTCCTACAAAATAATTCCCAATGTTAAGAGGATCAAAATTATTTTTAGTTTATCTGTCATGCAATTCCAGAAATTTCTTTGGTGTGACTCAGCAGTTTCCACAAATAGGACACCTTGTAATACACTATAAATAGCAACAGAACATTTTAGATGCTAAGGGTAAAAGTAGAAAAGCAGGTTTGTAAGTATTAGAAAAAAACTCTCTTGCCCGAGGGCTTACCCTCGTGGCCAGCCGTGATTGATGAATGCGATAACTGTAATGAAGCTATAATCAGCTGCGATAACTATGGTGGAGATATAACCTTTGACTTTCCGATATACGGAGAGAAGAAAGAGACGATAGTTGAAAAGGGAAGAAGATAAAGAATTCAGAGTTTATTATGAATTCCTTCGTGAGAGTTTGTGTACACAGGAAATCCAGTAAGTGGAAAGAATCCAGTGAATCAAGAAGGTCAAGAATTGTTGTCTACAGTCCGTGGAACTTGGAGTTCGAAGTTAATGAAGATCAATTCCTGAATGGCCATGAAAGACAGTAGGCCCGTGCTTTACGAACTACTTAACTTAATCTTTAACCTAAGTAAATGTAACAGTGTAAAACTAATTAAATAATAGTGAAAAAGTGTAACTGCTTGTTGTCACACTTTTGTTGCATGCCTTATATTGTACTCGGGAGTTCTTTTCAGTCATGCCTTGTTTGCGGACATCTCTTGGTTATTCCTGCACGTAACACCAAGCAGATTGAGTCTCATGAGCACAAGCCTTCTGATTGGTCCCTAAAACCTGGTAGCTACGCGAGGGATTGACCGTGCTAAACGTAAAATAGCAGTAGCCGTTCTAAAAATAAATAACACCGT
>BLFO01003992.1:1208832-1214665 GCA_014634245.1 Montipora cactus
AAACAAGGAGTTTTATTGATGTACTTTATTTATTCCACTTTATCTCTGAAAACGAGATCATTTACAATTCGATGTATTTCATTGAAACACGCCAGCTTGGCTTAGAACCAGAATCGGCTAGAAAGGACAAACTTCAAACAAGATATCCAACAAATTACCTGTACGTGCTCTAAACAAACTTCTAAAAACACAAGCTGGTGATATTTCTCCTTATACTTTTACGAGAACTCATTGCGATTACATGTTTAGAACATAAGTGCAAAATTCTTGTCACTGTCGAGGCACATCGAAAAACAGTTAGGCAAGCGGAGTAAAAAAATTTCTTGTTCGCTTGCATTTTAAGGTCTAACAAACCAGCAACAGATCGATTATTTCTGTCCAAAAAGAGTACAGATGATTGTTATTTGATTCCAGTTAACAATAAAAGTTCGAGTCTCATTCCTGAACAAAAGAAAAAACGACTAAACCACGTTTTAGAAATATGCATCCACTTGAAATAACTCATCCGTAGAAATAACAAACGGTTTAGTGTCCAAGAAAAGAATTTGTGAAGTAACCTCTTCCACCAAGTTTGAGTTATTACTGGTGTACCGTTTTGTCGTTCTCGTTCTCTTTCTCTCTTTTTTCGTTTCTGTTCTTCTGACATAGGCCGTCCAGGCATCTTGCAACCTTAGTAGATTCGAAATTAAAAATCTTAAGACATACCAAAAACTGCAAATCAGAGCAAAAGGAACAGCCCTAAACAAATTAAAAATAAACAATCAGCTTTAAGTTTATATCCCTCCAATGCTTGACTTGAATAACTACAGCTATAATATGTTAAACCATAGGCAGCCCAAGCTCACGTCACTACAGACAGCCGTTGAGAATTCAAAAGCGTTATAAGACTTTGTATGGGAAATAAAATACCGTCGATTGTGAAGCCTAAAAAATGCTCAATTTAACGTTCATTCAATAAAATGAATAAAAATGACTCACCTCTGGTGTATTCTTGCGCCTTTTGGAGCTTATTTTACCGTTTTGGGAAGTCCGTGTTTTCACTGGTCTAAGACGAAGTCAAGGCTGCACACTAAGATTTCGACCGTTGTCAGCTCAGAGGCGGTTTGCGACTCGAAAATCCATCTCAGCCACGATTTTTTCACCTAAAGCTAAAGCCACATCACCTTCGAACCTCCGCGAAAAATTAAGCCTCGTTCAGGTGTGAGAGCAAGTGTCTGACCTGGCTTGAGCCTGCGATCCAATCAACAACCAGTCCCGGGTCAGCGGTCAACTTCAAAAAAACAGCTGACCTCGATATGGTCTAACTTGAGCCCGCGATATGGTCACATGATACTGGTCAGTGGATACCTTGTTTTGACAGGTGTCAATTGACCATAACATTGATTTCCAACATCAAAGATGTATGCTGTAAACTAGCTATAGTGTAAACTTGAGCCCGTGATATGGTTACGTGATACTGGTCACATTGGCATACATGGAGGGGCGGACGGACGTACGTACGTACGTGCGGACGTTCATGACGTCATGGCTATAAAACCAAATTTCTCACATCGATGGGTTAAGGTTACCATAATTTCTTAGCTATGGTGCTCCACCTGCGCTCGCCTTCGGCACTATGCTATGTTTAGTGGTTCTCGTTGGGTGCCCCTGCAAAATGTGGTAAGAACATCATGGACACACTCGGCTGTCGCCTCGTGTGCCAAATTTTTGTTCTCACCACATTTTGACGTCATCTATGATCTATTACTGAACAGAGGCACGGCAACATACTACCTTCCTGTCTCAAATCTAGCCAGTCAGTACAGGTAGAAAGCACCACCTGTGTAGTGTGGGGTGTATAAGCCCAAGCAATGATCTTTATCATTCTTAATGCAAGTTGACCTTTTCTTTCGGGTTTTCTAAAGAGTGGATATTACACGAAAAGTACCGGTGTAATCTTCCCGCATAAATTGCGTTCAGAGATAGGGTAATTAAAGGTGAAAAAGCTTGGGCAACAGAACAAAATACAGAATCAAACAATTTCGTGGACAGTAACTTATTGCCAATCGAAAGTAAAATGATATTTTACTAATTATTATTTGTTGCATGTGTTCCCAGATATCGATGAGTGTTCAACAGGAAAACATAACTGTAGCAATGTCGCTGTGTGCAACAACACTATTGGTTCATATAACTGCACTTGTAAAAAGGGATATGTTGGAGACGGACGAAACTGCTCAGGCAAGATTTCTTTCGTAATGATTTTCATTCTTTACGGTTACAAGAATACGAATATTTACGTTTTCCTATAACTTAGGAGTAAGAAGAGAAGAATTAACTTAAAAGTAAGAAGAGGTCCTCAAAAATAAGGGAGACTTGTTATCCAAATGCATTGTTTAGTGATAGTTATAAGGTGCGGGCGACTCCTATTTACGATAAGTAAGTTGCAGGTGACGATGAGGATGATGTTGTTAAGGTACCCCCATAGCAGAATTATATACCGACCTTTTGCAATCTGCGCTCAACAACCTTCTGGTACCGTTGTGTCGTCATTAATGTTATGACAACTTTTGTTTGCTTGTATTTCGTTTTTAGGTTGTCCTAAATACTGGAAGGCAAATGGCGCGTATTGCTATAAACGGCTTGTGCATCGACCCAAAAAACTAGAAGATGCTCGAAGAAGATGCCAGAGAATGTTAGCAGACCTGCCAATAATTAAGTCGGAGCAGGAAAACACCTTTATTGCTGACCTGATGAGTCTGACCCCTCCGAGACGTTGGGTTAGGCTTGGTATTAAGAGAAATGGAAGCGATTTGCTTTGGTTTGACGGTATATCAGCAGAGAAGACGAATAGGGAACGTTATAACGCATGGGCCAACGATGACCTGAGTAGCTGGGATTGTGCTGACATCAGGGACTTTGCTTCCTCTAATGTTCTACACTGGTATGGCGGAAAGTGCAATTACGATGACTTCGAAGATGCTCCCTTTCTCATTTGTCAAAAATCGCTTTTATAAGATTGACGACTAATTTAACGTGCATTATTGTCCAGCTGAGATAATAGAATATCGTCCTGATGTATTGAATGTATTATGCAAAATCATAACATAAAGCGGTATGCTTTAGACATTACTTTCTCGACAGTTTGTAAGAGGGAGTTTTCAAGCATACCCGTCCGGTAAATTTGTCATGCCGTGTTGTCTACTATAATTTATCCGCAGGAAAACAATTTAGGAGCAATTGTGATAATAAGTAATCGTAATAATAATAATAATAATAATATTATTATTATTAATAATAACAATAATAATAATAACTTACAACCACAATGTCCGGTCTGAGGCTAGAAGACTGGACTATGTGATTGTAACAAAGAACTTGAATAAGTTGCTGAAAAAGTTGGACATCAAATTCAGTACTTCATTACTCCAAAAAAATCGCCCTCTACAAAGGAGTAAGCCGATATACGCCCTGGCCGATTGATTTGGTTACGGGGGTACCAGTACAAGGGACCAGGGTCGCATTTCGAAAAAAGACTCAAGCGTGGCGACCCAGGCATCAATCGATTGTACAGGATTGCAAAACAACACGACATGGATTATGCCAAAGCCAAGAATTTACAAGACAAGTGGAAAGCCGACGACAAAATGATTCCGGCTATCAGCAATCTCCCAGGCAGAAAAAAAGAAGACGTAAAAAGTAGTCAAGAAGATCATGCAAATCAACCGCAAACTCAAACTGTAATTTTGAATGACATCATTTTTTTCACAGCAAATCATTAAACGGCTTTAAACGAAAATGTCCGTCTCTGTCTTTGATCATCCTCTTAGGGCGGCGCCGCCACACAGGCAAATAACTTGTGAACGAATCCAGATATTACCAGCGTCTGGTTGGGAAACGCCAACGGTACATATGAACATAATGACGAGAACCCATTCGTTTCCAGATTTTGGCAGCTGTAAGGGTACGCATCTGCAAAAGACAAAGTTATGTCAATCCTCCTCCTCGTCATCCGATCAATGCCACGTAGCCCAGGTCAAACGGTCGAGATTCCAACCATAAAATCCAAAACGTGTCAAGGCTTTGTCGATGATCCGTAAATTTTCCAGGGTCGTACGTCTTTCCCAATGACAACACACACACATTTTGTCCCCGTACACGTTTCGTGCCCATGCTGGCCACTCACCTGTGAATATCATGACGGCCTGTAATTACAAAAACAGCGCCAGTCCTCTGCCAAATACCACCCAGTCATCTGTGGTTGACTTGTATACATTTGTTGGTTATAAAACCCAAACGCTTCAAGGTTTTTTCAATAATCCCCACTTAGTCCATAGTTCTACGTCTCTTCCAAAAACAACGTCGACATACCAACTGAGGTTGGTACTCCATTATTGGGTACCAGAGCAGTCTGTAAATCAAAGAAAAAATCGGTGTAGCGTCAAGCGTGATTCCAATAGCATCATTCGAATAAAGAAAGGGTAGAGTCGCCTTCAGTGCAAGTAAAAACCCGTCACCGTCTAAAAAAGATCGTCCAGCTTCCTGGATCATGATCTAAAACATGTCACATTGACACAATAAAGTATTAATCTGCAAGATAATAATATAGAGCTGACTGATAGTTTGAAGATTCTTGGTGTCACTTTAGATGAAAGAATAACATTTAAGCCTTATATACAAGAACAACTTGTGCATGGCATGTGCTAAGGCAGCTGCTCTGCGCAAGCTGTGTAAGTTTATACCACAAGATGTTATGATTCGTCTTTACAAAGCATATGTACTACCTTACCTAGAGTATTGTAGCCCGCTCCTGCTGGGAATATGTAATGAACTCAAAAACAAGTTAGAGGATACTAATTACTATATCCTAAGGACTATCCTAAGGTATTCAAGTTCAGTTTCTTATGATTTTCTCCTTAACTTAGCTGAATTGCAGAACCTAGAGAAAAGGAGGGAATTTCAGTCAGTCATTTTATATAAATGTTTAAGAGTGACGGTCCATAAAAATCAAGCAACCTTTGAATTCCGTGGCAAACCTTGAAAAATCGATTTCGCTCATACTTCCAAGTTTGAAAGAGTAATGTGTACCAAGAAGCATGGTATAGTTAGTTTGGGTGGTTACGGATTTATTTCGGAGAAAAGTGCCGCTCGGACAAGCGATTTGTCTCTTCATTTTGACGGTCTTGTGAGGTCAACTGAAGCATCCCTCATAAAATATTCCTCCTAATCCTAACTGAGCAATCTCTTAATTATCGTTTGGCTGAGTCTGAATGCATTTAAGTCATTCTATAGTTTCCAAATAATTTCATTCTTGGCGCCTATATTTTATGTCACTAAAACTGAGTCTTACGAAACATCTTACCGAGAATGTGCTCTACCTTTAAACCCTTTAAAACGTCGGCCATCGAATGTTGAAACAAAGGTCTTTAGTTTGATAGAGAGAAATCTCTGGGCAATTACTTTTGCGTGACGCCTCAAGCGCTTAAAATGTCGTTAAAATGCATTCTTGTGACCTTTCGGGTCAAAACACAGCAGGCCGATATCCGTCTTTGATTTGATATGAAAATAGATGAGACCGCTTTAAATAAAGTGCAAAAAGTAAAATGATACCATTTTAATCCATACCTGTTTTTTAGTGAGAAGTGGGAGCTTTAAGAATGTTTGGAACTACACATATGTAAACGGCCACAGCAGAATATAAACATGGCGAAAGTTTGTCAACGCAACAACTACAGGATACCCAATGGTAGACCGAAGTGCTCCTTTTTCTCAGGGATGGAGGAGCCAGGAGGCTGCCCAAAATTTTCTGGCGGAGAATTTCCTTCACGGAACCCCCTACAAGTTAGCGTCTCCG
>BLFO01003992.1:1219676-1230436 GCA_014634245.1 Montipora cactus
GCTTGTAAGCTTTAAACCCTATCGTGTGTAAATAAAGGTCTTATGTTTATGTTTATGTTTATGGGTGTTTGATAAAACCCCATCCATTTTGATTACAAAAGGATTTGATGACTTTGTTACAGTCGGTTACCCTTTTACCGGGACACTCCTCATCATAGCAATGTGTCAATGCCGAGATGGTAATTTTGGTGTCGGGAGGGGAAAACGAAATTAGGTTTCCTAAGTCGACGATCTGTTCAGCAACAACACTTGAAGAATGATTCTTAAGGTCATCGGTACCTACATGGAGCACAATTTCACTAGGCTTAAGTTGCAAGGAAGCCTGTAACAAATGTTTCATGTCACCAAATGTAGCACCAGGGAAGCTTCGGACAGTCACACGTCGCTTCGCCGCGTGACTCAATAGGTGTCCACGCAGATCTTTAATTATAAAATCTCCAATAATGACAGTTGTATCAGTTGGAGTGCTGGTTTTGGGCTCTTGATCAGCTGTAGCTTCGGTTTCACCTTGACTCGATCCCTTATTCTTCTTCTTTTTCTTCTTTGAATTCACCAGCAGTCAGCAGTTTCAATAGCCTGATTCCCATACCGGTCTCATAATTCAGCGAGCTTAGCAGACAAGACCTGATTGTCTTTGTTTAAAATACTTATAGTTTCTTGTAGGTTTTTATTCTCAGCAATCAAGTCTGCCTTCTGTAGTTCATGCTGAGAATTGTTTGTGGGTTCCTTTGATTCCTTTTACAAGAGGTGCAGGGAAGTGAGAAGGCACTGTTTCTCTTCATTAGCAATACTCATCTCAAAAAATTATTATAAAAAACGTTCACTGGCTATATACAGTTAAAAACTTTCGAGCTTTCGGCTGTCATTTGTTTTTGTTGTTGTCAATGTTTTTCCATTGAAGGCTGTAGCCTGACAGCCGAAAGCTCGAAAGTTTTTAACTGTATATAGCCAGTGAACGTTTTTTATAATAATTTTTTAATATGTTTTACCCTGGCTACGGTTCTTCTATTTTTAAAAATACTCATCTCATCTGCATATTGGCCGTTTTTACCTTTTTCAATATCAAGTTCTCTGGATAAATCACATAATTTCTTATCACAGTCAGCGATTCTACCGTTGTCAGGCGAAGGATCGCGGGTGAAAGAATTCATTTGGTTCTGTAGTGAGAGCGCATTAATTTGTAGAGATTTAATTTTCTTAAGCAATTTAGCATTAACTTCACGGCAATGACAATTATGAATACACCCTTCAATAGTATCTGCATTCTTAGTACGAGTTTCAGGCGAAAGCGACAAAGTAAGTTCCTCCTCTCCAGAGTCCTCATTCAAGGGTTGAAACACTTGTATTTCCAGGGAGCTTTCGTGGTCGACAGTTACGTTCTCCGGCCTAAAGTAATTGGTTAGTGCAGTACTTTCGGCACTATCTTCACTCTTTTCGTCATAATTACTCGTTTGGGCAGCAAGCACATTCTTCACAATGTCCTCTACAAACTTCCTAATTTCACCACATGCACTTCCCTGTATCTGCACCGTCTTAGTGGTTAGATAGAAATTAAATGTCGCGTAAGGTAGCTTTAGAACGACACAAGAGCCATTGTACGATATCTTTAGCTTATCACTAGTACAGTCGCCATCTTAGTTGCCCTTGACAAATGTAGCATTAAGGAATGCTACAAGTTCATCTACAGAGCCATTCCAACTATTGATTGAACGACAAAAACCAATCAAGGTGCAACGAGATCTCGTTCGATAGACTGGAAATAGCTGACTCTGATAGAGTTTTCGAAACAAGCGTCATGTTTTGATGTCGATGGCACTTTTTGGACCAAGGGCACTTATCCCGTTCCTGGTTGTTGTTCCCCGCTAGGTAGAGACCGCGGGCGGTGACGATGGCACAAGCGCAACACACTCCCTCGTAGTCCCGTGGCATTTTGACGATGCACTTTCTCATGGCCTTGAGCCGCGTGGACGATTGATGGCCGGGCAGAAAGGCACGCCTACTTTTGGGGCGACACGTAAACGCAAGACAAGTTCAACGAGTCGTTCATCTCGAATTGCTCGTTGGAGTTGAGCATTTTACTCAGATTCCCCAAGAGTGCATCGACCTTCGTGGCATCGGCCCGCCATTCCTTCACTGACAAACCCCAACCGTTGTAGGCGTTCTGCTGACGATCGGAAGCCTACGAGATGTAGATACGATGCCGATTGGCGATGTTCTCATCGCAGAGGAGATCATCAACAGCGGCCCGCAAGCCAACGATCAAAGCATCACACAAACGTTGACGGGGCACAAAACCACCTCTTTCTCGAGCTCGCAAACGAAACATGCGTTCCCGAGCTCAAATACGGATGCTGCGACAATCATGTCAAAAGACAAAGCGACCTCCATCAGTGGAGGCGCCCTCCGCCCAGCTGTTGTTGGTAGGCCCAATGACGTTCGGTGGCTTCCACGTCCGCCAAGGTTTTTACGAACTCTCGGAAGTACATGTAATTCACATTCGTCTTGGAGAGTCCCTTGCACAAAGGGGTCTCGTGAAACGGACAAAAGAGAGTTTTGTACTCTGGGTCTGGGGATGGCTGTTGAGGTGGTTCTGGTGTCGGTTCGCTAGGGGTCGTCACCATAGGCAATGTGGAAATCATGTCCACTGCCGGCTCTAGGGGCACTATCAAGGGTTCCAAGACCTCGCCAGGCTCCAACTCCGGTACTACATAAGTCACTGCCACGAGTTCCACTGGTTCTACTATCTAGTTTATTTCAGCTCCGTTATATTTTATGTTGTTTGCTCTTTTTGGCTTTTTCGTTATCGAAAGCTACTCATCCTACATTGTTGATGGTAGATGGATGCGACATGGGCTTTTTGAAAGTCTGTACTGGGTTTCTGGACAGATGCGGTGAGATTTATTTGGACCATGCTGTTCGTTTGTGTGCTGGGAAACAAAGACTAACAAGGAATTTTCATCGAACTGGTAGAGCACTGACCAAAATTACTAAGCTGGGTTTAACATCGTTGGCTGTTCCGGGTCACGACCTTCCTATTGACATCACCATTTTTGTCGACGTTTCCGTAAATCCAGGGCCGGTCTCTCAAATACAGGTTCGAAATTATTATTTGACTCCGCCACCTGCACAATAGCCAATACATTCGCAGGTAATTCATTCCTGCATTAATTACTCGAGGAGTCAACTTTTGACCATCAGGGACTCAAGACAATATTTGTTATCGACCAGAGTTCATAGAGAGCTTAAAGCCTGTGGTATTTTAAAATACAAAGCAAGATGCGCCGGTCATTTGAGACAAAATAAGAAAACTCAACATCGCCGTCGATTTATTATTCATATTCGTTCTGACTATTTTGTAAGCGAAAATAACATTTTGGTAAATGAATCTCACTGGAATGCTGGTTCATTATGCGTGAACGAGAGTCAACGCAAGCATCTGGACCATTGTTATACGCGTCTGATGGGTGTTAATGTCTACAATCTCATTTACGTCGACCGAATACATTCACGATCTACTGATCAACCATTGAAAGGAGTAGAGTTTTGTCTTCTTAACGCAAGATTAATTTGTAATAAATCCAAGGTCATTAGGAATTTCATCCCTGATTACGATCTTGATATTTTGGTTACGTGGAAACGACTACGGCGACTACTTTGTCCAAGATATTTGTCCAGCTGATTATGTTTTTCACCATATACCTCGACTCGACTCCAATGGTGGTGGGGTTGCTATAATACTGAAAAAACATTTCAAGGTGGACAAGGAAATCCGAGATACTTATCGCACTTTTGAATTCATAGAATTGCAATTGAAATACGCTGGGAGAGTCGTTTGCTTGATGATCGTATACCGTCCCCCATG
The DNA here is from genome assembly GCA_014634245.1 of Montipora cactus. Lineage (NCBI taxonomy): Eukaryota > Metazoa > Cnidaria > Anthozoa > Scleractinia > Acroporidae > Montipora > Montipora cactus. Next base: position 1,223,539 of record BLFO01003992.1, read on the forward strand.
TGTCAACAATAACTTATTCTTTGACGAGTTCTCGGCCCCTGGCTATCTACTCTTATCTGGCGGTTTTAATATTCATGTGAATGATACTTGCGATCGAACTGCTCGTCGTTTTCTTGACATACTTCAGTCATTTAATCTGACCCAGAATATATCTTGCAGTACTCATATTGCTGGACATACACTTGACCTTGTGATTACGAGATGTGGAGAGAACTTTGCAAGCAGTTTTGAAGTATCCGATCCTGTAATTTCTGACCATATGGTACCTCAAAAGAAAAGGGTTTCATACCGTAACTTAAAGTCAGTCTCCGTAGATAATTTTGTGTGCTGAACTTCAAAACTCCGAGCTACTAAAATCTGCTGATGCTCTAGACCTTAATGAGTTACTTTCCTGTTACAATCGGACACTTGCATCACTACTGGACACTTATGCTCCTTTGAAATGTCGTGTGGTCCCTTGTCGTCCTTGCATGCCTTGGTTTACTTCAGAAATTGGGCAAGCAAAGAGGAAACGTAGACAACTGGAACGGAAATGGCGGAAAACGAAGACTGACGAGAATCACCGATTGTATACTAGTCAATGTCGAGTTGTCAATGAAACGATTAAGACTGCTAAAGAGATATACTTCTCTTCCGTTATCGATGATAACAAGAGTGATCAACGCGTCTTGTTTACTTCTATTAACATTCTTTTATATTGTAAACCTGTATCTCGCTACCCCTTATGCACTTCTGACGAAGTATTTGCAAATCGTTTTAATTAATTCTTTTTGGAGAAGATAAAAACAATTCGTTCCAGTATAATTGGCGGTTTCGATGCTAACATACCGTGTCCTCCCTTAGATGCGTCTTTTAGCAAGTGTGAATTGTTGTGTTTTCGGCCTGTTACGCAAGACCAAGTGTCTAAAATAATCAAGTCTTCAAGGATCAAGAGCTGTGATTTAGATCCTATTCCAGCCGTTATGTTGAAGGAATGCTGGCCGGTGATTCTTGATGTACAGCGCCTTAGAACTTTAGGATCATGTGCGCTATATTAAGTCTTTTATTATTTCTTTTCTTTTCTTTTCTTTTATTTTATTTTAAGTCGTCCAAGCACGAAACGAAGCGATTAGCGCTTCCAACTGTTGGGCGGTGGCATTCAGCTTCTTCATCTTCTCTTTTTTTGGCGGGCTTCCTTGTAGACTTTCGCGGGCGGTTTGGCCGCAGAACGCACTGCATCATAATTTTCTTTCTTGGTTCTCTTTCTGGGCCTGGTCGTCTTCTTCTTCTCTGGATATTTGCCAGGTGACAGATCACCGTACTCGAAAGAGGTAGTCATCGTCCTCTTCTTGTCTCTCAAACAACTGGCATCAGCTGAGGTTCATTTCGCTCTATTATGCTAGGTCTGAAGCACATGATGGTCATGAATGGAATTTCCCGGTGGTCTGTCATTGATTCATGAGAGTGGCGTCAAGGTCGTCCAAGGTCCATAAAACTCCATTCACGTGAACACCTTTTTTAGGGGCACATAAAGAAGCCTGAACACCAAAACTATCACATCACGAGTTTTGTGAGTTGCTGTCGACGTTTAGATGTGCTCTTGAATCAATTGTTGTGCGACATTTGTCGAGACGAAAAGGATCGTCTAAAGGGAGCGACTTGCATCAAACTATTGAGTGTCGTTGGATCCCCTACCACTGTCAAGATGCAGACTATGACATAAAAGACAACGAGGACATGCCTCTTAGATAAAGTGCATTTGGTGGGGGATCTGGAAAGATTTAGGGACGTCAATTCCTTCATTGGGAACTAGGATGGCGTGATTGGCTGGGTCAACATACGGGTTCCCTCCATTTCAAACCGTCTGTGCATTAATCCGATCTCTCGCAGAAAGATCAGCGTACTGCTTATCATTGCACCCAGCACGGCCACGGGCTCCAATATTATACCGGGTTATGGGACAGGCATCACTATGCCGAAGACCCCAAAGACGACGTCTGACGTTTATACAAACAGTACAAGATTTCCGAGCGTCCGCTGGTGGCTTTCAAAGGCGGCATGATCCGACGGCGATGGCTCACCACCTAGGAGATTCCTAACATCGATTTGGAACCTTTGGGTTGTCCGAAGTTCGACAACCTGTCACGCCTCATCTCCGTGAGTTCCTGTGGACATCACCGAGATCCCTTTAGTCATCATTGTCCCCTGGTCAAATGTTATCATCGTAGGATAGATGCATGGTGAAAGGCGATTGGATCGCGATACCTTCTACATCAAGCACAAACACACCCGCTGATTCCTAGAGGTCCAGAAATCCTTGCCCTTTTGACGGATGACTGTGGACCCAAGGGTTCGTTTTTATTCTGAACGCATGAAACCTCTTTTTCTCATTAAAACCAACCATTTATTCGACATTCACGGGTGTTTGTACTTTTCTTTATTTACAGATATAAACCTTTGTTTACATCTTCAACGTCTATGTATAACAATGGACATCTGCCTCAATGAAGGCAGGAATAATAAAACTGTCCACAGCCGAGGCAACGGCGCTGGTCTAGAAGGTACCGATGCCCTCAGTTACCCATTGAGGGAAAGGTATTGCATCTGCTGCAATGGAACCAGTCTCGATTGGATTTGGGAAAGTTTGTAAGGGCTGTTAACAAACAGATCCATAGGTTTTCTGGGAGAAAAGGAAAAGATAGTGAAGTAAAATTATCCAAAGAAACTCGGGAGAGTGGACCATACATCAGCTCACCTAACTCTATTGACCCCGGTCGCATCTTGTCCCGGAGCTCGGATCTGGCCTTCAGGTTCAGGATCTTCTCCTTGAACTCGGGTGGGGCTTGCCACAAGTTGCTCGAGATTTCCTAAAAAGGTGCCCGAAATTTCTCAAAACTAAAGTTGCTCAAAAGTTGCTCCAAAAGAGTCAAAAGTTGTTAAAAGAAGCAAAAACATTTTTCGTTTCTCTCTTCTTCTATTTGGTTTGATCCAAAATACGCTATCTGTACAACAAAACTAACAATTCTAAGCATTTTTGTGCAATTTTGTGCTGTAACAAGCGTCGCTAAATAAATCTTGTCGTTTTTTTTTCATTAGGTCTACAATACTCCGGTCTTTTTTCTTGCTTTTCGCAATAACTGTCTTTGATTTAAGGACTGTGCCTACTATTGTTATTGCTCTTGGGTTCTGCGCATCTCGCGATACTCGGGTTTTCTTATGGGCGATGCTTATTAATGCAGGGATATTTTTGCGCGGCTTAAAACTATGTGGAGAAAGCGGGACTTAGCAAGTGTTCTTAGTATCCAAAAAGAAAATCGGTGGTAGTCACACATTTTTCAGAGATAATTAAGCTTCAATTTGGAAAAGAACGTCATACATTGCTTTGTATTTTAAAGCTTTTTATAAATATTGTTGATTAATCATCTTCGAAAAATGCGTGGTTACGCCCAATTTTCTTTCTTGATATCAATAACACTTGTTAAGATCTACTTTTCCCGCATATTCAGTAAACCGCGCAAAAAGACCTTTGAATTAGTAGGCACCGTCCTTAATATGTTCCTAGGCTGCAATATGCTTCATAACGGAGCTTTTTTCTTAGACACAGTTTCCTTGTATGGGTCACACCTGAGCTGATTTAGTCTATCCCAAGCACTCACATTTGGATCGGCTGTGCCGCGGACAATTCGCTTTTTTTGTGTTGGATTTGTTTGCACTTTGCGCTCTCTTGAAATCGGCACTTTCGCTGGAGTACTCAGTCTACGCCTGCTTCTGCGGCTACCCTCAAAGGATCTGAATGACCTGCGTCACCTGAAACACTCGAATTAGTGGAGTGTGAATCTTCGTCCGCCATTTTGAATCTTCTTTAAAAAACCGCTGACCTAGCAGCCCGGCTGCATGCATCTTTTCCCCTAACCTGCGATCATGACCTCCCCCCCTACATATCATCTTGGGGAAGGAGGGCATGATACATTTCCTGTACGGATTGCATGTGAAAAAGCCAAAATGTGGCTTTTTTGTTTGATTGGTCGAGAAACAATAGAGCTCTTGGAGCCTCGCTCCGATTGGTTACAGAAATGCAAATGATGCTTAAGTAAAATAAGTTAACATCTGATCATATTATGGCCGCCGAGAAGGATTTGAACAGGAATGATGTTTAGGATCTGTTTACAGCTACTGTTGCCTCGAATTCAGATATTTTTTTCAGAAATCTTTGAAGGAAGAGCAGAGAGAATGCACCCGAAGAATGATTTGTCTTACAGAATTGAAGACAGTGTAGTTGTACTTTCTACCGGATTTACAGTCCCGAACATTCTAGAAAAAATGCATCGTTCCACTTCCATCGACTCAAAAATGTTTGTAGATAGGGTAAGTCCTTTGGAATATATTCGGAAGCAACAAGTCGTTAAACCAAAAAGAGCCGAATAGACCTTAGAGTTGCACAATCCGAATCGCGGAATCGAGCTTGACAGAAATTAGCGCTGAACAATGGTTTAGTGACACTTACAAAATAGTAGTTGAGTAGCTGCTCCTGGAAAACGAGCATTTTTTTAAATTTTCTAAGAGCAACTCATAATGTCAACGATCGGGAACTCTCGGGAACTCTCGGGATCTATTCCGATATATTAACTTTTCCTGTTTTAGTATTAATAGGATATGAATAGTTCATTCTTCTCCTCCTTACAGCATATATCGCTGAATGACAAGGAAGATGAGTCAGATTCCCAACTTTAATAGGAACCAAAACCGGTAGTCGCGTTTTCCTAGCTTGTTAATTTCAAGATGCCTGTGTTTTAGAAGCAAAAGAGTGAAGAATTAGACCAACCGGGCAGGTGTTAATCGATATAGTAGAAGTTTCAATGTTCAAAGTAGAGTTACGCCTTCTTTAACAAATACAACACCTTTTAAAAGTGTTCCACTACAAACAAACCTGAGATTCTATCTGAGCTAATAATGAACCATAAGTTCAGATACTTCCGTTGATAAAATAGATGATATTACATGGCCGCGCCGGGTTACGAATTTTATCTTCGAGTTTTATCACTCGTGAGAGATACTTTCAGCACTCGAAGATAAAATTCGTATCCCCACGCAGCCATGTAATGTTCTTTTTATTATACAGATATTGATGAAATGTCCAGATTTAAAACAACTTGTTTTGCTCATTTTTGAAATGATGAAAAAGTGGTCACCAACCGCTAAAACACGCATGTTGTGCAACATGAAACAAGATATGGAAGTTACGAAAGACAAATCATGATAATGTAAAATTGTGCAATAAAAACGTTAAAGTAGTAGAGAAGAATTATATTAAAGCACAAAGGTATCTTACAATGAAGGGCAAGCCCGCGTTTTATTGGCTAATCGTGTTCATTAACATGACAACACCTATATTCTCACATGCCGTGAAAGATAAAAATTATATGCTCACTGCGGGCGGTGAAGATGTGATTTCTTCGCAAGAACGAAAATCCTAGTATTTCGTCAGTATCTATGTAATAAAACTGAATATTCTCGTACAGTGTCTTATCCCATCTAATCTTTTCAAACCTGTCTTTTAGTAAAAAAATCGTCGGTCTAACATGTCGCGAAAAAAAACTGAGACATTTCCTGAAAGGAGAAGTTTCAAAAAAATTCCGCCTTTAGGGTTTCAATGCTACTTTCATATATTTTTCGGACTTTTAATTTGTTCCCAGATCGTCTATGTGAAATAAACAGAACGTGCGTCCGTACGTCGGGATTGTAGCTTGAAACTTACAAAATCCACCATATTTTAGCATTTTAATATTTCTAACATTAGAAAAAATGCTGTTGCTTGGTTCCATTCTCCTCATCTTGACCGACGAAGATCTTAAGATTCCCATTATTGGTGGCAAACTTCTACTGTTATTCAAATCTTTCCAGGTGATTGTAGGGAACTTGCCTTCCCGGAGTTCTTCTTCTTTGCGCACAAGCGTCTGGTGAACCATTTCATTAAGACTTTACAAGTGAACGATTTTGATATGTGTCAGTTGCGATGTTACCAGGACCCGAACTGCGTCAGCATTAATTTCAACTTCAATCAAGACAACCAGGGAAATAAGAACTGCGAGCTGAACAACGCCACTCATAAAAGCCATGAAAATGAACTTGACGCCAAAACGGGTTACGCCTACCACGGAACGCTTGTAAGAGCAAAATTTTCATTTATTTTCACCTTAATCTACCATTTTTTACTCCGTTTTTCCTAAGTCATTTTGTCCTTCTGTGTCAACACTACTAATTCTCTCAAAGCCTAGTTTTCACTATAAATCAGGCGAGTGCATGCGCAAGTATACGCAGTTTATGCCACGTGAAAACATGAACATAAGGACCTGCAATAGAACACCATGTTTACCACTTTCAGAGCACCTCTCTCAGGTCTTTCAATAAAGCAAGGAGCACGGATGGCACAGTCGGTTAGTGGGTGGCCTTGGTGTAAGAGGTCCTGAGTTCGATTCCCGGATCTCGCATCCTTGTTTTGACTTCTTTCTTTTCCGTGTAGCTAAGTAGCTTTAAATACCCGTAAAACGGAGCACTGATGGAGAGAGGGGAGTAAAATGAGCGCACCGTCGACCTCAGGTATGTCAGTTGAATTACTGTTACGAGTTATCGACGTTAAATATGATTACTTTACTTCAAAGCAGCGGAAACTGGAAGAATTGCTATAAGTGGTCAGAAACGATCACAAGTCGCAAATTTCCTTGCTTCCTTTTCCCGTTGCATAAAAATAGCGAAGCATGAGCGCAAGTGAAAAAACCAAGGATCTTTCTAGACGAGGTTGCGTGTAGTACCCTTAATTATTTTTTTATTCAGAATTGTGTTGTTAGTAGGTTCCAGTCGAAGATTAATACCACCTGTTGCTTTAATTTTTCTTTTTTTGTATCCAACCAGGGAATGGGGG
>BLFO01003992.1:1245805-1250805 GCA_014634245.1 Montipora cactus
AGGGAAAGAAAAGATTGAAAGTGAGCCCTGGTAGACCAAGGAAATTAAACAAACGAGAAGACAAGCAATTAGTTAGTATAAAAGCTACAACAAAGGTGTGATTGGATGTGACCCATACGATAAAATAGATCAATGGACGCTTTTTTGAAAAATATGTAAGAGAACAGTTGCCTAAACGTTTTGGGAAAGCAAACAAAACGTGTTCAAGGATGTTCGTGCAGGACAGCAATCCTAGCCAGAATGTCATATGAGTTCAAAACACTTAAAATAAATAAAGGCTAGGGTATATTCAATATCTCCATAAAGTCCAGACTTGAACCAGAGAGAAAATATTTTTACTTAGTAAGAAAACCAAAAAACTCAACAGAGATGCTGTCAGTAAAACATCGTTAAGGAGAGCTACATCATAGCCAAATCGTAGCGATATTTTTACAACACAGAAAATTGATGATAATTATCGTAGAATCTATGAATAAGCGAATAGACTTACATGTAGTGATAATGGGTAAAGTTAACTGAATAAAATAATAGTAACTGTGGTATAACAGGAGCGATATTTACTTGTAACAATGTACCAAACTACAGGGGCACAGTCAAACTCATGAAAGATTTCTTTTAGTCAATTCGATTTAATTCATTTATTCTCACTGTCTCCTCTCTTAAAATTCGCGTTCCACCTCAAAAAACTGTCATCGATATCAGCGGGGTTACTTTCCATCAGACAATATTCCACTGAATGCCTATTTCTGTTATCTGGGCCTTTTTCCGACTCTGTTGGCAACGGATACTTTCTAAGGTTTCCCTGGATTCATAATCCAATACAGGGCCGACATGATGTCTATCCATTCTGTTACCGTTTCCACTGGCCATCTCTTCAATGCGTGACTGATGTTTCGTGCCAGGTTCGCCGCTATGCGGCCACTGATCAATTCAATCAATGTGTCCCGTTTGGAGATTCTTGATTTGGACGTCAAAAGTCCCTTGATCATGCCTGATTCATGTTTCACCACCGCGACGGTAGCGGCACAGCACGCTAGATTGCTACCATCCGCGAAGACGTGGAGAGATGTATAGCCTTTGTATCAGCTATGCCTGTCGCTATACTTCTTGGAACGGTTATGTTCTTCATTTGTTTCGTCCGATGGAGCCACTGGTTTCTCAGCATCGGCGATACTTCCGTGTTCCATTCTTTCTTCTCGTCACATACTTCTGTGTAGATTCGTTTTCCATGTGCCATGGTAGGCGAAATTATTCTGAGAGGGTCATATATCCTTCCAAGCTAGGCAGCTAAGGATGGCCCTCTTCGCGACTGGCTGTTCCCCACTGAGCCACTGTACAGACAATTCAATCGTGTCCTTTCGTTTATCCACGTTGTGGTCAGTATCTTGTCCGGATTGGCCATGTTGTCACTCTTCAGCTCGGGAAGATTGGACTCCCATTTGTGGACTGGAAACCTAGGGTTCTCCAATATTTCAGTAGCCTTTCCTTTAAACTGCTTCAGTTCTTCCTACCTGTGACCTGTCTTCATCAAGTTGTCGACATAGGTATTGTCTCGCAGTGTCTCTGTTGTGTCCTTGAACTCCTCTTCGTATTGATCATAGTGATAGTTGAGAGTCGCGCTCAACATGAATGGACTTGATTCGGCTCCGAATGGTACTTTTGTAAATCGGAAGTGTTCTTCTCTTCCTCCCAACGTGAACAGGAAACGAAAGGCATCTCTGTCTTCCACTTTGATGCCTATCTGTAAGAAAGCCTTCTCAATATCTCCAATTAGCAGGTTTGGTGATATCCTTGGTCGCAGTAGTATATCCCACAGGAGTAGCTGTAAGGAGGGTCCCTTGTGCATGCAATCATTGATGCTACATTTTAGGTAGTGTGGTTTGGCGCTGGCATCAAACACCATTCTGACCTTTGTGGTGGCCGCAGTTTCCCTGACCACTGGCTTATGAGGCATATAAAACACTCTGCTTCCTTCGATTATTCTTCTCTCCATCTGATTCACTATGATCCTTTCATACTCTTCTCGCAAGTGCACATTCTGTTTTAGTTTCTTTTCAACTCTGAGTAAACGCTGTCTGCTTTGGGTTTCATTTGTTTCGCTGAGCTGGATGCCTGGTATCCAAGATACGTTTACTTCATATCTCCTGTCCTGTTTTCGCGAAATAGTTTCCTTAAACTCTGCATACACGTCTAGTTGGTCATTTTCTCCTCGGTCCTCAACCCCCAATACGTCTAGACTATATAGATGTTTGTAGTCGCTCACTTCTCTCGCAAATAGGCACCACTCAGTTTGAGAATCACCACCATGTATGACCCAGCCGAATATAGTACCTTCCACGATGGGCTCGCCAGGCTTCCTTCTATACAACTCTTCAGTTTTGATTCGGCAATAAGGGCTGTCTCCTGGAATCACGTGTATCTGGTACTCGTCTCCTGGTTTCCTGTAAAACCTCCTGTCTCTTGTGTGCTCATATCTCCACTTAAGGGTTGTTAAATTGGGCCTTCGGATGGTTGTAAAGTCTGGCATCTTTGTACCGGTTACCTTGATTCGTTGTCTCGCCTTTCCTTCCAGGGAATCTATGTTTATATCGTAGATTGGCATGGACTGTTTTAGCGTTCCTCTCAAGGTAACGATTTGACGGGTTTCATGACAGATTGGGTTTGGTTTTAACGTCTTCGCTGCCTCAGACGAGATGACGTTTCTTCCTGCGCCTGCGTCTAAGTACACCCAGAGTGTAGTTCCATTGAATTGGACCGGTATTATGACTGGTAGGGTTTGTTTCTCCGACTTTGGTGTGAAAGCAGTTAGTACAGGGTCGCCTTCCTAGTCGCAGATACTCATATGATGTCTGCCCTTACATTTGTAGCATCCCCGACTTCGGCACTTGCTCGCAGGGTGGCCCGGTTTTCCGCAGTTGTAGCACAGCTGATTGTAATGAAAGAATTTCATTACACCGTTGCAAAGGTTGTACAGCTATCGACCTAGTGATCTTCCTTGCAATACATACCAATAGGCGTCGTCAGTTCTCAGTGTTGGTCACTTCCCTTTGGCTGCAATCCTGCCTTTCTCTGCTAGGAGGTTCTCGTAAAAGTTCCTGTTGGGTCACCTAGTTTCTTTCTCCTCAGCCACGCTTGCAAGTTGTATATCAGGGTCTCCATATTCCAATTCTCCCAGTTGTCGTCAGTTCGTACAATATCAGACCTCCCTTGTGGTAGTTTGTTGAGAGTTGACATCACAAACCCGCGAATAATGTCCGCTTACCCCATTATAAGCAACGCGTCGTGATGTCGGCTCACAGTCTCATAGAATTACTGAACTTTTAAAGTAATTGGATCCCTTGGCAATGGGTAGATTCACTATTTATTCCATGTGTGCATTCACAACAAGCTTGCCTTGGCCATATTCAGTTTTCAGTGTCTCTCAGGCCACCTTATAGCTTATTTCACCTGGCTCGAGGTTTGCGATCTTAGCTCGAACTTTCGGACTCACCACCTCCAACAAGTAGCTGAATTTCTCTTCCGCTCTAATCGATCTGTTGTGGATTTGTGTTACAAACATGTTTCCGAACCTCACCCAGTCCGTACGCGTTCCCTTGAACGGCGTTATTTTCAATTTCGATAATTTCGCTGTTGTTGAACGAGTATCTCTCTCCAATTCCAGCCTTCTGTGCGTTGTCTCCAATTCCGCTTCGAATTTCTCCTGCCACATACGTCATTCATGCTCTTCTTGTCGTAAACGAAGTTCGCTTAGATGATGCTCTTCTTCTTGCTGTTGTTCTTGTTTGGCCTCTAATCGTTTTCGTTCCATTTCTTCCTCTATTTCCTCCTGTCTGTTGTTCAAAAACTTTGCGAGTCTACAGTGTCTGCAGTGAATCTCGAATACCTTGGCTTCACGTCCTTTTTCCGTTGTCTCACCGATCGAGCAGGCATACCATGATCTATTTTCAGCTCCTCCGCCTGCGAAATAAGATCCGACAACTTTCCCACAATTTTTCTGCCTGTCTGTTCGCAGTTTCTATTTCTGTGTAATCCTTTACTTGAATCAGGTCGTCTGTTTCGTCTAAGAAGCACTTGAGTTTGTGTATTTTCTCTATCTGTTTCTCTAAACGCAATTGTGTGTCGCGGTTTCTTCGCTTTCCCTCATGTTATGTTTGATCCAAATTCCTTTACTCGTTGTAGAATATCCAGCTGAAAGTCCGCAGTTACCCAACTTCCTATCCTGGTCCCGTCAACACAAATGTACCGAACTTGTGGGGTACAGTCAAACTCACGATATATTCTATTTAGTCACTTCAATTTTATTCACTTATCCTCACTGTCTCCTCGCTTACAATTCTCGTTCCACCTCAAAAAACTGTCAAAAAACTCTATCCGGACGAAATGCAATCACAAGGGTTTTCATCAACAATATTAGTGAATAGCTTGTAATGGAGCAAATTGCTTCTGGTTGAAATAAATGTCACTTCCTGATTGTAAACCGTGCGTATTCGAATACGAATTGTCACTAATTTTCTGTATAACTACAAGATATATTTATTTCCCATACCATTTTCACAATGATGTTGCTAATGAGTATAAACTATGAAGGAAATCAATGAGATATCTACATTTCTTACAAAAAGTGATGCCTTTCAATGGTTAACACGCCAGCTGGCTGAAAACAGACTGGCCATGCATAATATTTCAAATATGTTCAAATTTGGTTGACTGAGGACAATTTCCCATTCCTTTGCTGTAAATCTATGTCAGCTATAGAACACAAAAGATTAACCATTGTTAACCGTGCAATTTTCTTATTGTACGTAATCTTACATACATATCTACTAACAATAACTTTATATTTTGTACTTTCAAATTTACCTGACAAAAGTCAGATGACCGGCGCTTATTTGGAGGCTTGCACTTGTACATCCATGTGCTGTTTCCATGTACGTGTAGACTCCAATTTTGACACATGTACTTTCTTTTGAAGTGTTACAGTTTATAATTATCTAATAATA